>JARQOC010000003.1:821762706-822350206 GCA_033576535.1 Allobates femoralis
TTCATTCATTGTATCTAGTACTGTATAGCTGGAGATGAAAGGTTCATTTTTCTCTATAGGAAAGGGGAATAAAATTACAAAGTGTAATCAATAATGCAAAAACCTCTTCATCCTTTGACCTAGTTATCTTGTAATGTGATGGCTTGGTAAGGTGGCCAGTGGGCAGGGGTAGAGGGATATAGGAAGGGGGAGGGAGGATATAAAAGGGTCAAGAAGAGGGCTCCATGTTGGCGAGGGTTGAGTGAGATAGGAAGGAAAACTAAATATATAAGACGGTCAAGTAGAGGGTTCCATGATGGTTTATGACATCACCACACACCATTACCACCCCAACCAGCACCCAAAAACTAGAAAGTTACACATCCCACCCTAGACAAAAGGTGCCATTATTTCAGATCTGGTTCCCATAATATTATAGTGGGGAAGCAAGATCAGAAGCCCTAAGAGTTACAGTCAGTCACCCAACACACCAGCTATAGGGAAGGGTGTAAAGGCTGAGTATATTTATGGGTTCCGATTTTTTACCCACTAGATAATCCTAGTTTGCATGGCACCCGTATTTACTTGGATGTCATCCCTTCCCATTGGCACCACATTGAACCCACATAGAATATACCCAATACGGAGGGTTCCAAAGCCTTGGTAGGAGTTGTCCAAATAAAGAGTTCATTGAGCTCATAGGTGCTTTGTTGAGAGATATTTGTCCTTTGTGTGTCTATATATGGCCCCCATTGGCTGTGATGTGAATTCATAATAATAATCTTTATTTATATAGCTCCAACATATTCCGCAGCACTTAACATATCAGAGTCATAAAAAAACAAACAGTAACAGTTTTACAAAATATAACAATTAAAAAGCAAAGAATAATCACGACCCTGCTCTCAAGAGTTTATAATCTACAATAAGGTGGGGGGACACAAAGTACAGGGGCTTATTTACAATCATGATCCAGCCGTCTTGAGGAAGTGTGGAATAGATGAGAGCGGATTAAGTGGTCACCAGCCAATCTGTGTAGAGCTTTTGGGTCTGATGGAGTTAGACACCTATATTCAGGAAAGTAGCGAATAACCTATGTCTGAATGACTTTGATTAGGGAGAATGATAGGCCACTCTGAAAAAATGTGTTTTTAGGGAGAGCCTGAAACTAAGTAAGTTGTGGATAGTCCTAGTTTCTTGGGGTAGAGCATTCAAGAGAATCGGTGCAGCTCGGGAGAAGTCTTGGATTTGGGTATGGGAGATTCAGAATAGTGCAGATGTTAGTCTAAAGTCGCTGGCAGAGCGAAGAGAACGGGTGGGGTGATAGACAGAGATGAGGGAGGAGATGTAGGGAGGTGCTGCACGGTGATGAGCTTTGTGGGTGAGAACAACTAATTTGAATTGGATCCTATAGTGTACGGGCAGCCAGTGCAATGACTTACACAGAGGGGAAGCATCCGACTAATGGTTAGCCAAATAGGGGACCCTGGCTGCTGCATTATGGATGGACTGGAGAGGAGCAAACCTAATGAGGGGGAGGTCAATTAATAAAGAGTTGCAATAATCAAAGCGGGAGTGGATCAGGGCCACTGTGATGATTTTAGTTGTTTCTATGATGAGGAAGGGGTGAACTCTAGAGATGCTCTTCAGTTGCAGGCGACAAGAGCGGGTGAGAGATTGTATATAGGAAGTGAATGATAGATCAGCATCAAACATAACACCCAGACAGCGAGCCTGCTGCCTAGGCATTATCGTGGAGATGTCCGATATATGGAGGTTAGTGGAGAGCGGGGCAGAAGTTCAGTTTTGGAAAGGTTGAGTTTCAGCTATAGAGTGGACATGATATTGGAAACTGCAGTTAGACAGAATTGAGCATATAATGATAATATGTAGAGTTTGCTTGGTCAGAAATTGAAGTCCTTAATGCAATTTAAATATAAGAGAGGGCAGATACAACTGTAAAGATCTAGCCAGATTATCTACTGGACTCACCGAACTTCCCATGTTCTTCTGCCTTCTACTGGAGAGCTACATCTAGATAGTTACAAGATTGCGGGTTTGTTCTCACCTTTGTGATGTATTTGTGCCAGTAGTTTGCAGTATGCCAATCCACCTTGTTATTCAATGGGACTAGTCGTTGACTTTTCCTTGCAGAACTGACAGAAATTAGTGCTATATAACTGTTTTCTGCAAGAGATTTTCTTTCACCAGAAACACATACAGTGGGGGAAAAAAAGTATTCAGTCAGCCACCAATGGTGCAAGTTCTGCACTTAAAAAGATGAGGTCGGCCTATAATTGACATCATAGGTGACCTCAACTATGAGAGACAAAATGAGAAAACAAATCCTGAAAATCACATTGTCTGATTTGGAAAGAATTTTTTTCAAATTTTGGTGGAATATAAGTATTTGGTCAATAACAAAAGTTCATCCCAATACTTTGTTCTATCTCCTTTGTTGGCAATGACAGAGGTCACACGTTTTCTGTAAGTCTTCACAAGGTTGGCACACACTGTTGTTGGCCCATTCCTCCATGCAGATCTCCTCTAGAGCAGTGATGTTTTGGGGCTGTCACTGGGCAACACTGACTTTCAACTCCCTACAAAGGCTTTCATTAGGGTTTTGATCTGGATACTGGCTAGGCCACTCCAGTACCTTGAAATGCTTCTTACGAAGCCACTCCTTCATTGCCCTGGCGGTGTGCTTGGGATCATTATCATGCTGAAAGACCCAGCCACGTTTCATCTTCATTGCCCTTGTTGATGGAAGGAGGTTTCCACTCAAAATCTCATGATACATTGCATCATTCATTCTTTCATGTACACGGATGAGTTGTCCTGGTCCCTTGGCAGAGAAACAGTCCCAAAGCATGATGCTGCCACCCCCATGCATCACAGTAGGTATGGTGTTCTTTGGCTGCAACACAGCATTCTTTCTCCTCTAAACACGACGAGTTGTGTTTCTACCAAACAGTTCTACTTTGGTTTCATCTGAACATATGACATTCTCCCAATACTCTTCTAGATCATCTAAATGCTCTCTAGAAAACTTAAGATGGGCCCGGACATGTACTGGCTTAGGCAGGGGCACGTCTGGCACTGCAGGATCTGAGTCCCTGGCCCGGTAGTGTGTTACTGATGGTAGCCTGTGTAATATTGGTCCCATCTCTCTGCAGGTCATTCACTAGGTCCCCCGGGTGGTTCTGGGATTTTTGCTCACAGTTCTTGAGATAATTTTGACCCTACGGGGTGAGATCTTACACGGAGACCCAGATCGAGGGAGATTATCAGTGGTCTTGTACGTCTTCCATTTTCTAATTATTGCTCCCACAGTTGATTTATTCACACCAAGCTGCTTGCCTATTGCAGATTCAGACTCCCTAACCTGGTGGAGGGATACCATTTTATTTCTTGTGTCCTTCGACAGCTCTTTGGTCTTCACCATAGTGGCGTTTGGAGTGTAACTGTTTGAGGTTGCGGACAGGTGTCTTTTATATTGATAACAAGTTCAAACAGGTGCTAGTCCTACAGGTAATGAGTGGAGGATAGAGGAGCCTCTTAAAGCAAGTTACAGATCTGTGAGAGCCAGAAATCTTAACCAAATACTTATTTTCCATCAAAATTTGAAAAACATTTCTTTAAAATCGGACAATGTGATTTTCAGGATTTGTTTTCTCTATTTGTCTCTCATAGTTGAGGTCATCTATGATGTCAATTACAGGCCTATCTCATTTTTTTAAGAAGACAAACTTGCACAATTGGTGGCTGACTACATACTTTTTTTCCTCATTGTAATATTAACTCCTTCCCACAAATGTATGAGTTAGACGCCTTTCACATCAGCGTTTCTGTCCGGATCTGCTGTATCCGGACAGAAAACCGCATCTGCCACATTTGCCACCTAACGGCTGCACTTGCGGTGCACTTGCGGCAATAACCATGCATTCTCTATGGGGCTTACGGCAAGTGCGGTATTGCCGCAATCCAGTACTTGCGGCATTTGCGGACAAAAAAAAAAACGCAGGTGACATCGTTTTTTTCACAGTCACAACTGCCGCAAGTGCCGGATCGAAACAAAAAGTACTTTTTCATTTTTACGGATCAATTTGTGAAGTACCTGGGGGTTCAAAGTGATCACTATGCATCTAGATACGTTCCTTGGGGGGGTCTAGTTTCCAAAATGGGGTCAATTGTGGAGGAGCTCCAATGTTTAGTCACACAGGGGTTCTCCATACACGACATGGTATCCACTGACAATTTGAATGGAAAATTAGCTCCAATTGTTAGCGGACACCATGTCATGTATGGAGAGCCCCTGTATGCCTAAACATTAGAACTCCCCCACAAGTGACCCCATTTTGGAAACTAGACCCCTCAGGGAACTTATCTAGATGCATAGTGAGCACTTTGAACCCCCATATACTTCACAAATGAATCTGTAAAAATGAAAAAAGAAATTTTTTGTGAAAAAAAGTACTTTTTCCTTTTTACAGATCAGTTTGTGAAGCACCTGGGGGTTCAATGTGTTCACTATGCATCTAGATAAGTTCCTTGGAGGGTCTAGTTTCCAAAATGGGGTCACTTGTGGGGAGCTCCAATGTTTAGTCACACAGGGGCTCTCCATATGCGACATGGTGTCCCCTAACAATTGGAGCTAATTTTCCATTCAAAAAGTCAAATTGCGCTCCTTCCCTTCTGAGCCGTGCTGTGCGCCCAAACAGTGGTTTATAACCACATATGAGGTATCAGTGTACTCAGGAGAAATTGCCCAACAAATTGTAGGATCCATTTATCCTGTTGCCCATGTGAAAATGAAAGAATTGAGGCTTAAAGAACATTTTTGTTGGAAAAATTCAAATGTCTATTTTTTCCTTCCACTTTGCTTTAGTTCCTGTGAAGCACTTAAAGGGTTAATAATCTTCTTGAATGTGGTTTTGAGTAGCTTGAGGGGTGCAGTTTTTGGAATGGTGTCACTTTTGGGTGTTTTCTGTCATGTACACCCCTCAAAGGGACTTCAAATGTGATGTGGTCACTAAAAAAATGGTTTTCTAAATTTTGCTGGAAAAATGAGAAATTGCTGATGAACTTTGAACCCTTATAACTTCCTAACAATTTTTTTTTTTCCAAAATTGTGCTGATGTGAGGTAGACATGCGGGAAATGTTATTTATTAACTATTTTGTGTCACATAACTGTCTGGTTTAACAGAATAAAAATTAAAAATTCGAAAATTGTAAAATTTTCAACATTTTTTTGCCAAATTTTGTATTTTTTCACAAATAAACGCAAAAATGATTGATCTAAATTTACTACTAACGTGAAGTCCGATATGTCACGAAAAAACAATCTCAGAATCGCTAGGATCCGTTGAAGCGTTACAGAGTTATTACTACATAAAGGGACACTGGTCAGAATTGACCAGGTCAATAAGGTCAAAATAGGCTGGGTCCTGAAAGGGTTAAATGGCTAATGATCAGGTATCATATACACAATGTATAAATCCACCGCATCCCTCTCCATCCCCTTTTGCATTATCAGAGCATTTATAAACACCTTTTTATGCTTCCCGGGAGCCTTGGCGTCCTCCTCCCCTCCGGATTTAATAAGTGATCGCTCTGTAGTTTATTATTACGTTCTACCTTTTCCGCTTCTTTATGTATTAGGCCGATAATTAACTGTCTGCAAACGCAAAGCAAATTAGGTTCCACTTTCTTGAAGATACAATTAATTTGTAAAACTTCGGCAGCCGAGAGCGGATGGTAAATGCGGGTTTATTACTATAGAAAGGGATGGCGGATGTACAGGAAAGCTGTTTTTTCTTCTCTTTTTTTATTCCTTTTGTTCCGAGTTCTGCAGACTTTTTGAAAGCCGCCGCGGTCTTTGTGATGGTGAAAGTGCAAATATAATGGGTGTAATTAGACCTGAGAGCCGAGTCCTAATGCACCTTCCATATTCAAGAGCACCGATCACGGAGGAGGCAATGGCAGCCATTTACGGTGCATAAAGGCTAATGTACATACAGACCATAGCCTACATTACAGCTCCTGCCTGGATCCGGATTTTATTATTTCTAGCTGCTTTTATGCCGCTCATTCATATGAAGGAGCTACCCTGCCTTCTGAAGACGCATTTGGGCGCCCGCTAATCTATAAAAATGGAGAAATATTCAGTTCATGTCACTAATGAGAAGATTTTATGTAACCTCAATCTAAAAAGTAAAAAATGTTTTGCAACTTTATAATATAATTTATGGCAGGATTCTTCGCCATTTTCAAAATCTGTTCTTGCTGTCAATGAAAAGGGTTTATGTTTTCAGGTTCGTCGAGATATTTTTAAAAGGGGGTTGTCCTTAAATGCAGAGAAGAGATCAATGCAAAAGAAAAGATAGAGGGAAGGAAACCTTGCACTTTGCTACTCCAAAAATTAGAAATAGACATTGGATTGTCCCTGAAAGCATTGGAAGTAAAACTGTTCCTTTTACACTTAAAGGGAATCTGTCAGGTCAAAAATCCATATGTAACTGATATCATTTACTCATTCCTCTGATGAAGCTCTTTCTATTCATGTATTTCTTTTATTTATATTCCACCCCTATCCTCTGTAAACTGCAAATAAAGAGATCCATTCCATCTGTCAATCACAGTGAGTGATCACTTAGTTCTCTACTGCTCCCTCCCAAGGAATGAATATTCATGTAGTGACATCACTGCACTGCTCTGTAAACACACAGCCAAAGCAGTGGAAATCACTCACGTGGTAGGGCTGTATCCTCTTGTCTGCTCTTCATGGATAAAGCAAATCAAATGTTCAAATAAACACACAAAATCTCTCACAGACAGCACGGCTTACGCTTAGGGCAACAGATGGAGGAGATTGCCTTACCTAGATAAGCTATCTGATACCTGCCTGCCATCTTCTCCACAGAGGGAGAAGCCGTTCAGGGTCACTGCTCCAGCCCTTTCAGAGTCTCCTCAGTGAAACTCTGATGAGTGTGTCCGAGCCCTAAAGGAGTTTTCCCACGAACAAAGTTCATTTTAATTAATAATTTTCACAATTGGATGTGATTAAAAAAATGTTTGTATGCTGAGATAATCTTCTATATGTGTACTGCTATGTACTGTGTAATGGATGTGTCTGACCATACAGGGACATGGTCTGATCATACCTCATCTCCTGTGCTGAGATAATCTTATATATGTGTCCCTGCTGTGTACTGTGTAATCGATGTGTCTGACCGTACAGGGACATGGTCTGATCATACCACATCTCCTGTGCTGAGATAATCTTATATATGTGTCCCTGCTGTGTACTGTGTAATTGATGTGTCTGACCGTACAGGGACATGGTCTGATCATACCACATCTCCTGTGCTGAGATAATCTTATATATTTGTCCCTGCTATGTACTGTGTAATCGATGTGTCTGACCATACAGGGACATGGTCTGATCATACCACATCTCCTGTGCTGAGATAATCTTATATATGTGTCCCTGCTGTGTACTGTGTAATTGATGTGTCTGACCGTACAGGGACATGGTCTGATCATACCACATCTCTTGGGCAAGGGAGGAAAGAAAAGAGTATATAGACATTACAACACGGGAAAGAGTATAAAAACATTACAGCACAGCATCATAGAAAACTTTTTCTGTGAGATAAAATATTTCCCTGTTTTTAAAAAATATTTTACTTCTAAAAAGTATAACTTGTGACCCCGTGCTGTAATGTCTATATACTCTTTTCCTTCCTCCCTGCCCGAGAGGTGTAGTATTATCAGACCATGTCCCTGTATGGTCAGACACATCCATTACACAGTACGTGACAGGGACACATATATCAGATTATCACATTACAGGAGATGTGGTATGATCAGATCATGTCCATGTACGGACAGACACATCCATTACACAGTACATAGCAGGGACACATATAGAAGATTATGGCTCTAGGGTCACACTTAGAAGGCACAATCCGGTAACCACATCCATTTCCGAATGCGGTTTTGGACTGTGCCTTCAGACTTCTTAAATGTTGTAAAAATGCAATCCTCTTTTCAGATCTGGATGCATTACTGCATCCGGTTTTGGAATGAGGATTTTTGCCATTTTCAAAATCAGATCCGGAACCGCAAGGTACTGTACCGGATCCGGTTCCCACAGGCGCCCATGTTAACAAAACCGAATCCAGTTTTGCAACCGCTGCGATAGATGCTGCCTGCATTATTTTTACCGCAGGCTGCAAAACCGGATCAGGAAACCAGATTGCCATTTGGGCAATCCGGTTTTTCTATTGCAGCCTATGCGCTGCGGTTTCTGATTCGGTTTTGAGCATTTTTAATGCTGAAAACCAGATCAGGATGTAAAAAAACAACGCAAATGTGACCCTAGCCTATCTCAGCATAGGAACATTTTTTTAAACACATATAATTGTGGAAATTATTATTATGACAAGATCTAATAATTAAAATGAACTTTAAAATGAACTTTGTTTGTGGGGAAAACCCCTTAGGGTACCGTCACAGATGCCGATGTCGGCGGTGATTCTATAGATGACGTTGGGGCGTGGCCTATCGCCGCAGACATCGCCGATGCGTCGCCTAAGGTGAATAGGCGAGGGCGACACATTTGAGTGGTCACCTGGTTCCTCAGCACAGCTCTGAAACCAGGCGAGCACTCTGGGGCGATGTGTACACATCTCCCCATGTAAACGGGGGACGGCGATCTCACAGGTGATGGGAGCCATAGGTTACCATGTTGCGGCCTCGCCGCTGGGGCTTTTAGACACCCCAGTGGCGACGCCACCTGTCAGCTCGCCGGGGCATCGCCAGAGGTATCGCCGCATGTAAACATGCGACAGCGACGCTAGCGGGGCACCAATAACATGCGCGCTCCCGCCCATCGCCGCCGACATCTCCTGGTGTGACGATACCCTCAAATTCACAGTTTTACCTATTTCTTTGACTTACAGTTCAGTATTTTGGCCTGTATTGGAATTCTGTTTTCATAATTGGAAAATGATTGATGGAGGATCAGCTCTGACCTGTAATTGATAGTAATTATCCAATTGTGCAACAGAGACATGATTTTTCCCAAGGTCCCAACATTACCTGCACTTTACACTACTCATGTCTCCTCTTGAGGTACAGATGTGTCTTACCTACCTTTTTTAAAAAAATTATAATATATATATATATATATATATATATATATATATATATATACACATATATATGACTTTGCGATACTCTGCCAGGAGACGTTTATTCTAATTGTGTGTTTCTATGGCCACCCAGTGGTTGTGATGAGCGTTGCAGCCTGTTGAAGGCTTGATTAGCCTGTTAGGATAATGGACTGGATTTGTATTGTGACAAACTGGAGTCATTAAGAAATGTAAGAAACGTTTGAGTGGACACATCTGTAAAGGGGCCATTGATCCCATCAGGCTCCCACATGGTAACTAGTAATGGACAGATGCAAATCACAAGGGGAATGGAAGATGTCCATTTATTTAAATGTTAATATGGCGGATTCGGCATCCAGCACCTTATTAAAATGAGCGTAGAGTTTCCGCCGTCTCTGGCATGGAGAGCAGCATTGGCATGAAGATGTGTTAAATATACATGAGAATCTGGTGCAGCTGCCCGGCGCATTAACAACAAAGTGCCCCCTCCACTCCCGGAGAGCAATGGACTATGAGATCCAGAGAGGATCGAGCCCCACAAAGCCCTGCGGCTGATGATGTGCGGGGCTGACGGGGGTGAGGTTATTGATCCTGTGCCCAGAGCCAGATGTAGAGTGGTAGAGTCCAGAACCACCCGGGCCGCGCTGAGTAATTCATCCTTACGAGGTGTGCCAGGAAAAATACAATGTTTATTGTGATAATTCAGTCTTTGACATGGCAGATGTGGCACAGTCGGGCCGGTCAGATGTAGCAGTGCTGAGTTGGTCAGATGTAGCAAAGCTGGATTGATGAAGTGGATCTAGGCTGATCAGCAGGAGCATAACTGCAATACGTGCAGGAGTTGCAATGGCACCTGGGCTCTGATGCCTAGGGGCCCCAAAAGTCCCTTTGACCTATAGAAAAAGGCTAATGCTATTAAAGATTTCCAATAATTGGGAGCCACGTTGGGCCCATGAGCTGCAAGTTACGCCACTGTGTAACAACAGGGTTAGTTAGCTGAGCTGGATTGGTCAGTTGTGAGACAGAAGGGTTGGCAATTCTGGCATAGCAGGGTTCATCAGATGTAGCAGGGCTGAATTGGTAAGATGTGTCATAACTAGATTGGTTGGATGTGACATAGCAGATTTCATCAGATGCCTTAGAATATAATTGGTCACATGTCCAATGGTAGGTTGGATGTAGCAGAGCTAGATAGATTAGTTGAAGCAGAGCTGAATTAGTGGGATGTAGCAGAGCTGGAGTGGTTAGATATAGCTTAGTTGGGTTAGTCAGGTGTGGCATAACTGAGTTGGGCGGATGTAGCAGAGATGGATTGGTCAGCTTTGGTGTAGCTAGGCTTCTTGAATGTGGCATAGGAGAGTTGGTTTGATGTAGTAGAGGTTTAACATTACTTCTATGGCAGCACGCTGGCCATAGAAGTATTGTTAAAACTTTCAGCACCATGGATAGCGGCATGTACAGTATGCAATTTGCGTAAGCACCACAGACAGCTCCTCAATGAGGATGCTGCCCTGTAATTTGGTTACGCATTTTGCCAGGAGCCACCGCCTGTCATTGCAAATAGTAAAATCCGACAAAAACGTTGCTTGCAGCATTCTTTGGACCCAGTAAAAAAACACATAGCGTTTTTAAAAAGAGCAGTCACACTTAAGTCCAGGATCCGTTTTTAGCATCAGTTTTTGGACTTAGAAAAAAAAGTGAAAAAAAATGATGCCAATAATGGATCCAGGGCTTATGTGTGACCCTAGCCTAAGCAACAAATGGCAAACAGAAAAGAATTGGCCTTGTAGCAAGATCGGCCCTTCATTGTGGTGTCTTGTTTTGCCTTAGCAGAACAAAGGGTCTGGTCTTTGCTTCTCTCATCATGACACTTGAGCGAATTTCCCCCTTTTTTGTTCAGATCTTCTGAGGTGGGGGGGGGGTCCTGTACACATTCTACCACCCCAAAAATGAATGTAGCCACCAGGACTGGTCCCTTGGTAGCTTTGAAAACTGTAAGACATAGAAAATGTTCAGATTCTTCATTGTTGAATAGTATAAGTCTTAGATATCAGAGATCTCCTACCTGTGGGCCACCAGCCCTGCAGGCAGTCCGGCATGGTGGAGGCTGTAGTTGCACCAGTTAAAGATCACTTCTATACATCACTATGAGGTTCCCAAGCCACAGCTAGATCAGATGATAATATTGGTCTTTGTTCTGTCTATTTTTGGGGAGTGGGGGAAGGAGGTCCTGCTAGTAACCGCCAATACTTTTTGTCTGTTCTCTCTCTTTCAGCAGATGCAGCAACAGGCCGCCATTATGGCTTCCGTAGCACAGGGTGGATACCTGAATCCGATGGCCGCTTTTGCAGCTGCCCAGATGCAACAAATGGCTGCTCTGAATATGAATGGCCTGGCGGCTGCTCCGATGACGCCAACATCAGGTAGGAAATCTACACCAATGTCTCCCACTGATTACAGACTGTTATTATATGTAACATTCGTATGTGTCCTTCCTCCCCTTCTCCATATTTGAGATGTGTGATGCGAGATGACCACTTTTACCCATCTCACCAACTCGCTCCACTCATCCTCGAATATCTTTTCACCAAAGTGAAGGGTAAAGAAGGATACATTTGTATTCTATTTTCATCACAGCTCTTTTAACATTCTTTTGTTCCATATAAAACTAGTTGAAAAGTAGCTAAACCTGTTTTTTATACCATATGTTTTGGACTAATTTTTCGGAGTATAAGACAAAGATTTTTCCCAAAAATATTTTGGAGAAAAATGGAGGGTGCGTTCTATAGTCCGGATGTACTTTGCTGTGGCGGCATGAGGTCAATGGAGGCAGGAGTCGGCGCTGAGGTGAACATATGTGCCCGCTGTTAAAGAAGATGCATATTCACTGCTCTCCACGCCCATAATCTCCCGCCCACCTCCCTGCACTGAAGTTGTCACCAAGAGGTTGGCAGGATTATGGGTGTGGGGAGTAATCAATTATGCATTGTACTTCTGTGGTCTGACTTGATTCTATAAAATGGCACTGGTGGCAGTGCGTGCACAGACCCCAACC
Source organism: Allobates femoralis (assembly GCA_033576535.1). NCBI lineage: Eukaryota > Metazoa > Chordata > Amphibia > Anura > Aromobatidae > Allobates > Allobates femoralis. The sequence continues at coordinate 821,774,921 of JARQOC010000003.1, forward strand.
TCTGCCGTCTTTATATTGAAGACAGACTGCAGAGTCTTCAGATCTCCACCAAAATGGCGCAAGCTGTAGAACATGCGCGATCGCATCTTAACGTCTAGTCTATCTATCTAGACTTCCGGCCAGTCAGAAGTAATAGGCATAAGATTCCGCTATGGGACAGGACCTGGGTTGGTAAGAGATGAAGCCTGTAAGTTGAGAATATGACCGGGGGCTTCAATTTAAAGTGCCACTACAGCAGGGAAAAAAAACAATGTGGTGCTTTAACTGTGTGCTACATATGGGAAACATAGTGGCGGACATTGAGAGCGGGTGAGGGAAGCAGTATAATCTTTAAAAACCACCTCTGGCCAAAGTACTGACCACTCTGTATCAAATAGCGGCAACATGTCCACCATCATAGTAGCTTGTGGCCTTCCCCCTACATGATGAACGATTATATAATTGATGGGGTCGGAGGTCTATGGAGCGGGCAGATGTCAGATGCGTTATACAGCCAGCAGCTGCCTTTATGTTCAAAATATTTTTATTGAATAGATATAATCATACAAATTAATGGATTTTATCATCTGCCTTTAAACTGCTGCAAGAGGCACAAGCTCAGGTCTCTGCTGTTAAATACTTGAATTCCTATGTGAGTCTCTAACACTGGAATTTGAAGGGTTATTCCCATCTCCAAAATCATATCCCAATATATAGTAGGTGTAACAATAGTAATATGAGAAATAAGCTCCAATTAGAAATGTAGTATAGTTCTAATGATTAGCGATGTCTCTTACCTCATGTGCAGGATATTGCAGTACCTTAGGTATCCATGGTTACGACCACTTACATAGTGACAGTTAGTTGCTTGTGGTCGTAACCATGGATACCTCACTCTACAATACCCTGCACATGAGGGAAGAGACATCGCTAATCAGGAGAACTATACTACATTTCTAATAATGGGAGGGATTTGCTAATATTATCATTATTTCACCTACTACTTAATGGGATAGGATCTTGGAGATGTGAATACACCTTTAAACCACCCTTTCTTGGGTCAAGTTAAGAGAGTCCTCCAAGGCAGCTAGTATCCATGGTTACAACCACGAGCAACTAACTCACTATGAGTGGTCATAACCATGGATATCTAAGTTGTAATGTCCTGCACATGAGGTAAGAGACAGCTAATCAGGAGAACTGTACTACATTTCTAATTGGAGAGATTAGATAATATTTTTATTAATATTACACCTACCCCATACTTGGATAGGATCTTGGGGATGTGAATACCCCTTTAAGTAGAGCCATCCTGATAGAGCGTCCGATCAAGCGCCCATCAGTTTCCCACGGTGCCGTTAGGTTCCCTTATCAGTGGCCTTGTTATGGCCGGACATCATAGGAGACCGGGATTTTTACTAAAACATTAAAGATCTCTGATTCAAGTTCCAAATAAGAAATGAAAGAAAAAAAAATGAAAAAATGAAAATAAATAAATACATTAAAATATTAAAAAAAAAGCCAATTTGGTATATCTTCATCTGGTAAAAACCCGATCTATGAAATATAAGATTATTGACCCGTATGGTGAGCCCGTTCAAGAATTCAAGAAAAAAAAGGCCCACTTTTGCACTTTTGGCGTTTTGTTTTTTTAAAGTGCCACAATTCCCCAATATTGTATCAATGCAGCTCGCTAAGAAATAAGAAACAAGAGCTCACAATTCAAAATGTTATAAGCCTCAGAAAACTGAGAAAAAAAACGTATTTTTTTCAGAATTTTTTAAGTAATAAAAAACCCTTATAAGTATGGTGTCTCCAGAATCTTACTGACTCAGAGGGTGAGATCATAATATTAGCATACATTATATAAAGCCATTACACACAGAGTGATCCATCTCAAGTGTTTATTTCTGTTAATGTTGATGATTATGACTTACAGCCGATAAATACCCAAAGGTCATTATCTCACAAAATTAAAGTAGGGAGGATGAAGGGTCTGAGAGATAAAACATGACCTAAATAGGTATCAGAGGTTTCACCTTGTGTGGTTGTGAGAGTCACAACCACTATAAAAGCAGATCACGGCTGCTGCAGTCCCCAACGTGGTGCATATAGAGTAGGGAAGAGGAAGGGTTAAAAACATGCTGCTGTATTCCACGAGACATCAAAGGGTGAATATAATATTGAGTTATTAGTTAACGCGTTTCAGGGCTCCCTGGCCCCTTCCTCAGGACAAATCAATATCATATTGCCATGTTTCAGGGAGCCCTGAATCACGTTGACTAATAAATCAATATTAATGTCTCGTGGAATACGACAGCGCGGTTTTTAACCCTTCATCCTCCCTACTTTCATTTTCTGAGACAATGACCTTTGGGTTTTCATTGACTGTAAGCCATAATCATCAACATTAACAGAAATAAACACTTGAAATAGATCACTCTGTATGTAATGACTCTATATAATATATGTGTTTCACTTTATATATTGAATTTCTGAAATAAATTAACTTTTAGATGATACTCTAATCAGTGAGATGCTCCTGTATCTTTGTACACAGGGTTAAAACTACTACAAATCGCAGGGTGCGAGTCATTCAGCGGTCAAATCTACTCAACAAAGACTTTGAGACAAAAAAAAAAGAAGAGAGAGAATAAAAACTCTTGTAAAAAGTGTCACAAAGTTTCCCGAACTCTTTCGCTGCTCGGGGGTTGGACCTTTGATGTGTCGCTCGCTGCTCCCAATTCAGCTACACTACATAGGAAATATTTAATGAAGTCACACATTCCCGTCACTATTCCGCGTTCCTCGCCTGTCTTCATAGTGTTTTTTCCTTTAAGATCCCCCCTTTTTTTACCCACCCCCAGCTCCCCCCGTTCCTTCTCAGTCTGGATCCGGTGCTGTCCAAATATCATTAAGACATGTGGAGCGATGATGATGACGGCATTCTCTATGCTATACATGAACACATGCTGAAACAGCAACACTTCACATAAAGAAAGTAGCGGCGGCTGAGTGCTTAGTAAGCGAAATCCAGCGGATAAGGCAGTGGAAAATCTTTGCCGCTTTCATCAGACGTACAGCGCAGTCAGGAGCGCACACAAGGAACTGTCACATCAAGGTGCCGGTGTCAGCTCTCATAATAAAAGAGAATCTGCCAACGCAAGTGCCGGGGAAACTTTTACTCTTATTCCTTTTTTTTTTAATGGATGACGGGATGAGTGCATTCGCCCGAGTGTTAATTTTGCCCTTGCGCGGCGGCGACTGTCATTGTATTTCCCAAGGAGACGTCAGATCTCTGGAACTTTCAGGATATCTTGCTGGGGAGAGGTGTCTCAAGATGCTAGACGGCGTGACAGCGATGGAGGTGACGGGAAAACAATATGAGCGTAATTAGTGCTCAATTAACATTGGGTAAACGCAGGCCTGGGGGGGGTAAAGTGATTTGCCTGCAGCATTTTGCATTTTTTCTCCTGAATTACAATTTATTATATAATTTAACCTGTGAGGTTCTGGATGTGAATGCACCGTGGTGTGCACAAATCAGAGGTAGCAGAGCTACGTTGGTGGTACGCCACTTGGGTATTGGGCAGGTGTGTAACTAGAGTCAAATGGGTCCTTGGTGCAAAGTTTAGACCTGTAGCCCCATCTGCATATTTGGTCAGATTTATGAGCCATTGTAGCATTCTAGATCCCTGCTGTTGTGCAGCCTGTCACGGGCAAGCTGATGTCTGCTGTCAGCCTCTGATTGGTCAGCAGTGTGTGTTGCAGTGCAGGAAGCCGGCAGTTCTCTGCACCACAATACATTTCACCTGAATGTGCGTCCAAGGACATATATACAGGTGCAATACATGCTTGAGTTGGAAGGACCCCTCCTCCCCACCTACATATTTGGACTGATATATATGGGCCTTTGCAGCATCCTAGATCCCTCCCGTGGTGCCGCCTGTCATGGTCAAGTCAATATCTACTGTCAGCCTCTGATTGGCCAGCAGTTTGTTGGAGTGCAGGAAGCCGGCAGCTCTCTGCACCACAATACATTTCACCTGAATGTGCATCCAAGAATGCATATCCCGTTGAAATAAATGCTGGCATTGGCAGCACTACTTCCCGTATGGGCCCGGTCCCTGTTGTCCCACAATCTGAAAACACGATTGTTACACCCCTGGTATCAGGGGATATAAATTAGTAATTTTGTCTTTGCAAACCTTTTAGAAGCAGTACGGTGGCTCAGTGGTTAGCACTGTACAGTGGCTTAGTGGTTACCACTGTATGGTGGCTCAGTGGTTAGCACTGTACAGGGGCTCTGTGGTTAGTACTGTATAGTAGCTCAGTCGTTAGCATTGTAAGGTGTCTCGGTAATTAGCACTGTATGGTGGCTCAGTGGTTGGCACTGTATTGTGGCTCAGTGGTTAGCACTGTATGGTGGCTCAGTGGTTAGCACTGTACAGGGGCTCTGTGGTTAGTACTGTATAGTAGCTCAGTCGTTAGCATTGTAAGGTGTCTCGGTAATTAGCACTGTATGGTGGCTCAGTGGTTGGCACTGTATTGTGGCTCAGTGGTTAGCACTGTACTGTGGCTCAGTAGTTAGCACTATGCAGTGGCTCAATTGGTTAGAAATTTACGGTAGCTCAGTAGTTAGCACTCTAGGGTGGCTCAGGGGTTAGCACTATACAGTGGCTCAATGGTTAGCAGAGTACGGTGGCTCAGGGTTAGCACTATACAGTAGCTCAATGGTTAGAACTGTACGGTGGCTCAAGGGTTAGCCCTATCAGTGGCTCAGTGGTTAGCACTGTACGGTGGCTCAGGGGTTAGCACTATCAGTGGCTCATTGGTTAGCACTGTATGGTGGCTAAGGGGTTAACACTATCAGTGGCTCATTGGTTAGCACTGTACAGTGGTTCAGGGATTAGCACTATATAGTGGCTCAATGGTCAGCACTGTACGGTGGCTCAGGGGTTAGCATTGTATGATGGCTCAGTGGTTAGCACTGTATACAATGGCTCAGTGGTTAGCACTGTATATGGTGGCTCAGTGGTTAGCACTGTATGGTGGCTCAGTGGTTAGCACTGTATACGATGGCTCAGTGGTTAGCACTGTATATGGTGGCTCAGTGGTTAGCACTGTATGGTGGCTCAGTGATTAGCACTGTATATGGTGGCTCAGTGGTTAGCACTGTACGGTGGCTCAGTGGTTAGCACTGTACGGTGGCTCATTGGTTAGCACTGTATGGTGGCTAAGGGGTTAGCACTATCAATGGCTCATTGGTTAGCACTGTACGGTGGTTCAGGGGTTAGCACTATATAGTGGCTCAATGGTCAGCACTGTACAGCTCAGGGGTTAGCACTGCAGTCTTGCAGTGTTGGGGTCCTCTGTTCAGATTCCAACAAGAACATCTGTAAGTTTGTATGCTCTCCAAGTGTTTGCGTCAGGTTTTTTTTTTCCCCTTTCCTCCCACACTCCAAAGAATGATAGGGAATGTAGATTGTGCGCTCCAAAGAGGAAAGTGATGATGACTCTGGGATATGTGGAGATGTGTAAGTGTCTAAATATTTAAATATTAGGAGAAAAGAAAAATGGGTAACAATAAAGGACTGTCAGAATTTCTACTTCTTAGTAATTTGTCATTGTGGGACAAGTGTATCCAGGTCATTATCCGATAAGTGACCACTTGCCTTCTGTCTCCACAGGTGGAAGCACACCGCCAGGAATCACCGCACCAGCCGTGCCTAGCATTCCATCACCAATCGGGGTTAATGGATTCACCGGCCTCCCACCCCAGGCTAACGGACAGCCGGCCGCAGAAGCCGTGTTCGCCAATGGAATCCATCCCTACCCAGGTGATAAGCCAATAAGTGTTAGTAATTATGACCTACGATGGGCAAATTAGCATAAATAAGACAAAAAGAGACTTTTACAATTGGGTGACAACCAGCCAGTTGTCCTTTTATGTGAATAGTACATGGGGGTCAGCCAACCTTTACTGAAGTTGAATACCAAAAAAATGGGGCCATGAATCTTAATAAACACTTCCTATAGTAATTATAAATGGAAAAAGAGTGGAAGTAACAACGCCAATGTGATAAAATCCAATATTAATCAAGAGCCATCAAAATGACATCATGATGAGAAAAAGGACACAAAATACCCAAGTGCAGGTCAGAGACCCAAACCTATATAAAAGCTACATATAGAGCACCTATGTGGATGAAAGCAGGGTACCAATATAAAATCAACCCTTCAATAGTAAATGCAACTATGTCACAGTTATAACAGGATTAATGTACAATGGTCATGTGTAAAGAAGGGCCAGTCATCTAAATGACTACAAATGTATGGGGTTAAAGTCTCTCCACTCACCGTCACTTAATGATACATATACTTATATGACAGTTGGATAATACAAACAACCACATGACATATGGCTACATTATAAAGTATAACCTTAGTAGAAATAGTTAATATAAACAAGCAACAAAGTGGAAGAAAAATACATAGAACATAAATAAGAAGGTATACTGGAGGAACCCCGACGCACGTTCCAAATGAGCATTTATATAGGTTTGGTTCATTGACCTACACTTAGATATTTTGTGTCCATTTTTTTCCTTTTTTTATCTTGAGGTTATTGTAATAGTTAACCAATAAAATTGGATTTTATTACATTTTTAATTTCACTCTTCTTTTGGGTTCTACTTTTTTTTTCTCCCAAAAAAGTTTTTTCAAAAACTTGACAAAATTTAGAGTTAAAGACTCAAGAATTTTAGATTGGCTGAGGATTTTTTATATGAAGATTAGGCAAAACAATCAGACCATAAAGAATTAATCATCTAATTTCTCACCAATCACCTTGGTTTTTCCTTTTTATTCTCTCTATGTCTCGTAGACTTGTCTCTGTCAAGGGTGAAAGGGGTTAAACCAGGGTTATAAGGAATGACAATCCATCTCTCTTTCCTACAGTTTATGCATATTAATCCAAACATCCTGATTTTTTTAGGGAGTTTTCAATAAAACAAATCTCAAAATGGAGAAAACTTTTGCAAATGAGGCCTAAAATGGGTTTTCTGGAAGAGTTTCTGGGCACTTCTTGGGTTTTTCACAGGTTTGTGGAGTCGGTAAGCCAAACATCCAACTCCCGACTTCTCATTTCCCTGAATCCCACCCCGACTCCAACTCTACCAAAATGGACACCGACTCCATTACTCTGACTCCTCGATTTCCCTGAATCCGACTCCAACTCCACCAAAATGGACACCGACTCCGACTCCATGACTCTGACTCCTCAGCTTCCCTGAATCTGACTCCAACTCCACCAAAATGGACATCAACTCTGACTCCACAACCATAGCAGTGAAGTCAGTAAGTCAAACATCAGACTCCAACTTCCACCCCTCAATTTACCTGAATTCGACTTTGAAGCAGACTCCACCCAAATGGACACTGACTCCAACTCCACAAACATGGCTCTGAAGTCAGTAAGCCACACATCTGACTCCAACTCCTCAATTTGCCTGAATCCAACTCCAACTCCGACTCCAACTCCACCAAAATGAACACCCGACTCCACAACCATGGTGGTGAAGTCAGTAGGCCAAACATCCAACTCCAACTTTGACTCCTCAATTTCTCTGAATCCGACTCCAACTACAACTCCAACTCCACCAAGATGGACACCAACTCCACGACTCTCACTCCACAACCATAGCGGTGAAGTCATTAAGCCAAACATTCAACTCTGACTTCTCAATTTTTTCCTGAATCCAATGTCGGCGCCACCAAAATGGACACTGACTCTGACTCCACGACTCCCACTCCTTAGCCCTGATTTTTCATGGTTTTTAGTAAGGAATCCAGGAATGGGGATTAGCATATTCTTAGGGGTGGACAGTCACTGGCAACAATATTAGGTCCTATAAAATCCTGGGATATAGGTTGTGATGTTATCAGCTAGGGGTGTGACATTGTTTTTTTATAGGGTTATGTTGATCTAGCAAATAGTGGCCGATTGTCTACCATTGAGCTTTTCAACCATTGCTAAACTGAAAATGATATCTATTAGGATTATAAAAAATAATGGCTGATTTCCTACTAAAATAGCGCCACACCTGGCCACAGGTGGTATTGCAGCTAAGCTCTATTCACTTCAGTAATATTTGGCTGCAATATCAGATACATCCCATGGACAGGTGTGATGTCATTTTTTGGGGGAAAAACATTTTTATTTCTAATCCTTGACAATCCCTTTAACAAAGATCAAGGCTTTGGGAAATATCATCCTGTGCTGAACATATACTAGGAGATGTTCCTGGAGGTCTCCTTTAAGTTTTCCTAAAGAGTGGAGTAAGTAAATTACAATGAGACATCTGTAATCTATTCCACGAGCGCCGGGGATCATTATTCTTTTCCATTTGTAACAATCAACCATATTCCATAAAGCAGTCGCTGGAAAGAGAAGGGAAGAAAGATCTAATTTAGCATCTTTAACTCGGAGTATTAGAGATTTTAATGAGAGAATTCTCCCCAACTCACTCTTGTGCAGTAATAAATGGAGGTGATTAAGCCGGGTCTTGGCAGCTATAATAGAAGCATTTGTGCTGCGAGTTGAGATAGTTATCAAAATAAAATATCCATCAACTTTATCCCTGGTGCCCGAACGTCACCGCATAGACCGACAGATCCGAGGGGGGAGGGAATATCCAGAGCTTTATTATTATTATTATATCCTCTGTAAAGGAAGAGCAAGAGAAAACAAAGCCTAAAGCTACAGAATGTATCCATCTTCTATCTATCAAAAATATATATATATAATCTATCATGTATCAATTTATCTGTCATCTATCTATCATCTACCTATTATTCTCATCTATCACTTATCAGTTCAATTCAATTGAAATAAACTTTAATGGCAGGACTAAGTACATGTTAGCATTGCCAAAGCAAATAGTAAAATAGGGGGATGGGGATAGGGACACGTCTAGGGTGGAATATAGGGGTCCAGGAGATCAGATTCCCCTTAGTCTGAGGATAATGACATGTCCATGGTGGGGTACAGAAGTTCATGGCATATCAGTCTCCTTTAAGTCTGTGGCATGCACTGACATATTGCGCTGCTATGGCCACTGCACTTTCCTCTTTCCCTAGTAGTATCAGCAGTTTCTATTCCTCCTCCATGGAGGTGAAATCTGGGAGGAGATGAGACAGTCCCTTGAAGTGAGTGTCCCTCACTGAGGAGTATTTTGGGCACCTCAGCAAGAAGTGGACCTCGTCCATTCCCCCTTGGTGAAACACACTTGTTCTCAAGTCTTTCTACCCCTACCCGGTACAGAGCTTTTTGTATTTTCTGGAACATAACGGGAACATTTTTATTTACACAAACAATAAACAGCACTTTTTCTTCCCTTTATGGGAGGCACCTTTTCGTAAACGTTGCAAACACTTAAACTAACATCAGCCTAAAGCACAGCGTCCTTTATCACCGCTGGGCTGCTTCAAGGCACGCAAGTAGAAAAGAAATTAAAGTCCTCATGAAAGTCTAGGAGTCTTATAAATGGGAAAGGCAATCTGTACATTAGCATAACTATGTACACAACCAGGTTTTAACAATGTCTTTACGGCTTAGATACACGCAGGGCGTACCATCCACGTGGCCCTGCATGTCACTCGTAACTGGCCTGGTCACCCTGGTATAAGTCTCGGTTCGGTTGGCCTCTCGAGAGGTGGGATTTAACATCACGTCTTCCCACAAACACCTCCTTGAAGCTTGGCTGGCTAGACGGCTCCTCAGCTTCCTCGGGCTCTGCTCTGGTCTCTCTGCCGCTGTCATCAGGTAGGGCCTCAGGGTCATCTGGCTCTGCCTCGACTTCTGCACTGGTGACGGGCTGCTGTTCAACTGGCGGATCCTCTCTGGTAATCAGGTGCTCAACTGTGGACCGGTCTCTTGCTCCCAGTTCCAGCTCCTGGTTGCTGGACCTCCGTTGCCTAGCTCTGTCCCTGCCACCATTTTTAGTTTCTGCCTTCCGGCAAGGATAGTTTAGTTTCTGGCTCGCCCCCTTGGTTGTTTGGAGGCAATCGGGGCGGGCAAACAGTTTTGCGCCTCTGATTTGGCCCTCCCATGGTAAGGGGCTGAGGCATGCCCCTGGGCCAGCACATTGTCTCTCACATTTTTAGGCCGCCATTTTGGGGTTCGTTGGAAATGGCGAGAAACAGTTCTTTTGGGCCGTATACTGACAATTCAGAGTTCTTTTTGAGCTAAGTGTAAAAGTTTGTAAGGCACACAGTACCCGGTAGTATCGGGCACAGGATCCTGTTCGTGACGCCAAAGATGACCCGCACAGGGGTCTTTGGGAACTCAGTACCCGAGCGTTAGTGCTGGGGAGTTATGTCGCGGTGGCCTGTGCCAGGCTCGTACCCTGGGGGTCACAGGGTAAAAAGGAGAAAATAATAAAAATAATAAAGTTTCGTGGTGCCACCTGCAGTTTCTGGTGATCTCACCAGCGCTGCTGTCAGACTGCTGGGGATGGTAGTATTGCAGTCAGTTGATAACGCTCCCTGCAGGCGGAGCAGGGTCCCTCGGGCAGTGCTGCTGCTGAGCTGGTCGATGTGGCAGCAGCAACTTCTTAATTTAACAGAATAAAACACCAGAGGCTTGCTGACTCTGTACGAGTATTTTACTGGCAACAGTTCATGGCAGTTCAGGTACACAGTTACACAGTCTTTGCGGGTAGCTGGCCGGATAGTCACCAGATGGTACACAATCTCTCTGAGGCTCCCCAAGTGTTCCTTCAGCTACATTCACTGTCCTCTGTGTCTTTCTTGCTCCTCCTTTCTATCCGTGCGCTGCCTTGTACAACCCACTTCCTACCAGCCCCGACGGGTGTGATGAGGTAACCCCTTCTTCTCTAAGGGGGCTCAACCCGGTATGAGGATACCTGGTGGGGCTGCACATTGTGGACAAGTTCGGGCTCTGCTTGGCAGACCTGCAACCCACCGGTATTGGCGGCACAGGGCTGGACTCGCCTGCACCGCAACTCGGAGCCGGTACCCCGTTGTGGACGGGATTCCCCCAGACCGTTTACTCGGACAGTCTGGCACTGGGTCTCCCCCTTCTGTCTGCGTCGCCACTCCTTTTTGGGCGCCCTCCCTGTGGTGTCCCTCTAGGACTTGCTCCTTGCTTCGCCCCTCAGACTAGACTCTCTCCGTTTGTGTGTTTCCCACTCCTTCTACCCTAACACTCCTCCCACCGGGACGGGTTACCCTGATGACAGGTAGCTGATTGGTCCACTAGTCTAGGTGTAGGGATGCTGGGAAGAGAGCCTCAGTTTGACATTATCCCCTCCAATGACTGGGATACCGCACACTCTGTTTTGGGTGCAGTACCACTACTGTGTCACATTGACCAGTGGGGCGCCACATTATCTATCATCTATCTATCTATCTATCTATCTATCTATCTATCTATCATCTATCTATCAAATTCAAAGAAGCTTTATTGGCAGGACTAAATACACATCAGTTTTGCCAAAGCAAGTGTACAAAAGGGAATAGGGATAGGGACTGTAGGGATGTTGGGTAGGGCTGTAGGAAAGGTGAATGGGGGCACATCAAGTGTGGGGGCTGTAGGAGCAATGGGTGGGGACAGATGCAGGGTGAGGGATCTATCTATCTATCTTTCTATCTATCTATCTATCTATCTATCTATCTATCTATCTATCTATCTATCTATCTATCTATCTATCTATCCAGCACCAGGTGGTGCAAATATACAGTGTAAAACATATGATAAAAAATATTCACATATATTAGAAGAGGCACCATATATAAAGTGCATTATATAGAGCATTATTATATTGCTGTTAGACGTTTTCCATAAGAATACAGTCAGAACAGTATTAAGTAAAACAAGTTAAGCACTTATGTGAATACCGGTAATTAAAAGTTCATTACATTATGAATCACCTGGACACATCACTCTCACATGGTGTATTCTATTCTCATTAATGTACTGCCCATGTCTGTGTAGGGAACAATCCTATTGGTCAAAAGATGATAATGTGATCGCGCATGCTCACTAAGCTCTTTCACGTTTACCGCAGTCATCACAAGTAATGGCAAATCATGTCCATCTCTGTAAACCATAATATACCTAATGATCTGCACGAATATCGATATTTTATTTATAGTATGGACTCTGACTAATACTATAACAGTATAAACTGTGAAAATTAGGGTGCTTGAGCCAAATGTAGGCGTTCAGTGCTGTTCGCGGCAGATCTGGCATTTGCAACAGCACAAAAAAACGTTGCGAGCGGTGTTTTTTTTTTAATTGCCGCAAGTGTCCGATCTGGCAAAATCAGACTTGCCGCACTTGACCACAAGTCCCATAGGGAATGAATATGGTCTTGCCGCAAGTGAGCCGTTACGCGGCAGATGCGACAAAGCTACCGGATCTGCCGTGAATGACACTAAACGCTGATGTGAAAGCAGCCTTAGGCTGGGGTTCCACATAAGCCCTCAGTCCGTTTTTGGCTTCAGTTTTCTCATTTTTTTTTTCTAAGTCCAAAAACTGACAGAAAACGGATTGGATGTAATAAACACCCTGTCCGTTTTTCTCTGGAGCTCCAAACATTGCCCTGTCTGTTTTTGAGTCAAAAACGTTGCTAGCAACGTTTTTGGCATCATTTAAAAAACGCATGCGTTTTCATGCGTTTTTTTAACATGGGGCCCTATGGGAAACGCATGCGCGAACGCATGGCATATGCGCACTTGCGTTTGCGCATGCGTTCGCGCATGCGTTTTTTTTAATGAAAAGTCCAAAAACGTTCAGGAGTGCAGGAGGCTCAAAAAGCACCCAGAAAAAAACGGATTGGTGATGAAAATCACTTCCAAAAACGGATTTCTATGTGTGACCACAGCCTTACACAGCAAAAGACCTGTCAACATGCCTCCCACTATGACCAATAAAGGACACAGGAGAAGCGTCGGTGCGTAGAAAACAACTACACAAAGCGCAAACCCAGTATGTCTCTACCACACACCAGAGTCTAGGTATCAATGCTGCCAACCACTCTACACTCACACTAATCACCCATCTTTCCAATAAGTGTTAATCGACCCAAAATTAGAGTAAGGCTGTGGTCACACATAGAAATCCGTTTTTGGAAGTGATTTTCATCACCAATCCGTTTTTTTCTGGGTGCTTTTTGAGCCTCCTGCACTCCTGAACGTTTTTGGAATTTTCATTAAAAAAAACGCATGCGCGAACGCATGCGCAAACGCAAGTGCGCGTTTGCATGCGTTCGCGCATGCGTTTCCCATAGGGCCCCATGTTAAAAAAAACGCATGAAAACGCATGCGTTTTTTAACTGATGCCAAAAACGTTGCATGCAACGTTTTTGACTCAAAAACGGACAGGGCAATGTTTGGAGCTCCATAGAAAAATGGACAGGGTGTTTATTACACCCAATCCGTTTTTCTGTTAGTTTTTGGACTTAGAAAAAAAAATGAGAAAACTGAAGCCAAAAACGGACTGAGGGCTTATGTGGAACCCCAGCCTTAGGCAAGGGTCACACTTGGAGGTACTTTTTTGGTAAGCTTGCTTTAATGCTAGGAGTTTTTTTCTGTTGCCATTTTGATGCAATTTTAACGCTAACGTTAACATATGCATTTCCCATAGGACCCATGTTAAAAAAAATGCATGCGTTTTTGCAAAAACCCCAAAAAACGCTGCTAGCAGTGTTTTTTGTGGCTTTTGGAAAAACACATAGCATCAAACACACTGCACATTTTTATTATTATTATTATTATTATTATTTATTTATAAAGCGCCATTGGTTCCATGGCACTTTACATAAGAAGTAGGGGTAACAAGGACAGGTACAGTACATATGAGCAGTCAAGGCTTGCTGATACACGACGGGAGAGGATCCTGTCCACGGGGGCTCACAGTCTACAGGGGTGGGGGAGGACACAATAGGGGGGGGGAAGCTCCAAGCGTTTGGTGGAGGGGCGCTGGGTCTCGGGGGGGGGGGGGGAAGCGCCAAGCGGTTGGTGCAGCGGCGCTGGGTCACATCATGGGTTGTAGGCTTGTTGGAATAGATGAGTTTTCAGATTCTTTTTGAAGCTCTTGAGGGTAGGCGAGTGTCTGACGTGCTGGGGGAGGGAGTTCCAGAATCTAGGGGAGGCACGGGAGAAGTCTTGTATGCGGTTGTGGGAGGATGAGATGAGGGGGGAGGAGAGGAGGAGTTCTTGTGAGGAGCGTAGGTTGCGTGCAGGTTGGTACTGGGAGACCATGTCGGAGATGTAAGGAGGGGACAGGTTGTGGATGGCTTTGTAAGTCAGGGTTAGGATTTTAAATTTAGATCTTTGGGGGGTGGGGAGCCAGTGAAGTGCCATGCGGAGAGGGGAGCTAGGGGAGTAGCGAGGAGACAGGTGGATTAGACGGGCAGCTGAGTTCAGGATAGAGTGGAGAGGTGCAAGGGAGGAGGCAGGGAGACCAGTTAGCAGTAGGTTGCAGTAGTCAAGGCGGGAGATGATGAGGGCGTGGACGAGAGTTTTGGCGGTGTCGTGGTTAAGAAACGGGCGGATGCGTGAGATGTTCTTGAGTTGGAGTCGGCAGGAGGTGGCAAGGGCTTGGATGTGGGGCTTGAAGGAGAGGGAGGAGTCGAGGGTGACCCCGAGGCACTTTGCGTGGGGGACTGGGGAGAGAGAGCAGTCGTTGACTCGGATAGACAGGTCTGGCAGAGGGGGAGGGCGGCTGGGGGGAAGACGATGAACTCTGTTTTGTCCATGTTCAACTTGAGGAAGCGAGCAGAAAAGAAAGATGAGATGGCGGACAGGCATTGGGGGATTTTAGACAGAAGGGAAGTGATGTCGGGCCCGGAGAGGTAGATCTGGGTGTCGTCGGTGTAGAGATGGTACTGGAGGCCATGGGACTCAATGAGTTGACCTAGGCCGAGGGTGTAGATGGAGAAAAGTAGCGGTCCAAGTACCGATCCCTGGGGGACGCCGACAGTCAGGGGGTAGGACGAGGAAGAGGTGTCGGAGTGGGTGACGCTGAAAGTGCGGTCCGTGAGGTATGAGGAGATCCAGGAGAGGGCGAGGTCGGTGATACCAAGGGATTCTAGGATTTGGAGTAGGAGGGAGTGGTCGACTGTGTCGAAGGCGGCGGATAGGTCGAGGAGGAGGATTTGCATTTGCAATGCTTTTTTTGCATTGGAGCCTATGGATCCGTTAACGCATGTGTTTTTCACAAATTTCACCATGAAAAACATTAGCTTTTAGCAGATCCGTGATGCTAATGTGACCCTACCCTAATCCCTCCAAAAAACAGTCATAGAAATAGAAAACAAAATTCTACATCATATAAACGGTGAGGTGAAGTTCATCCAGGGATTTTACCTAAAAAAGTAAAATAAAAAACAAGTTTTTGTTGCATGTCATAATTATCTTTATAGAAAAAAAACACGTATTACAGTATCAAGGTCACAAGAAAAAGAACCTGTTTAGGAGCTATATAATATTATAGTCAAACATATGCATTGAGCATTTACAGTGGATACAGAAAGTATTCAGACCCCTTTACATTTTTCATTGTAGCCATTTGGTAAATTCAAAAAAGTTCATTTTTTCTCATTAATGTACACTCTGCACCCCATCGCGACTGAAAATAAACAGAAATGGAGATATTCATGCAAATTTATTAAAAAGAAAAACTGAAAAATATCACATGGTCATAAGTATTCAGACCCTTTGCTCAGACACTCATATTTAAGTCACATGATCCGCATTTCCTTGTGATCCTCCTTGAGATGATTCTATTCCTTCATTGGAGTCTAGGTGTGTTTAATTAAACTGATAGGCCCTGATATGGAAAGGCACACACCTGCTATATAAGACCTCACAGCTCATAGTGCATGTGACACCAAATGAGAATAATGAGGTCAACGGAACTGCCTAAGGAGCTCAGAGACAGAATTGTGGCAAGGCACAGATCACACCAAGGTTGCAAAAGAAGTGTCAACATTAGAGAAAGAATTGACAAACAAATAGCAGCACACCACCTTTTTCAATATATCAAAATTTTATTAAAGACCAGATATGATACATTTTGAGGTTGCAAAATAATTTCTGCAGTACTCAAGTTTCCTAAGAGCACAGTGGCCTCCATAATCCTTAAATAGCAAAAGTTTGGGACCACCAGAACTCTTCCTAGACCTGGCCGTCCAGCAAAACTGAGCAATCGTGGGAGAAGAGCCTTGGTGAGAGGTAAAGAAGGACCCCAAGATCACTGTGGCTGAGCTCCAGAGATGCAGTAGGAAAATGGGAGAAAGTTCCACAAAGTCAACTATCACTGCAGCCCTCCACCAGTCGAGCCTTTATGGCAGAGTGGCCCGATGGAAGCCTCTCCTCAGTGCAAGACATATGAAAGCATAGTTTTCAAAAAACATATGAAGGACTCCCAGACTATGAGAAATAAGATTCTCTGGTCTGATGAGACAAAGATAGAACTTTTTAGTAATAATTGTAAGCGGTATGTGTGGAGAAAACCAGGCACTGCTCATCACCTGCCCAATACAATCCCAACAGTGAAACATGGTGGTGGCAGCATCATGCTATGGAGTGTTGTTCAGCTGCAGGGACAGGACGACTGGTTGCAATTAAAGGAAACATAAATGTGGCCAAGTACAGGGATATCATAGATGAAAACCTCTTCCAGAGAGCTCTGGACCTCAGACTTGGCTGAAGGTTCACCTTCCAACAAGACAATGACACTAAGCACACAACTAAAATAACAAAGGAGCGGCTTCAGAACAACTCTGTGACCATTCCTGATTGGCCCAGCCAGAACCCTGACCCCCAATTGAGCATCTCTGGAGGGACCTGAAAATGGCTGCACATCATTCACCATCCAACCTGATGGAACTGGAGAGAATCTGCAAGGAAGAATGGCCGAGGATCCCCAAATCCAGGGGTGAAAAACTGCATCATTCCCAAGAAGACTCATGGCTGCACTAGATCAAAAGGTGCAAATACTCAGCACTGAGCAAAGGGTCTGAATACTTATGACTATGTGATGTTTCAGTTTTCTTTTTTAATAAATAATTTAATAAATATCTACATTTCTGTGTTTTTTCAGTCAGGATGAGGTGCAGAGTGTACATAAATGAGAAAAAAATAAACTTTATTGAATTTACTAGATGACTGCTATGAAACAAACAGTGAAAAATGTAAAGGGGTCTGAATTAGTGATGGGCGAATCCTAAATTACTCGGAATCGCTTGACTCTAGCGAGTCCGAGCCCAGGACTCGCTACTCGTTGCGAGTCTAGCGAGTCCAATGTTAATGAATGGGGAAGCGAGTAATAGCGAGTAGTGTGAGATTTACAACTCGCAGATGTGTCTCGGAAGCTTCAGCCTGAAGCAATCCTAGTTTTGTCATTTATTTGCATTGCTCGTTTACTTTGTAAGTAATCGCTGACTCGCACAGATAAGAGTCCTGTCTCCTCTGTGCTGGCTGCCAGCTCCAGGGTCCTAGAGCCTGCCTGCTGCCTGATGTAGCAGTGCTGAGATTGTTCTCAGTCTGCTCAATCCCTGTGTACAGACATGAATGTCTGTGCACAGAGATGATGTAGCAGAGCTGAGATTGTTCTCAGTCTGCTCATTCCCTGTGCATAGAGATCTATATCTATACACAGGGGATGTAGCAGAGAGGACATCGCGTTTTGGACTGCGTCGGACGGAAGAGGATTTTTTTAATTAAAGATGGAGTCCCTAATGGCTTTTTTTTTTATTTCTAATAAAAAATTTTCTTTGTGTTGTGTTTTTTTTAAAACAATTTAATAGAAATTCATGGCGGTCATGTCTAATATTGGCGTGACCGCCATAAATTTCGGGCTTAGGGCCAGCTGATAATACAAAGCTGGTATTAACCCCTTTATTACTCAGCGTGCTACCGCCACCAGGGCCGCTGGAAGAGCGGGGTTCAGCGCCAGAGGATGGCGCTTCAATGAACGCGCCATCTTCTGGGGCGGCTGCGGGCTGCAATTTGCAGCGGGGGGTGCCCAGAAAGCTTGGGCATCCCTGCGCTGCGGATTCCAGCCCCCAGCTGCTTAGCTGTACCTGGCTAGACATAGAAATTGCGCGGAGCCCCACGCATTTTTTTTAAATTATTTCATGAAATTCTGAGATTCTGACTCTGACTCTGAGACTCTGACTCTGAAATTCATTAAATAATTTTTAAAAAATGCGTGGGGCTCCGCGCAATTTCTATGTCTAGCCAGGTACAGCTAAGCAGCTGAGGGCTGGAATCCGCAGCGCAGGGATGCCCAAGCTTTCTGGGCACCCCCCGCTGCAAATTGCAGCCCGCAGCCGCCCCAGAAGATGGCGCGTTCATTGAAGCGCCATCCTCTGGCGCTGAACCCCGCTCTTCCAGCGGCCCTGGTGGCGGTAGCACGCTGGGTAATAAAGGGGTTAATACCAGCTTTGTTATACAAGCTGGTATTAAGCCCGAGATTCTTAATGTCAGGCCACGTTTGACCCAGCCACTAAGAATCTCCAATAAAGGGTTAAAAAAACACAGAGAAAATTTTTTATTTGAAATAAAAAAAAAAGCCATTAGGGACTCCATCTTTAATTAAAAAAATCCTCTTCCGTCCGACGTAGTCCAAAACGCGATGTCCTCTCTGCTACATGCACAGGGAATGAGCAGACTGAGAATAATCTCAGCACTTCTACATCTCTGTGAGCAGGCGGGCTCTAGGACCCTGGAGCTGCACAGAGAAGACAACTGGACTCGGCTCGCAAAGAAACAGCAGTTACTTTGCGAGTCTCCCTGCTATCACTGGCACAGTAGCCAGTGATGACTCGCAGGAGTCTAATGCAAACAATGGCAATCCTAGTTTTGTCAGTGTTTCTGACAAAACTAGGATTGATATTGATTTGCATTGGACTCGTGCGAGTCATCACTGGGAAACTCGCCGAGTACCGAGTCCTGCGAGTCCCTTACTACTCGCCGAGTAACGAGTCCTAGCGAGTAGATTCGCCCATCCCTAGTCTGAATACTGTCCGTACCCACTGTATAACAGAGTATGAATTTTAAAATCAACATTAAGGCCATCAGGTTTCAGGTTTTGAGCCAATAGATCCACTCCATCTCTTTACGTCTTGAAGGGAACCTGACCCCTCCAAATCACCCCCAACCCTATGAATACCTGTCCCTGCACCATGACAGATCATTATTAGTGGTCCTTTTCATGGTGGAACATTGCCAAAATCAACATTATGCACTCACATATCTGCGACTTCTTGTCCATGATTAAGTCTCACAGCGCGTTCCCTGCGAGACTCTAAGACCTCCTTAGCCGCTCATTATCACGCCCCGATGGGTGTGACAACTAATCGTAGTCCTCCTCACCCAGCTGTATGGGCGTAATAGCCGGTGTGACGCTATTTGCGTCACATCCGGCCATAGTGATGTCGGTACACCCTTTGGGTGTAAATCAAAAGCCGCACATGCACATGGTGAGGTCGGCGTACACCTAAAGGGTGTACCGACGTCACCATGACCGCATGTGACGCCAATAGCATCACACCGGCTATTACGCCCATACAGCAAGGCGAGGAGGACTAGGATTATTTATCACGCCCATCGGCATTTTTTAAAGAAAAGGACCACTAATAATGATCTCTCATAGTGCAGGGACAGGTATTCAAAGGGTTGGGGTGATTTGGAGGGGTCAGGTTCCCTTTAAGATGGCAACTCTATTGCCTCCTCACCTCAGTGAAGTCACGTGGTCTATAGTGCGAAACCCAAAATCCTTGTCCTGATGGTCCTTTTCAGTAAAATGCTTCGACACTGGAAGATCAAGTCTTTTTTTTTACAAATCTTTTTAAAGTCACAGGTTGTTTCACCCACGCACCAAAAATGGCACCGACATTCCAGTAATTAGATTATATAATCAGAATCACAGGTCAAGAAAAAGTTAATTTTATAGACAATTTGATTAGGAACATCAACAAAATCAGAGGCTTTAAGCATCGCAGAGCAGTGGATGCAGCTCAGACATAGGAAACATCCCTCCTCCGACTCACCGTTAAGGAGATCTGTTTTTGTTTTTGAATGATGCCACATCCAAGCACCAACTGATCTTTAATATTCTTATTACGTCTGCTGGACATGAGCAGGGAATGGTCAAATTCAACATCTAACAAACCACTTGTCAGAGTTTTCCAATATTTCTTAATATTAGCAACAGCACTGTTCTGTCCCCTTCTGATGACTGCAAATCCCAAGCGCTCAAATCACCAGTCTTTTAGATGATTGTATGCATGTATTTACATCACCAAACAATGGACAGACAGTGTCAACTCAATCGTCACTACAGCTGTAGAAAGACCAGGAGAAACACTGTAGTTTTCTTCCAAATCTTGTATTAGTTACAATGGAACGATAAGTGAAAAGGAATAATCTGTACAGGGTTGCACACATGCGTCTTCAGTAATGGCTTCTCTGAACTAAACTGGTGAAGAAGGGAGGGACAACCTAGTACAGAGGCCAACTAAGGAAGGGAGGTAGGGACAACTTCATACAGTCTAAATCTACCTAGCAACAACAGGGAATTTTCTGATTGAAGGAAATACACAATGCAGAGAAATATACAATAGGTTGTTCCCATTCGTGGGACACAACAAGCACCATGACAAATCTATGAAGGATCACATCTGTCTTAGCCTTAACTTTCCTTAACCACTACTTATTTTCTAAAATAAAGACTCCTCGACTTCTACTTTGGAACAAATGTCCACAGCATTTATTAACCAAACAAATATGTATATATCACCCTTGAGCCTACAAAAATACCGCCCCCAGAGTAATAACATAACCGATATATATACCGTATATATATATCCCCATGAACCATAACCAAGAACAACCGATAATTCCGCTCCAGAAGCACCAACTATTCCTATCCTCTGACCATAACCAAACCAGCCAAGAGGTCCCCCCCCCAACCTTGACCAAAACCAACCCAAGGGGTGGGGTGTTAACATCACCTTACAAAATACCCCCTGAACCTGCAGGACCTACTCCAACAGGTTCCCATGTCCTTTTCCGAAGCCACTGCCACATGATTGACTTTATACTACCAGCCTAATGTCAGGATCAGTAGCCCCTGAAATCGGACCTATCCCCCTGCTGTGATGACTTCACATCACACCATACCTCTTATTAACACCATGGTTTTTTGTTTTGTTTTTTTTAACATCACTCTTTTTTAATTAATTTCACTTTTCTCCTTTTTTGTACTCAATTTCTCTTCTTTTCTCTTTCTTCTTTTTTTAATTTTTAAATCTTTTTTTACAAAAGAATGCAAAAATTAAAATTAGGTCGGGTGCGCGGGCAAAAGGATCCTGTTTGGTCAGCAGAAGAGGAGGTACCAACCTGCTCCCTGTCTCTTTATACCCCCTCACTCCTATCCCACTAATCCTCCCCAACAATCCACTCTCCCCAATCCTTCACCAATTCCGTACACCCCAAGAATGCACTCCTGCATTCAAGTCATTAACCCCTAAGACCAAGATACTCTCCCGATAGTCATGGGCTTGTTCACCCGCAGCTGACCACATTTTTTTTACCGGCCGAAATTGCCACAAGTCCTGGATCACGGCAATACCGCACTTGCCGCAAAGCCCCATACAGAATGAATGGGGGCTTGGTGCAAGTGTACCGCAAGGCGGTCATTAGGCGGCCGACCTGGCAGATGCGGTATATCTGCAGGATCAGCTGGATCCGGACGAAATCGCTGATGTGAAAGGGGCCTTACACAGCTATAATGGTGGGACACACAGATGACATCCTCCTCAATAACCCCCATTGCTATATTTACATATGACAGGGCCATATTGTCCCCATTGCTGTACATCATTGCTGTTCGAAGTAATCATCCCCAAATGGGAAATAATTCCTCTTTAATACCAGTGTAAGAAGATCTACAACCAATTGCTTTGCTTAATCAGAATAATCAAGACTATCTATCATCTATCTATCTATCTATCTATAGGGGCCGTTACACGCTACGATTTCCTTAATGATATCGTTGATATGTCACGGGTATTCAGTCATTCAAATGACGTAGTAAGGACGCCGTTGCGTTTGACACGTCGATCTAACAATCGATAAGTGGGCTGATTGTTCATCGCAGATGTGATAACCGAACCCTAAATCAGACAATGTTGGGTCGTTGCATGTGCTGCATCGACGTGTGTGACAGGTGGATATCGCTACCTACTTTCAAAATCAGCGATCCCACAAACAAGCACATAGGCGTGCCTGGGGGTTGTTTTATCCTAACCTCCCCTGCACCGATTGGTTGTCCTTACTGCTTTCGGATTGACTGTCGTTGTCTGGCACCAAAATAATGATTTTAAACGTTGCTGGGTCCGTGCTGCTACGTTGTTCTATGCCTATGTATGTTGAGAAATGACTTATGACACATATACAGAGTCATTCATTGCATTGCCCACAGTGCACGCACGAGCGTCCCAGTATTACACTTCGGGTACGCTCCAGTGTTTTGGCCAGCCATTTGCAACATGAACCAGAACTTTAATTACAAGCAGGTATAAGGACGACAATGAACAGATAGTGGCCATCTCTGAACGGAAGCCTGACCAATGGCCAGGCTGTAGTGCACACCAATCATAGTGGTAGGGGCGCTGAAACAACACCTACCTGTCAGAATAGAACAACAAGGACGCCCACATTGAGCAGTGAGACGTTAACGCTGCTGCTGTGTGACAGCGTACAGAGGACTCAAAATATCGCTCGCTAGGACGTCCTGACGAGCGTAGGATCGAGGCATCGTTGCGGCATCTTTAACGATATCTGTGCGTGTGACATTGACAGGGTATGGGGACTCGGGTATCTGCTTCGGTAGGGATGTCACTGGTGGCCTGCCCAGACCCGTCGCCATGGGGTCTTACTAAAAGTGTTGGAATGAAGATAAAAGTTTATCGTGACGCCACCACCACACGCAGATTCTGGTGAAAGAGCACCAGCGCTTGCTTCAGTCCTCCGGAGGGTGATGGTACAGCAGCTGAGATGGTATAGCTCCCTGCAGGTGGAGCTGGCCCTTCGGAGCAGGGATAAAGGTGCAGATGATGATAGTAGTTGCAGTGCAGTAGTGAATAAGCCCACGGAGACTCAGTCACTCTACCCGGGTACTTTACTGGAATGATGCAGATGATGATACAGTTCACAGTGGCAAAACAGTCTTTATCCGGCCAGGTAGTCACAGTGGGCTGCAGAGTCCCTGGAAGTCTCCCATGGTATGGGGCGCCACAACATAACGACACGGAAAAATGAACATCGCTAGAACGATACGCAAAAACTGACACCGTTGGTGATATCGTTAAGGAAATCGTAGCGTGTAACGGCCCCTTATCTATCATCTATCTATCTATCTATCTATCTATCTATCTATCTATCTATCTATCTATCTTCACATCTAGATAACATCTGGATGAATGTAATAAAATAAAGAACATACATAAAACATTGCAGCATGGGTCTGTTAATGTGATTGGATGATTTTTATTTGTCACAGAGAACGTTCTTCGGACACGTGAGGCCCCTCAGCCCAGGAGCTTACAATCTATACACATTATAGCTGATGTAATGATGCTCCGCTCTGTGTTAGTTCTGTCATGTGTGCGGCCTCTGGTGGCTGAAGCTGGTCACTGCACTGCCAGTGACTGCTGTATATTGGGATATGGAATACAATATGTCCCTTTGGTATTGTGGTCGTGTATATTGTGTTGTGATGTAGCAGAGTTGAGTGTGCAGTGTGATATCGGAGGAGTTCTTACAAATCACACACTGACTGACTGAGCTCTTCTAGTTTTGGAAATCAAGTAATTTTCCTTTAAAACATTAAACAAGACAAAAAGAACACACGAATTTACCAGGAGCAGAATGATATTCCATATTTTTATGTTTTAATTTTACTCACTTTGTTTTGATTTTGCACAAGTATTATCACTAATGTCATAAAATCCTCTAAAACGTTCATTCAGATTTTCCTACTTATCATTAACTTGATAAACCCGGATATTGTTTTCTATGCAGCTTTCCTGGTTCCAGAATGGCAAAGCATACTCTCTCCCTCTCTCCTTTCTCTCTCCTCTCTCTTGTTTTCTCTCTCTCTCTCTCTCTCACTCTCCTCTCTTGTTTCTTTCTTCTCTTTCTCTCTTTCTCTATCTCTCTCCCTCTCCCCTCTCATTCTTCCCTCTCTCTCTCCTCTCTTCTCTCTCCTTATCTCTCCTCTCTCTTTCTCTCTTCCTCTCCTCTCTCTCCTCTCTCTTCTCTCTCTCCACTCTTTCATCTCTCTCTCTTCCCTCCTCCTTCTTTTCTCTCCCTCTCTTTCTCTCTCTTTCCTCTCTCGTTTCTTTACTCCTTCTTTCTCTCTTTTCTTCCCTTTCACTCCCTCACTTTTTCCTCACTCTATCATCTCTCTCCCTCCTCCTTTTCTCTCTCTCTCTTCCATATTCTTCTCCTCTTCTCTCTTTCTTCTTCCATCTCTCTTCTTCTTCCTCCTTCTCCCCTCTCTTTCTTCATCTCTCTCATCTCTCTTTTACTCTCTTTCTTCACTCTCTTTTTCTGTCCCTCTCTCACCCTCCATCTCATTTCTTTTCTCCCTCTCGTTTCATCTTCCTCTCCTTCCCCCTTCTCCTTCTCTCTCCCTCTCTCTCCTTTTCTCTCTCTCACTCTCTCTCTATATATATATTGATATATACTTAATTTTATGTTTAGAATGATTCGGGCCATGTTCCCACATAATGTAAATGTGGTTTTTCTTCTTTAATTTATTGTGCATAAAATTTACATAATTTAATGTGTCTCCAGGTTTGGCTATCCGACCTGAGTTTTTAGGGGTGGTGGCTAGAAAGCTCAGAAAGCTTCCCCCGCCCACAACCCAGCTCTCTGTGTACATTGTAATTGAACATCTGCTGCTTATTGGGGAGGGGGTGTGGTTGGACCAGGGCTCATGTGCACTCTAGTCCTAGTAGTGATAATCTCCTGTGATAAAACCTCCATTATAAGTAGAGATGAGTGAACCTTTCACGGTTCGGTTCAGTTTGGAGTTGCCGCATTTCCGATGTTGGGTAAACCTGTTCAGGTTTGGACTTCGGATGCTTTATATTTGCAAAAACACTGGAGCGAGCATCACTGTTGGTGCTTGGCCCAATGTGAGGCGCGTGCAGTGTTTGACTGGCTCCACTGGGTAGAAAAGCACAGTGTGTGTCCAAAACTAATCAAAAAAACACCCACCCCTAGAAGTGTATTATTTATGGTTGGCTATATGCGCCAAGATCTGAACTATCAATCAGTGTCTTCCATTGACGTTCGGGTCAAGTTCTGGGTCACTAACATCGCTCCAAAAAGTTTGGCTTCACCACCCGAATCGAACTTTAAAAGGATCACTCATCACTAATTTTAAGTAAACAGCACACAGCCTAATAAGGGTAAACATCGCTGAACTCTACTTTTCAACCCCTACAGCAAGCTGTCCTCAGATTACATAGCAAAAATATGCTGACAGATTTCCTGTAACAGTTCAAGCAAAATGATTGTGATTCTCATTAGCCTCTGCACACTGTGTGTTTCTTTTATTGGGAAACATTGCCGTTTTTGGTTCTTTTCTTTTTCCTCTGCACTAAAAAATAGTACAAAAAATGGTTTTAAAATCTGCACCAATAGACAAAATATATTGGTAAAAGACACCCCAAAAAAAAAACAGCTTTTTTTGTCTTTTTCAAGTGACCGCAGATGTCACACTTTCGTGCTTGTCTACATCTGACATTACAGCTCAGGTCTGTGATCGCTTACAATGAATGTTACATCACAATCTATGTCCTGGTTCATTAGAAATGAAAACTGCTTTTCTGTCATCCCCCATTCTTTACCCTTCATCTTTGCTCCATTTGGACACAACTATGATTAGTGTGTGTGTAGTTTGGCTGTATTCCCTACAATAGTCTGGAATTTTATTTCTTCCTCAATAGAGGTTTTAACTGCCCCTCTTTTCCTCCTCCATGCTTTACACTTCAGCTTTACCTGACTTTCAATAGGGCACAAGTATAATCAGTGCAAACCTACACTGTAACTTTCTGTCAGAGGTGTTAAAGGGAATCTGTCAGCAGGTTTTTACTGTGTAAGCTGAGGACAGCCTGCTGTAAGGGTTAAAAAAACAAACATCATCTGTGCTTCTCTTATCAGTGTGTGTGCTATAGTTTACCTAAACTGAATTATTTATCACCTGGTTATTAACATTACAGGACTAAATTGTCACACATAAGACACTCCGACACACCCCTGCTGTGATTGACACCTCACTGTCAGTGCACAATCTCTACAGAGAGCCTTGTATGGGCGGGGGCAGCTCTCCCAGCTTTACTGTGTTCCTGAAACTAAATTCTTTATCACATGGTGATTACCATTACATGACTACATTGTCACGCACATGGCGGTCCGATGTAACCTATCCTCTGATTGACACCTCACAGTGAATGCACAATCTCTATAGAGCCTGGAGTGGGGGGGGCAGCTCTCCCAGCTCTGCTGTGTTCATGAAACTGAAGTCTTGATGTGTGAAAACGGCTGCAGCCAGTAATCTATGTGATATATCGTTGGATTCAGGGTTTCATCTCCTATGTTATGTTGCTCTCAGAGGGGTAGAAAGAAACTGCTGACATTCCCTTTAATTTTAGTATTTACAGATGCAGATATCTAATAAACAGTGCCAAAATATGTCAATGTATATAACCATACAATTTCATATTTTGCCCACATTTTCCCTTGCAATAAAAAATATATATTGCATGGTGGACATTTCTAGATGTCTCTGCATATAAAGTGCTTTATAAAATCAGGAAAAATCGGATAAACATCCCTCCGTGCCAGCCAGTAACGTAGCTTGAAGCTCATGGGCATCTGGTGCAAAAGTTCCAAAAGAGACCCCAATTATTCCAAGTCTTTAATAGTATTGGTCTTTTGGAAATGTTTGGGACCCCCTAGGTTCCAGGACCCAGGTGTGATTGTGAACCCTGCACCTATTGTAGATCCACTCCTGGTGTCTGGAGGAACAACCTAAGAGCCAATGATGAACATATTTATTAAAGGGAACCTGTCATGCCGTTTTGTGATATTAAACTGTCCCCAATGTGTTCACAATGATGCAATGTACTGTACATCACTAACGGTTTTCTAAAACAAAATCCTGAGTATTTATCTTAAAAAAAGACTGCACATTCCTGTCTTCAGTCATAGGGGAGGCGCTTTTGCTTACTGTCACTTAAATTCATTCATGATATTTTCTGCATTTTGTCACGCCCCCTGCATTGTAATTGATTGACATCACTGTAGGATGTCACGACCATGTGCGGAGCTTTGAATTTAGGCCTGCTTATGGTCACATGGTCGTGACATCACCACTGGTTCTTCACCACCAGAGGACCTTCAGTGATTGATTTCAATATATTACACTGCAGGGGGCATTACTATGTATAACCACCTGCATATCAGAAGTGGATTGACGTGACTGATTCCAGCTGAAGTATCCACCATGATGATGTTACGTATGACTGTCTTATGCTCACGGGAGCTGCTGTTGCTGTTGTTGAATTGAACTTTTTTTCCCTATTCATTGGGCAGCTCTGCAGGTGAGGTTGCTGCAGGTGTGTATGTGATAGATATGACTCATGCTTAGGTGAGCTGAGGGGCGTGCCTGGGCTGGTTGCTCCCCCCCCTTGGTCATAAATGGGTCAGCTCACATCCATTTGTTGTCGCTGATGCAGTTCACTTCTGCTCTGTGACCAGTGGAGTGCAGACGCTTATCTGAAGCTGCTGTTTTTCTTTTCCTAGGAGGTTGCTGGGTTCCGTGCTCCGTGGGTGGAGGTAGGGGCTTATGCCTAGGGCTTCTCAGGAGCTTCAGGGACTTAGGCTGGTGGCTCGGACCTACTCACCTTTAGAGGTACCTCTGAGATCAGGGCGAGTCAGGGACCCCAGTATCAGGGCCGGAGTAGGCTCCCCTTAACCCCTACATCCAGCTCCTTCCTACCCTGGCCTCCCAAGCATGACAGATAATTGACTGTGCAGGCACCTAATGAAAACATCTAAGCATCTCCATTGCTCCCCTGGGGAAAGGGGGCTTTTGCTTACTGCCACTCAAGTTTATTCATGGTATTTTTTTTATTTCTTCACGCCCCTGCATTGTAATTGATTGACATCATTCCAGGACCTGTGGTAATGATACAACCATGTGATCATCGTGGGTGGAACTAAGCCCAAAGGGAATTCAGAGCTGCTTGGTGCTGCCCTTTCCGGTGACATCACCACAGGTCCTTCACCACTAGAGGACCTTCAGTGATCGATATAAATATATTACACTGCAGGGGCATTACTAGGTTTAAAAAAACTGCTTGACAGATGTGGATTGATGTGACTGATTCCTGATGACTGTTTGTGCAGGTACCTAATGCAAACATCTAAGCATCTCAAGTGCTTTTTTACTATAAATACATGGATTTATTTTTTTCAGGTTAGTGATGCACAGTGCATGATCTAAATAACATTGGGGGCAGTTTAAAACAGAAGGACATGACAGGTTACTTTCAAACCTGAAGTGCTGTTGACCTACATTGTTCACTGAAGTCCATGGAAGTGGAAAACCAATCTCCAGCTTCAGTAGAAGCCTGTACGTCCGTCCGTCGTGCTTTACACTGCAGCACTGCTTATTCAGATGGGCTGTTGTATGTAATATCACAAGACGGTGAAATGATTCTTATTCCAGTAAAAACAAGAGTAATTACAAAATTATAGCGAAACTCTAAAACTAAAAGCAACAGTGAGAATAATTTGATTATATCCAGAGGCAAAGAAGCGGGGACTGTGCAGATCTACATTAATTGCCATAAAGAGCAATGTAAGGTGTGAAAAGTGGAAAATTAAAGGAAAAACGTGGGCCGATTAATTATCGTGACCCACTAAAGGGTCGTTAGATGTGAAGGTGACCCGGACAAGGACAGGTGTTGGATTGTAATGAAGGAGCGCGGCTGCGCCGGTGGCCTCGTCCGCAGTGAAATGTGAGCATTAAATCTGGGACCTCTCACCGTTTCCACCCCGATCAGCACTTTCTTTTGGTTATTGTTGTGTGTGAATGCCTAATTAATTAAACAGTAAACGGCGAATTCTTTAATCACGCCATCGGCCGTCCTAATCAATCTTAATAATACGGACTGCGCACTATGGCGCCCATGAATTTTAATCTACATAAATTTTGGGAGCTTGTTGCATGAAATGATGCAATTGCGGAGTTAGATTGACTAAAGCTTGGGCCAAAAAAAAAAAAAGAAAGAGAAAAACCTAAATTGGATTGAAGAAGGTAAACTCCGTCTCAGCCCGCCGGCACTTTATTGCCGGACCGGTGACCTTGAAGAAGGCTGAGAAGCTCGCGAAGGTCGCATCTAACAATGCAGATGTGTCTTGTCCGTGCGCTCATTTATTTGACCTATAAACAGAGGCATTGCATAAAAATTTCTGCGTAAAATCGTCGGTACCCACGCGTTTCGAGACACATTGCTCATTCAGGTTAAAATATATAGCTTGTTAAAGTGAATGTCACATAGGAATATATTACGCCGAGCAGAAATGGGGGCTCGCTTGACCTACATCACGTCCTTGAAGCCGGCGGAGTTGGTCAGGGACTTGTCTTTGATTTTTTTGATGTGCCTCTTGCTTGTTCAATGCTCTCTGTGCGCTCCTTGGAGAAATTAAGGAAATGTGTATTTTCCAGGCTATGCAAATGAAGACCTGCTACTCAATAACTACTAAGACAATGTTACCAGCTCTTGGTTTTAGGCTTGAGGGACAATATAGTAAATCCATGTGTTACAAACTTTACATGTTTCTTATTGACATGTATTGGGTTAAAAAAGACAAAGCTCCTATTGGGAACGAGCACCCAGCTTTCCCTGATTCCTGAAAGGCAAACTTGTCTGATTATGTAGACATAGATACAACATAGATGTGAACAGAACTTTTCCCCAAAGGACCTAGTACAAAAGCCTGTTGATTTTAATAGGCACCATGTAATATTTTATATTCTTACTTTACGAACCCTTCCAAAATATGTTCAATTGCCAGAGTCCCAGGACAAGATCCAGTCCACCATTTTTCTTTGGGATATCCACTTTAAAGAGGGTCTGATAGTTGCCATAATTATGTAGCTTTTTTTAAATTGTATAGTTGCTGCTCTTCTCCTGAATCTGGCAAAATTTCTCTTCTGTTCTTGCTCCTCTCCATTCCTGAGATATGACCGCTCCTATCTGTTCTCGAGATATGGCTGCTCCTTTACATTGCTGAGATATGGCCGCCTCTCTCCTTTCCTGAGATATGGCGATCCCCTCTCCGTTCCTGAGATATGGCCGCCCCTCTCCTTTACTGAGATATGGCCGCCCCCCTCCGTTCCTGAGATATGGTCGCCCCTCTCCTTTTCTCAGATATGACCGCTCCTCTTCTTTCCTGAGATATGGCCTCCCCTCTCTGTGCCTGAGATATGGCCGCGCCTCTCAGTTCCTGTGATATGGCCACTACTCTCACTTCCTGAGATATGGCCTCCCCTCTCCATTACTGAGATATGGTTGCCCCTCTCCATTCCTGAGATATGGCCGCCCGTCTCCATTCCTGAGATATGGCCTCCCCTCTCAATTCCTGAGATATGGCCGTCCCTCTCCGTTCCTGAGATATGACCGCTCCTCTCCTTTCCTGAGATATGGCCGCCCCTCTCCGTTCCTGAGATATGTCCGCCCTTCTCCGTTCCTGAGATATGGCCGCCCCTCTCCGCTTCTGAAATATGTCCACCCCCCTTTGTTCCTGAGATATGGCCTCCCCTCTCTGTGACTAAGATATGGCCCCCCTCTCCGTTCCTGAGATACGGCCATTCCTCTCCATTCCTAATATATGGCCTCCCCTTTCTGTTCCTGAGATATGGCTGCCCCTCTCCTTTCCTGAGATATGGCCGCCCCTCTCCATTCCTGAGATATGGCCAGCCCTCTCCTTTCCTGAGATATGGCCTCCCCTCTCCGTTCCTGAGATATGGCCGCCCCTCTCCGTTCCTGAGATATGGCCGCCCCTCTCCGTTCCTGAGATATGGCCATCCCTCTCCTTTCCTGAGATATGGCCGTCCCTCTCCTTTCCTCAGATATGTCCGCTCCTCTCCTTTCTTGATATGGCCTCTCCCCTCCGCTCCTGAGATATGACCGCCCCTCTCAGTTCCTGAGATATGGCCGCCCCTCTCAGTTCCTGAGATTTAGCTGCCCCTCTCCGTTCCTGAGATATGGCCACCCCTCTCCTTTCTTGAGACATGGCCACCCCCACTCTGCTCCTGACTTATGGCTGCCCCTCTCCTTTCCTGAGATATGGCCGCCTCTCTCCTTTCCTGAGATATGGCCTCCCCTCTCAGTTCCTGAGATATGGCCGCCCCTCTCCTTTCCTGAGATATGGATGCCCCTCTCAGTACCTGAGATATGGCCATTCCTCTCCGTTCCTGAGATATGGCCTCCCCTCTCCATTCCTGAGATATGGCCATTCCTCTCCGTTCCTGAGATATGGCCGCCCCTTCCTGTTTCTAAGATATGGCCACCCCTCTCTTTTCTTGAGATATGGCCACCCCACTCTGCTCCTGACATATGGCTGCCTTTCTCCTTTCCTGAGATTTGGCCGCCCCTCTCCTTTCCTGAGATATGGCCGCCCCTCTCCGTTCCTGAGATATGGCCATCCCTCTCCTTTCCTGAGATATGGCCACCCCTCTCCTCTCCTCAGATATGACCGCTCCTCTCCTTTCCTGAAATATGGCCTCCCCCCTCTGTTCCTGAGATATGGCCGCCCCTCTCAGTTCCTGAGATATGGCTGCCCCTCTCTGTTCCTGAGATATGGCCACCCTCTCTGTTCCTGAGATATGGCCACCCTCTCCTTTCCTGAGATATGGCTCCCCTCTCCTTTCCTGAGATTTGGCCGCCCCTCTCCTTTCCTGAGATATGGCCGCCCCTCTCCGTTCCTGAGATATGGCCATCCCTCTCCTTTCCTGAGATATGGCCGCCCCTCTCCTCTCCTCAGATATGACCGCTCCTCTCCTTTCCTGAAATATGGCCTCCCCCCTCTGTTCCTGAGATATGGCCGCCCCTCTCAGTTCCTGAGATATGGCTGCCCCTCTCTGTTCCTGAGATATGGCCACCCCTCTCTGTTCCTGAGATATGGCCACCCCTCTCTGTTCCTGAGATATGGCCACCCCTCTCTGTTCCTGAGATATGGCCACCCCTCTCTGTTCCTGAGATATGGCCACCCCTCTCTGTTCCTGAGATATGGCCACCCCTCTCTGTTCCTGAGATATGGCCACCCCTCTCCGTTCCTGAGATATGGCCACCCCTCTCCATTCCTGAGATATGACTACCCCTCTCCGTTCCTGAGATATGGCCACTCCTCTCCTTTCTTAAGACATGGCCACCCCACTTTGCTCCTGACTTATGGCTCCCCCTCTCCTTTCCTGAGATATGGCCGCCTCTCTCTTTTCCTGAGATTTGGCCACCCCCTCTCCGTTCCTGGGATATGGCCGCCCTTCTCCTTTCTTGAGATATGACGACCCCACTCTGCTCCTGACATACGGCTTCCCCTCTCCGTTCCTGAGATATGGCCTCCCCTCTCCTTTCTTGAGATATGACGACCCCACTCCGCTCCTGACATATGGCTTCCCCTCTCTGTTCCTGAGATATGGCCTCCCCTCTCCTTTCTTGAGATATGACCACCCCACTCCGCTCCTGACATATGGCTTCCCCTCTCCGTTCCTGAGATATGGCCGCCCCTCTCCGTTCCTGAGATATGGCCACCCCACTCCGCTCCTGACATATGGCCGCCCCTCTCCGTTCCTGAGATATGGCCACCCCTCTCCGTTCCTGAGATATGGCCACCCCTCTCCGTTCCTGAGATATGGCTGCCTCTTTTCTTTCCTGAGATACAGTCACCTTTTCTCTTTATACATATCCAGTCTTAATAGCCAAGTGGGCGTTGTCCTCAAGATAGAGGAGTTGATGACCATGCCTATTTGGCTAACAAAATTAGATTCACATGTAGGGAAGAAGGGGCCATATCTCAGGAATGGAGAGTGGCAAGAATAAAAGAAAACCATCGCCGGATTCAGGAGAACAGCAGCATTTTAAAAATGACATATTTCTGGCAAATGGCAGGTCCTTTATAAAGGGCATTTAATTGGAAACGTCACATATTTACCTCTATTGTCTCCCTATTCTGCTTATTGTCAGTGTGAAGAAGAGCTCCGCAAAAGCTATCCCTTCACCACGATATCATTTATCTAGTTACTTCATGTTGGATAATGTTTCTCCTCCTCTCCGAGCAGATGACATCTGTAACCAATGATCCAATAAGTTTTTCTCTGATTTGACATATGTTCATCATTATGGGCAGGATGCATAATATTTGGATCTATATATAGATATTATGTTTCTCTTTTTCCATACATCACTTCAGAGATAAGCGTTTATTTGTTATTACACCCGCTCCAGTGATTAAATCAGCTCCGTTTTCAAGGGCATTTAATGGAATCAGCTCCTTTATGAAGAATGTTGTCAATATGTCACAAATGTCTTCGCCCCTCTTATTACCTCCCCCCAATTATGTGCCATTCGTGTCTGTATCTCTGCCATTCTGCCTTCCGACCTCGGCATATTACGAGAGAGATATGATTATGTGAAGTCTCATTGACCCCAATAAGCCATAACCTCATTATGTCAATTATACTTTAGATGATTTAAAGTGGAACTAACAACAAACATGATTCTTTTAAGAGGTCTATAGTCCATACCTTGTTGAACAGTCCCTGGTTTCGACCTAAAATCCCCATCTTTTTTTTTTCTTCCTTCTTTAGGGTCTCATATATAGATCATTGTGGATAATCTCCTCCATTGGCTTCCAAAAGTGTCTGCTTGGCTCCTAAATTTGTAATAGATTCTGTCCTATCTCTTACTATGTGTATTAGTGCTTTGCAGTGTCTATGGTGGTGTTTAGTAAGCCGTGTTGTATGATAATATCGTGTTTGAAGCTGTGTGTATATATATATATCTTGGAATGAGAGAAAATGCCCCAGGTGTATAGCCCACGTATTCAGATATTGAGAAATACATCATAGTGTGCCAATTGTGGCAGTGAAGGGTATACGTGGGTAAGACATACTTGGATTTGGGCACTTTTGTAATTATTAGTCTAGCTTTTAATTGGCAGCCATCATAAAGAACTTTCTTAAAGTAAACAGAAGAGATCTGGGTATACCAAGAGCAAAGTGTGCCCATCTGGGTTTTCCTCAGATTGAATAATGCCCAGTAGGGTACCTGCCAGTGGCGTAACGTGAAGTTCATAGGTCCCAATGCAGAAGCTCTAATGGGTCCCCCAATTATTGCAAATCTTTAATAGCATTAGTCTATATCTTTAGGCCAAAGGAACTTTTGGGGCCCCCTAAGCTCCAGGGCGCAGGTGCAATTTCAGCCCTATTGGAGTTACGCCCCAGGTACCTACTGTTAACAGTCCCCCGATATTAGACATTATCATACATACTAATAACTACACCACATTGACCCTAATTATCAGCACCTCTATAAAGTTTCAGAAATAACAATTCTATACATATCTGCCACCATCATAAACTTCAAAAATGATGCTTAGTCCTGCAAAATGACAAGTGACGGTTAAAGGGAGCTTGTCGGCACATTTTTATACGTTGAAGAAGTGGCATGGCTGTATAGGTGTTTTTCCCCAGATAAAAATGAAACATTTTTAGCAGAGATCGGATGTGCCAGTCGTGAGATATCTAGAGTAGAAGACATATGCAAATTAGACAGAGGGCGTGCCCATGCACCGGGAAGGAGCAGACAAAGTACAGTGACACGCCTCCAGAGCACTTCCAGTCTACTTTCTATATGGTTTCAATACTAAATTTCTAATGACTGGGACATCCAATTTCTACAAAAAAAAAAAATCATTTTTACGTGGATAAGCGACTATACAGTCATGTCTATATAGATTAAAAGGTGCTGACAGTTTCCCTTTAAGTAAAATAAAAATAATTTAATATTGCTATATTATTCATTTTAAGATTGAATCTAGCACTAATAGTGAAACCTTTTTCGACAAGGCAGCGTGGTGAGATCTGTATGACTGCATATGTTATATATTTCCATAGACTGCCCTGATATCAGGTGTTCCACATGTTGGTGTGGTGAGCAGGAGGGGACCCACCTGACCAAAGGGGAACTAGGGCAATTGACCCGCAGGGCAAGGGACACTAAAACAGAACCAGGGTTTGTTAACTCGACTCACCCCGATCCAGATCTGCTCTTCTGTGTGCGGCTACTCACAATAGTCACCATCTGGAGACCGGCTCTTTATGGCTGTTTTCTAGGCCTAGTGCTAATACACCAAGCTGGCAGAGATCCGCAAGCCAGACATCACAGGTCTGCAAGCCACAGGTGGCTCCCGAGCTACAGGTTAGGGATTCGAGCTCTAAACCCACACAGTGATGCACTCCAAACTCCATGCACATGGACATACCACGTCAACACAGTGTTAGGACACTTGGAGCAGTTGCTACAGTGTATTCTATGCTCTCAGTATACCCAGCACATCTCCACTCGCTTAGATTGATGATACTTAGCGGCAGCCATATAACACCGCCTTACATTGCAGAAGTTAATACATTTTGGCCATTTCTTACTTTTTTTCTCATGTATGACTCGTTGCCTCCTACAAATGACCCATTTTTGTTCTTAGTTTCACTTTGTAGTATGTGGCGGACAGCCGAGAGTATAGGCCCTCCCAAATTAGCGAATGGCTCTTCTACATCTTCCTACGCCAGTTTTGATGTGTACGTGAAGGTTCTGAAATGAATGTGCTGTATCCAATCTTGAATGTACGGTCACAGCGTCTTGGGGCCGGTCTCTAACTCTTGCTTTTCTCTTTGGTTTTACAGCACAGAGCCCCACTGCGGCAGATCCATTGCAGCAAGCCTATGCAGGAGTGCAGCAGTACGCAGGTCGTTAGTATTAACACTTTCTCCTAATAAACCCTTATATTCATCTGTGCATGTATTCATGTGATACGCTTGTAATTCATGTTGATATATGAATGTAGATATGGTGCCATATGTTATATCAAGGGTTCCTGAACACCACTTATCTGAATATGTTATCTGAATTTTTGGGGGACATCTGCCATCACAGGAGGTTGTGAGCTCTCCATAAATGGAAATCTTCAAGTGGAAGTTGGATAAACATATACCTGGAATGATCTAGGAAAATCTGCACTCACACGGAGTTGGATCCGATGACACTTGAGGTCGCTTCCAACTCTACCATTCTATAGGATACAGATTAGACATTAGGTAAAACTTTCTGACAGTGAGGGCAGTCAGAGAGTGGAACAGGCTGCTAAGGGAGGTAGTAGGCCCTCCATCAATGGAAATTTTCAAGCGGAAGCTGAATAAACATATAGCTGAGATGATTTAGGAAAACCTGCACTCATAGGGATACGACCCGATGGTCTTCGAGGTCTCTTCTAACTCTACCATTTGTGAGGTAGCAACCGGGAAACCCGCTTGCAAAACGACAACAAACACGTGTTTATAAGTTTAACCAATGTCTACCCGTTTATTTTCACATATTACTAGCATAACCCGGGTAGCATGTTTGACACATATCACATTGATTATAAACACCATACATAAATACACCATACATTTACATATAACATTACATAATACATATATTGCACATAACACTTATAGTAACCTGGGACCTGTAACCATCTCCCTGTCCCCATTGGAGCTCTACCAACAGCTACGTGGCTACGGCCTATATACACTTTACACATACATTTCTTAGTTCCCCATATGTATATTTATCCACGATGATTCCTCTGGGTTCATAACAGGGATTGAGCAACCTGAGTACCGGGTATGTCATGTATCCCCAAGGGGCTCCTTCCTGGACGTATCTCCGCCTACGTCCCGGTCAGAGTCCACCTGGTTCAACCATGGTGTCCCCACTCTAGGAGCCCTTTTTAACCCCTGCTTTTGACCTTTGTTACATACGCCTCAACGGGCCCTGTGGGTCCCAATGGCGGTTCCTGCCGCCTGGCTTTAGTCATCCAGCCTGATGACTCCATATATATATATCCCACAGTCAGGATTCCTGCCTGACCGGGTCCTTACATACCGTATGTGATCCATCATTCAAACTTCCATGGATCACACACACATCCTCACACCTGCTCACAGCCCATCATAATACATCCATGGACTGTGGCTCCTCCATGACCATAACAGGGACCTGGTCAACCTTAGTATCCGGGCTAACCATCCGTTACCCTACTAGGAGCCTTCATGACCCCTGTCTCTGGCCACAGGCACACCCACACCATTAGAGGTCGTGGTTGAGGGACAGGTACCCACTGCAAGCAGCAGGCAAGCCTCCCTCTCGTCCCACAGGGACGGAACGCCTCCAACATCATCCACTCCAGCTGGGGCTCTCCCACAGACTCCGCACATGGCCTTTCTATCTAAGCCATCATATACATATTGTTTACAACAGGTCCCTCACGGACTATCTAGTCAGACCTCGGGCAGCTATGCCCGCCGGGCACATTTCACGCGCCGGGTACACAGTTCACACCAACTTTCAGGAACTGCTTTCTTACCGGGCACGGATCCGGGTCTCGCTACCTGTGTAACGGGTCCACCAAGCGTCCCCCAAGGGCTCCTTTCCCGGACGTGGTTCACCCCACGCCCGGACCAGTATCCACCGGGTTCAGCCACGGCTTCCCTACCAGGTGCTATCACAACCGCGGACCTCGGCACCGGCATGGAGCTAGCATGCTCCCTTCATTCACCCAGAGCCTCTGGACTGCTCTGCACTTGGCTGGTCTCAGCACAATCTCCAGTCTCTGAATGAATCTCTCAGCACGAGTCTCCCAATCACTCAGCTGGCTGCCTCTTATCGTGCCAGCCACTCCTACATGGACACACCCCCTTAGCTGCTGGTAATCAGCTTTCACACAGCTCAGGTTAACTCCCTGTGTTCCGGGTTGTCAGCACTCAGCCCTCATTCCTTAGGGCCTCCTCGATCTCATACCACTCTCACTGCCGCTCATTAGGCTCTTGATTGTATCACGTCTATAGCAGTCACTCACAATTAACCCCTTGTGTTCCGGTTGAGTTCACACAGCATCATCACAGTAAAACCGGCCAGTGTGCACAGGATCATACCTTGATCCTGCATGTGATGCGCCCCGGCCATGAGGACCATGCCGGCGGTGCCTCACACATTCTATATGACACAGATTAGACATTAGGACAAACTTTCTGACAGGAAGGGCAGTCAGAGAGTAGAACAGGCTGCCACGGGAGGTTGTGAGCTCTCCATCAATGGAAACATTCTAGCAGAAGCTGGATTAACATATAGCTGGGATGATTTAGGAAAACCTGCACTTGCAGGGAGTTGGACGCGATGGGCGTTGAGGAGCCTTCCTACTCTACCATTCTATGATTCTATGATCCTTTTTTGGCTCAGGAATCCAGAATAGCACTTTGGTTAATGCTGCTTTCTTTGTGTTTGTTTTTTTGGGTACATGAGATTTTTACAGTTTCCGGTTTCCCCCCACTTTAAATATTTTATCAATATATGCCAGGGTAGGTTATCAATAAAAAAAAACAATTCTAGATTCACCTCCTGGTGCAGCTCCTCAACAAACAATATTGAATCCCCCGTCAGTCATTGAAACTCAACACCGAGAAACCAAACAGTGGCCACTGATCAACTGCAGCCTTCACTTTCCATCCGAACCGTCTTCTTCTGCTCAGACAGAAAGTGTAGGCTGCAGCTGATTAGGGGCTGCTGATTGGGTATGTAAACCCCTTCCTTCCAGATGTTAATGGACCTAAGTGTGGAGGAGCGCTGAAGGTCCCAGAGAGGAATATAGGATTTTTTTTTATTTCCCCCGGTAATACCCCCCACCCGGTACCACGGGACCCACTGAGAATAACTTTTAAGGTAGTTCCAACCCCTTTATAAACCGTCAAAGGCTTATTCCTGTCTCACTAGGATATGGCATCACTTTAATGTTACCTTTACACGCCGCCACAGGAAGGTAGAAACCGCCAGGCATGGGACACAGTTGTTCTTTTTGCCTTGAAAAGACTGCGAAGTGGCGGTGTGTAATTCAGGAAGTTCCTTCCTGTTTCTTCAGATACCTGTGTCAGAGCCTTGTTCAAAAACATGCAGGCATAATCCTTATGGTGTCAGCGTGTAAACCGGGCACAGGCACGGTATTTGAGTTCCCTGGGTCGTGCCACAGCATCATGTATACCACGCCCCATCAGCTATCATTGATGGGGGCTACTGTGTACCCATTGGCTGTCCCTGCACAGGGCAGCATATTTAACGAGATGACCAGTCACACTATACATTTGCAATAGCATCATGTATTAGCCAGCCTTCATGCACTGGCTGGCCAATCATGATGTATTGCTTTGTCCAATCACCGTACGAGCATCGCGTAATACACAACTCTGTCACGCCTATGTCCTTAGGGCGTGCAATATGTACGCCCATATTCCCTTGTGGTAGCGGCATGTAAATCAGGGAAGGTGCTCCACAGAAGGTAACCCGCGGCACCCGTCGGCACTTCCGGGGAACGCAAATACTTTCTGTGGAGCACTTTGTGGCGGCGTGTATATGCGGCATCAGGCACCGTTAGCAACCGTTGAAAACGCGCACAAGCGGTGCCTACCTGTTGCTGCCCTCTGTGGCGTTGTGTAAAGTTACCATAAGATCAACCTCTAGGCGCCCTGTTATTTTGGAGAATGAAGAGGTCTCAGCACCTATTCCCAGTCTTGTCCTAAATGGCTGCAGTGGTCACGTGTCCCAACAGAAAGTAGAGAATGGTGGGGGAACAAGCAGCATTATGAAAGGAGAGTTAGTTTGGTGACGTGAATATTTTACCCATTCTGAACCTCCTGTATAACATTTTTCCCCAATGACAATCAGAGCGGAGGCAATTCCATCAGAGACAGTCATCAGGGAGCTCTACAATACAGAGCATAGATAATGCAGCGGACCCAATACTGAAGCCTCTCTGTCCTCAGGATCAGTGAGGGTCCCGAGATCGGAGCCCATGATCACAAAGTGATGTTGTGTTCTAGGCATGTGCCATCAGTTTATAATATGAAAATAGTCCATTAACATGATTGGAGCTTCACTTTCTGGTGAAACACGTTGTAGTGAGGATGGGTAAATTAATAGCAATCTACATTTTTATCTCATGTGAGAAGAATTGGGATGATTAATATTTTATTAACTCGCCAATATATTTTTACATCTTAAGCTCATTAAAGTTTGACTTCTCCAAGCATCACTGCCTCAGTAATTCAGAAGCGGATGGAGTCAACTCACCAACTTACTCAATAGGCAGTGACCAACACAGAAGAATTTAATCAGTATCAAAACCTCCCCTCTAAGAGGCCAGTCAATATGAAGTGTGCCCACCCTTATCTTTCCTTAAAGAGGTTTAAAATTACTAATATCATCCCTTTCTTTCATCCTAACTCTTCCTAACCAAAACTTACCCAATATATGTCTGCTACCTACCCTGCTCCTGTAATCCTATCTCTAAGAGGTTTGTAAATACCTTTACTGTCATTGAAGCTTTCATCCTTTTGGGCTGCAGACTGGATTCGGACCAACTGAGCGGGGCCCATAAATGGTGGGAGCGGGGATGCTTCTCTGTAAGTGACAGCAGTCAGAGCACGCATGCCCAGATCACACTTCACTCTCTTCTCAGCCTCTACCAGTGATGTGCCCTGATCAGTTGGTCCAATTCCAGTCTGCAGCCCAAAAGGTTGAAAGCTGCAATGACAATAAAGGTGTTTTCGAGCCTCTTAGAGATCATCTCACAGGAGCAGGATAAGTAGTAAAAGTATATTAGGAAAGTGTTAGTAAGGGAGAGTTAGGATAAAAGAAAGTGGGTAAAATTGGTAGTAAGAAAAACTGGATGGCTACATATAGACACATACAGTATAGCATAAACCACTCACAACCTGTATCCAAAAATTATGTTTCTTTTAAAAGATGTTGATTTTGTACCCTTCATCCTGGGATATTTGTTAAACTAATAACAAATGGTAAAGAAGGACTCATTTGTAGTGATGACAGCATGTGAGGAGGGAATCTTTAATATATCAAGGAGGAAACATAAGTTGGACGGCCTCCTTCTGTCCTACACTATTAACCCCAAGGCGAATGTATGACAATTACACACTCAACACTAAGCACCTGATCATGGTCAACCTGAGCATGCATGTTTATATGGGTGAATAAGATATTGTTCTCTTTCAGAAATGTTTTCCTATACGTTCTGTTAGAAATAAAACAAAACTGTTATGTCACCCTGCCCAGGTCCGGGGCTGAATCTCCACTGCTGTTCTTGGTTTCTGTCACAGCAGCCAATCAGTGAGCTCAATGACTCTGGGCGGCTTGTGCCATCTACATCGGTAGAGTTGTTTGACGCATTGTCAATGTGACTCCGGGAGTAGTGGAGACTCAGCACCGGACCTGAGCAGGGTTACCAAAGCAAGGTTTGGATGATTTTTATTTAATACTAACAGAACTTATAGGAAAAACCTTTTTTTTAAGGGACAACTCCTTTAAAGTTATCATGGTGGTGCTAACATTAAAAAAATGCTGTTCCTTCTAACTGCCGCTGAAGTCTCCTGCCAATCTCCTATGAATAGGGATCAAATAGTCTCTTAATTCTTTCTCCTGGCTTTAATGGAACTTGACCTGAACTGAGTCCACCCCCACAGGATGAGGACGTTTGGACACGGAGGAGTGATGTGGGTCCGTTGCAGGACTGTGTGTTGTTTTTATGTTAACAGCACCTTGGCCCTATTCATAAATTAAGTTCAAATAATTGAAAACCCCTTTAAGGCTGATACATGGCAAACAATCAATCACCCAAAAACTATAGTCATTAAAAGGGAACCGGATGGTCAGTTTATGCTGCATGAAATGCAGGCAGTATGGATCACACACTAGCTGCCTTGGGAGTTTTACTCTAAAGCGTTGCAGCATATCGGAGAAAACATACTTTGGAAAGCATCAGTGGTTGGCGGGTTCTGCTCGCCCTGATCCCTAGACCAGAGATCCCCAACCCTTCTTAATCTGAGAGCCCAATCTAGCTCCCACCTCTCCTCATAGTGTTGACTCCGAGAGCCCCCATTACCAGAATGAGAGCCAAAGCTTTTTCACAGAAATCAAGCTGAGGCCATATGCCAAGATCCAGGGGTTCCTACCTCACCCCCATTTAGATCTGCTCTACTTTTTGGGGCTAATCACAAATGTCACCTTCTGGAGACCTGCTCTTTATAGATGTTTGCTAGACCTGGTCAGAGCCACAAACCATACGCCCGCGAACCTCATGTGGCTCCTGATCCACAGGTTGGGGACCAATGCCCTAGACTGAAAGGTCTCACCTTTTACACACATATGGAAAAACCTATCAGTCTAGGTGGGGGGGCACTGAAGACAGGTGGGGTTTGCTGAATTTTTTGTGCCAAATCATCAAAAAATCATCATAGCATTCATGAATTTTGTGAATGACCCAAATTGTCCTACTTTCTGTCCTTTTCGAGTTTTGTGACTTTTCTAGTAGGAAAAATTGTAAAAAAGTGTGCCAAAATAGCTGACGGGCATGAAGTCCCTTGGTGGGGGTTAGACTTCATTTTTTCATGAATTTGATGCAAATCAAAAAAAGTGATTGATTAACAGGTATTCATGCCATAAACTGGTGGAAATGCAATGATGATCGGGCCCTTAGATTTGACATTCTTATATTCACTAAAGATGCTCATACTATCAGGTGGAATTTGGTGAAACCCTATCTGATGTTTAAAGGACCACCCTACCCTGGCGGACGGCTGGGTAAAAGATTGGGTATGTTGGACTTCTGAGTGTCCAATTCTTTCTTCCCAGTAGAGATAAGCCACTGCCAAAGATTTCTGGCAGCTTCTTTTTACCCTCTATCAGTCTTATAGGGGCCGAATCATTAAGGAGTTTATGCC
Organism: Allobates femoralis; assembly: GCA_033576535.1. Classification (NCBI taxonomy): domain Eukaryota; kingdom Metazoa; phylum Chordata; class Amphibia; order Anura; family Aromobatidae; genus Allobates; species Allobates femoralis. Next base: position 821,818,128 of record JARQOC010000003.1, read on the forward strand.
AGTTTCCTAGTGTAAGAATGTTTGAAATATTGCAACATATTTGTGCAACAGTTTTGTGACTTGACGGTTTCTTGCCAGCCGCTGTCATCTTTGACAGCTTTATTGAAAGCAAGCGAAGCTCGAACAGTGGAAAACGTGGCTGAGCATAACCAACAAATGAATCATAAATGTGGCGTAAACCAAGATACAAATATAGGCCGGTCTCTGCTAAAAGGTGCACCGAATCAGATGACAAGCACACGCCTTTAATGAAGTTGGTGCATTTTACTGCAGCGTTCCCTTCATTAACACTAATGAACAAAGGGTCGGTCTTGGTGAATCGAGGCATTTGTATCATATCCAGCCTTTCTCAGTGGTTCTCGTCCTTCCCACCTACATGATCTTATATTTCAGAAATGGCAAGATCCTGGTTACGGCAGTTTAAAACCGGGCTGTAGAGTTGGAGTCGTCAAGTCAGTGTCCATTTTGGTGGAGTCGGAATCGGATTCAGGGAAATTGAGGAGTCGGAGTCAGATGTTTGGCTTACTGACTTTACAGCCTAGGTGGTAGAGTCAGAGTTGATGTCCATTTTGGTGGAGTTGGAGTTAGAGTCGGATTCAAGGAAATTGATTAGTCGGAGTTGGAGACGGATGTTTGACTTACTGGCTTCATAGCCATGGTGATATGGTTGGAGTCGTGGAGTCGGAGTCAATGTCCATTTTGAGGAGTTGGAGTTAGAGTCGGATTCAAGTAATTTGAGGAGTCAGAGTCGGATGATTGACTTACTCACTCCACAGCCCTGTTGGTAAAGTTGGAGTCATGGAGTCAGAGTCGGTGTCCATTTTATTGAAGTCGGAGTTGGATTCAGGGAAATTTAGGAGTCGAATGTTTGGCTTACTAACTCCACAGCCATGGTTGTGGAGTCGGATTCAGGGAAATTGATGAGTCAGAGTCGGATGTTTGGCTTACTGACTTCACAGCCATGGTGATATGGTTGGAGTCGTGGAGTTGGAGTCGATGTCTATTTTGGTCGAGTTGGAGTTAGAGTTGGATTCAAGGAAATTGAGGAGTCGGATGTTTGGCTTACTGACTTCACAGCCATGTTGGTAAAATTGGAGTCATGGAGTCAGTGTCCATTTTAGTGAATTCAGAATTGAATTCAAGGAAATTGAGGAGTCGAATGTTTGTCTTACTGACTCCAAGCCATGGTTGTGGAGTCGGAGTTGGATTCATGAGGAGTTGGAGACAGATATTTGGCTTACAGACTTCACAGCTCTGCTTTACAGGGAACCTGTCACGTCTCATGACTCCATATCTATGTTTCTAAATAATTGTGTTCTCCTAGAATTACCAATAACGTAGCATTGTATCGTTCCCCTGTTGCTCCTGTTTGTGAATTGACTTCAGTTTGGGGGGTGTCACTACTTATTCTGACATTGTCCAATCATTTCTGACAGTGTAAGGACATACCCCTTACCAAGTGTAACGGTCACACCCAGGTCTCAATTTATTCATCCATTTCCCGGAGGAATAGCTGAGGATGAGGTTCCAGCTTCAGGAAGATGTTCTAGAAATGTTTTATTATTTGAAATACAATTATTTACTCTACTAGACAAATCAGGAGTGATGAGCGATCCGCCTTAAGACGTAATCCCAGCAGCGCAGTCGTCTTCTGCCTTCCATGTCTTGGGAAAGTCTACATTAGTGTAATAAGATCAGTCTGACTCTTGATGCCTCCACTGACTGTCATCTATTTATTTCAAACGTTCACCTTTCATATTAAGAAAGTAATTCAATGAAATGGCAAGCCTTCAAGAAGAGTTCAAAAAGTCTTTGTAAATCTCAGTAAGGTCACCGGTTACCTTGTCGCTAATCAATTTACCCCTGTGGAGAGGGCAGATCCTGCCCGGCGCTCAGAGACAGGAGATTAAAAGAATATTTCTCTCCCAAATAGGTGAAACTTGTATACGTCTTATACTGTTCTATGTGCTCAACTCCAACCAGGTCAACACCCCAATGGGATGACACCTGATTTCTGAGACCCAAATGTGCAGACTCACAGATGTGACCTTTCTTAGATCACCTTAAAGAACTACATCACTGGAGTTCCTTTAAATCTTAGTCCCCCTATCTTATACTCACCCTCCGCCATCTTCATCTTTTTCCAGCATTACTCCAGTCAGCCTGTGACTATTTGTGACCAGTTGGCAGCTCCAGGGTCTCGGAGTGTGCCAGAAGTCACTTTCCAATACAAGTCTATGAGAGCCTTATTCTGGCCTTTGGTCTGGCACTCATAGAATTGCAATGAGCAGTTGTTACGTTACTTCTGACTGGCACAAGATGGCATCACGGGACCGGACCAACACCGAAAAATGATGAAGCCCCCAGACGGTGAGTATAAGACAGGAGGTTACATTTAAAGTTGAAAATGCCAAAAATACTCTAATATGACTTATGCAGGAAGACCAGATTTTTTTTTAAAAAAACCTGACTTTCCGGCACTCTACCGGAAGATGTTTATACTTTATGTATCTGTATGTGGCCACACCCTGGTTGTGATGTGTATTGCAGCCTGTTGTGGGTTTTATAACATTTCATAGAAAAACTAAAAGGGAATATAAAAAAACTGACCAACAAGAAGTCAAACCTATTATTGCATACACACACAGGATGCAGAGAACCTCCATTGAGTCCCAACAGAATTCCGCTCTGCTTGCAGATTTTTTTTTTCGCAGCTGCAAGTGCCAGATCCGGCCTATCCGGCGTAACTGCACTTGCCGCACCGGACCGCAAGACCCATAGACAATGCATGGGCTTGCCGATCCGGGCCGCAAGTCAACCGTTAGGTGGCAGATGCGGCGCCACCTGCCAGATCTGCGCACGTCAGTGAAAACCGTTGATGAGAAAGGGCCCTTACTTTGCACAGAAATGATGCAGGAGGGGAGCAGAGGATTCCCTCTGTTCTTCAAAGGGCGCCAGTGAGTAAAGAGAGTAGGAGGCAGGGGCTCCACCAATCACAGCACAGCTCTCTGGCTGACCTGGCTACAATACTAAAGACAGAGAGTACATCAAAACTAACCCTGATTGGCTGTAATTTAACCAATCAGTGTTAGTCTGAGCAGCAGCACTGCACTCCTGAGATATTCAACACTGGAAAGAGCCGTAATACCACAGTAACAGCTGACCGGAACAAGTGTTCCGGTCAGCTCGCAGAGTGAGAGGCAGAATGCTGCAGATGTTTGTGATAATCAGCTGCATTCTGCTCTCCTGGGAAGAGCGGGAGGAGCTGATAAAACCTGCAGCAACATTATTAGTGCAGGACCCTGCTGGGGGCCCCTCAGAGTGTGGGGGTCCTGGGCAAGTGCCCATTATGCTCCCCCAAACTCCGGCCCTGTCCCGGGAAAGCAAGTGCTGACACCACTGGAACAGCACTGGCAATGAAGGTGAGTATAAGTGTTGTTATTTTCTGGGGAAAACATAGGGATTGAAAAGGTGTTCGACTAGTGGAGTATCATAAAATAGTGTGTTGATCATTGCCAGTATCGTACAGCAGAGAAAACTGGCATTTTATCAAAACTGCGCCAAGCAGTCCAATAAGGGACACATCACTGCAATCAGGATCTCTGCCCCTACATGATGCTGCCCTCAAATTACATAGCAAAACCTTGCTGACAGATTCCCTTTAAATGATCATATTTATTTCTTAGTATTCTGCATATTTCACATCCTATTATCTTTGCCACCTACTAGGGGGTCAGTGGTATAAAGTGATGCAATGGATGGCCTTATGCTTTAGGGGAGTTATGATAATGAAGAGGAAGGTCCAAAATTTGATGCCTTCATTTATTAGCTAATATGGGGGGTGCTAAAGTAGCCGATCTTGCTCTGGCAATTTTACAGTACACTAGTGACCAATTTTTGTCCATGGACAATAATAAATACAGCTTCCGTCCACTAATGATAATGGTTGATTGTTGATTTACTGTGGGCCACTCTTGTCCTAAATGGACAATCCCTTTAAATATCTTGTTTAGCAGCAGACTGTTTGCACAAGAGTCGAGCGTTATATGCATCAATCAACGTCAACCACAACCTACTATCACTGGCCTTATATTTACCATACGAGGCCAATGGTTAAAGAGAATCTGTCAGCAGGTTTTTGCCACCTCATCTGAAAGAGACATAATGTAGGCAAAGAAACCCTGAATCCAATGATGTATCACATAGATTACTGGCTGCAGCCGTCTGACAAAGAATTTATTTTCCAGCATATAGCAGAGCTGGGAGAGCTGCCCCCGCCCACACAAGGCTCTATAGAGATTATGCATTGACAGTAAGATGTCAATCACAGCAGAGAGCATGTCAAAGTAGTTCTGTAATGTTAATCACAGGGTAATAAACTATTTAGTTACGTAAACCATAGCATACAGATAAGAGAGGCACAGTTGGTTTTTGTTTTTTAACTCTTACAGCATGCTGTCTTCAGATCACATAGCAACAACCTGCTGACAAATTCCCTTTACCCAACTAATCACACAAATAATCAGTATATTACCGAAAGGTGCAGATGTGGCGCCCCACTGGTCAGTGCACCACATTTGGTGTCCTGCACCCATGACTGACTGTGCAGTATTCCTGTCATTGGGGAGTGTAACGTCAACCTGAGGCTCCCACCCCGGCATCCTTACACCTAGACAAGGGGACCAATTGGCAACCCATTACCAGAGTAACCTGTCCCGGTGTAGGAGAGATAGGAAAAAGGAGAAAAGCTGGGGGTCACACAGTTGGATGTAATCCATACTGAGGGATGAAGTAAGGAGGGAGCCAAAGAGAGGGGTCTCCCAGGGAGGGTGCCTGAGAGAGAAAAAGGAAAAGAAAGAGGAAACCAGTGCCGGACCTTCCATAGTCCGACGGAATCCTAGTCCACCAACAGAGTGCCGACTCAGAGGAACGGTACAGGCGAGTTCACCCCTGAGCAGTCGACATTGGCCAGTCGTGGGTTAGTTTAGCAACTCCGACATCCCCTCCAGAACATGCAGCCCCACCAGGATCAGCCAAACCTCGTTGAGCCCCTTAGAGAGAAGGGTATCTCGTAGCACCCAACGGGCCTGGTAGACAAGCGGGCTGTGCAGGGCAGTGCTAGGAAAATAAGGAGGTGCAAGGAAAGGCAGCAGGACATAGGAAAGACAAAAGAAGGTAAACTACAGGAGCCTCAAAGAGACTTTACCTCCCCACAGTGACTACCCGGTCAAAGATTGTGAAAACTGTAACCTGAAGTGCCATCTGAACCGGTTTCAGTAAAGTACCAGTATAGAGTCACAAGGCCTCCGTGTCTCCTTTCTACAAAAAACGCTGCGCATCTGCGCTGCCCACAACCAGCACCACGACAACAAGTGCAGTGCTATCCTGCCCCATGAACCCGGCTCCACCAGCAGGGAGCCATGCCACCCAAGCTGCAATACCATCGTCCTCGCCGGTCCAACAGAGGTGCTGGTGAACATCACCAGAATCAGCAGGTGGCATCACGACAAACTTTTCTTTTCTTTTTCTTTTATTCCCTTTTTACTTTCCCCCAAATTTTTGAGCTGACCATCAGGGCTACTGGTCTGGGCGAGCCACCAGTGGCATCCCTCCAACTCCAAGCCCGGGTTCCGAATTCCCATAGACCCCTGGGTGAATCACAGACAACCACTTTTTTCTCATCCAAGAAAATCGGATTATTTATGTGAATCATACTTTCATCTGAGTGTCATCAGATTTTCCCGGATGTGGAGAAAATTTAAAAAACGATTCTTCTCCATTCTGTCAGTCTGTGAAAATCAGAGCACACTCGGATGTCACCATCATTTTTTCTATGGACCCATTGACTTGCATGGCCATGAGCCGTCCGAGTTATGGAGGCAAGACGGGCATGGAGCAATTTTCTGTCCGAGAAAAAGATTGGACTTATACACAGCTCCATAGAATGCAAGACGAAATACAGGAAGCAGAAAAAGACTGTTAATAAAATCTGCGCTGCTGTTAAATAATGGAGGTCCAGAGGCAATTATAATAAAACTTGGTTATTTACTTGACACATTCTGAAGCGTGTCCCCGCTTCATCTTCAGGAAATTCACCGAATTCCTTGGAAACGCGTCAAATTGATCTCCAAGGTTTATCATAATTGCTTCTGGCCTTCTATTATTTAACAGCAGCGCAGATTTTATCCTGATCCTTTCCCGGTTCCTGCATTTTGGCATGCCTTCTTGCTTGCGGATCTTGCGGCAGCTGTTTGTGTGCCTTCATATTGGTTGTGTGCCACATCTTTACAAGGTGAGCGGCTGACTCTTGTCCTTTTTCTATGTTTATTGGGTGAGACCCTATAGCCAGGGGTGTAACTACAACAGGTGCCCTAGAGCCAAGAGGGCCCCCAAAGCCCCATTGGTCTATAGAAAAAGACTAATACAATTAAAGATTTGCAATAATTGGGGTCCTTTTGGATCTTTTGTATCGGGGCCCATGCCCTTAAAGATACCTCACTGCTTCTTATGCTTTTTTATCCGCAGTCTCTTACAGCCCCATAGAATAACATTAGTCCGGTTGCGATCCGATGATTTTTGGATCATGCTCGGACAACAAATAGCCAACGACACGCACTAGGGCATAGGTTCAGATAAATAAGATACTGCAGAAAGACTTGAGAAAACATTACAAAGAAAACAGAGGTTGGTGTCACTAAGAATTGCAATGGAACGATATTAGAAGTGGCATCCGATGTTCATGGATTTTGATATATTATGTTATGAGTATAGTGTTATGCCTTAGCGATTGCAATAGAATGGATGGAGCGGATTCCAGTCTGAACACCAGAGGGCAGCAGAGATAATTCATTTCTATAGAAGGATTCTAGTCGCGCTTCCAAATTCAGAAATAATTGTATCCAAACACAAAGGGTAACCCAGTGCCGCCGTGCAAAAATTTCCATTTAGACCTGTATTGAGCTTGATTATAATCTGTCACCATGCATAATCTTTTCTTGTGGCTTTTCACAGGATTCAAACAGATTGGATTTTGTAAACCTTGATGAGTATGGAATGGCACATAAATATAGCAATTTGTACCCATTATTTCTTAGTACACAGGCCTTAAATATACATTATTACGTTTCTTGCCATGTCAGCTCAGGGAACATACTGTACCATTACTTTCCAGTGCACTTACGTTCTGTACAATATAATTGGTACGTAGGTGAACCAGAAAGAAAAAAAACATATAGAAAATATCAGTATGATGTAGAAAAGGAAGGAAAGTGTCAGATGTGACAACGCCCGGCTCCAGAACACCAGAGTTCCTTAGTTCTGAGGTCTATAAGAGTTTCGCCTTTGGCATCGTAATTTCATGCAATATTCTTTACCCTCCAATTATAAAGCATTGGGTCAGGAAGCCCCGGTAACATTTAGACCTTTTTTCTATGGGAATGAATAAGAAGTTAATAGAGTCTTTGCTGACTTCTCTTTTCTTGTTTTCCCCAATAGCCGCTTATCCTGCTGCCTATGGACAGATCAGTCAAGCTTTTCCACAGCCACCTCCAATGATCCCACAGCAACAGAGAGAAGGTGAGTGTTTCTATATATACGTGAATTAAAGGAGTTCTCCCAAATTGTACAAAATGGTCCCACATTAATTATAAGGCGGGGGTCTTTCATCCTTCATGTACAACCAATGAGGAGAGGTTTGCATGGAGTGGCGGATGAGCAACCAAAGTCTAGGGGACTGACAGAAATAAGACAGTACAGCCACATAGGCATTGACTCTATGGAACCCAATCTAAGATGGACAAAAACATCCAGCCTCTGCAAGGTGGATAAACTGATAAATTAAAGAGAGAATGATGCACAAGTATGGAAAAAATGACAATGGTCTACGCGTTTCGAGCAACAATACTCTCAATCATGATTAAGAGCAGTGTTGTTTGCTCAAAACGTGTAGATCGTTGTCTACTTTGTCATTTGTTTTCATACTTTTGTATCATTCCCTCTTTTTTTCTCAAGATCCAATAAAGCTATGTTTTAATCACTTTATCCACCTTGCAGGTGCTGGATTTTTTACTCCATTTTTAATAGTTACCACCTGGTATCCAATCCAGAGCCTCCGTACACCGCATACTAATTACCCTTGTGTCTGGAGAGCTGACTGGTGTTGCATGTCCGCCACTCTGTATAGGGAGGTTGGGCAAAGTAAACATGATTTCTTTGGATTTTGGAGGGTTAAATCAGGGCACGCTTAACCAGCATCTTCCATACATTAGGGGATGTAAGAGCAGACGTATATAGTAATGCTTTAATAATCTTCACACAAGGCTTCCAGAATACCATACATGACAGTTTGCGTGGAGAAAGTCTTCTGGGCCTCCTCCGTGCCCTGCCCCCTAACTAATTCTACAGGCCCCTCTCCTGTCAATCTCCTCCGTGCCCTGCCCCCTCAATAATTCTACAGGCCCCCTCTCCTGTCAATCTCCTCCGTGCCCTGCCCCCTCACTAATTCTACAGGCCCCCTCTCCTGTCAATCTCCTCCGTGCCCTGCCCCCTCAATAATTCTACAGGCCCCCTCTCCTGTCAATCTCCTCCGTGCCCTGCCGCCTCACTAATTCTACAGGCCCCCTCTCCTGTCAATCTCCTCCGTGCCCTGCCCCCTCACTAATTCTGCCGGCCCCCTCTCCTGTACATCAGCCCTGCAGCCTGCAGCCGCCAAAGCAATGAGGTCCTGCCTGGCCAAGTCTGACATCTTCAGGGAGGTCAGGCTCGGCCAGGTTTGTACTGCACATGCACCCAATAGACTGACATGCACAGTTCAAACCGGAAGTCACTACTTGGCGTACCAGCAGGACTTGAGGGACGGAGATGCTGCTGGTGGTGACTATGATGTGTGTCTAGTTTCTCTATGTCACTCTGTGTGTCTATCTGTCTCTGCACAGCACTATACTGTATATACAGGTCCATACTACTGTAATCCAAAGACATTAATCCAGCTCCACGTCTTCTTAAACGAATCAATTTTAGTTTAACATCACGTACATTGACGCGTTTCGACCATAAGTGTGGTCTTAGTCATAATGTGAATGGTAACAAAATCCCAAACTCCTTATACCCTCTTTCCATTCAATGGGGCGGTGGCTGACAAATCAGTTCCACAATCACAGCTGGACAAAACACGTCATTACTATGAATGCAAGATAAAGCATACAATACAAATAGCGGGCTTCACTGGGGAATATACCACTGAAAACAAGAAAATATATATACATTGAAATGAGCACAAAAATTATCATTGTCACACAGAAAAAATATTAGAAAAACACTCATTATTAGTAGAAAAGTGCCACATCATTCCTTTGATTTAACCCATTAGGAGCTCTGGACCCCAATCTTAGGATCCAGAAAGCTTCCTTTTTGCGCAGACAATATTTAATATCACCGTCTCTTTGCTTTACTGAGACTTTATCTAGAGCAGTTACCTTAACTGAGGAGACATTACCATTATGTACATTTAGAAAATGCTTTGAGGCCTCTGACCGTCTACGTGTTGTTTTGGGCATCATAATGTGTTCTCCAATTCTGCGCCTTAAGACTCTTGTAGATCAGCCGATATAAGATAAATCACACGAGGTGCACTCAATTCTGTACACAACATTCTCAATCCACTCACACAAGCGTTACAGGAATGAATCAATCCCAGATACGATTGGTCTTAGGCTAGGGTCACACCTGCGGTAGCAAATGCACATCCTGATCTGGTTTTGAGCTGTAAAAATGCTCAAAACAGAATCAGGATCCGCAGCCCATAGGAGCCCATTATAAAACCGGATTTGGTTACCACTTCTGGATTTGCAGCCTGCGGTAAAAATTATGCAGGCTGCAGTTTTCGGAGCGGTTTGCAAACCGCAGCAGGCTTGCTATAATGGGCTCCTATGGGAGCCCATCCAGCTACCGCTAGGCACATGTGAATGCCTATGGTAGCTGGATTCTTGGTCATCCCTGCTGCCGCAGGGTGCGCTGCCCATAGAACTAATGTTAAATCTTTCAGCGTTACGTACTGTATCTGCTCCACAGCGAGGAGCTGCCAGCTTTAATTCATAAAATAGTAAATGCCGGCAATACAGTAAGACACCTAGTCAACCCTTCATATGCTGCCCCATATGGTCACCATGTCTCTAGGGAGGGTGGGCACTCCCTGGAGACATTTTGCCCACATCTATTTTTAACTTTAACCCTTTGTTCATCCCTGCGGCAATTCAAAAGCAGACTGCACTTGTGAAGTGGGATCTTTTTTCAACCTCTGAACCTCTGTGCACGCAACGTTTTTCTCTGCGCTCAGGATTACCGCAGTTCAGGTAGCTTTGTGTGTGGCCAGTAACTATGGTAGACATCGGGTAACTAAGGGCAGCGTTCCAGACGTTACCGCTGGCGGTTACAGCAGGCTGAGCTCTGCTGTAACGGAATCCGGCTGCCGCAGGTGCAGCGCTCAGTGTGATCCTAGCCTTACTAAAGAAAAGGTTCATGATGTGGAGCTACAAAAGTGGCATCCTAGACAGAGCTCAGGGGATTGCTGACCAGAGGCCATGGATTGATTGCCTCAAATAAGTAAGAAGACAAGGAAATAATGATGCTCAGGTAGTGTTTTCCTCTAATTTTAGTAATCATTATATGGAAATTGTCAACATTGTAAAAAAGTTTCTTCCAGTTCTCCCTGCTGATGACAAAACAAATTCTGTTTTGGAACATGGGGTTAAATTTGTCCCAAGACGTGGCTGTACGGTCGGGTACATCATCTCTCCCAGTGATGTCATGGTGAAACTGCAGAAAAAATCTGCTGAGGAAAGTGGCAGGAATTGGCTGCGGTGTGTGGGCTCTTATAAAGGCCCCGTTTCACCTTCAATGGTTGAACGATCTGATGAACGATCCGACTTGACCTCGATCGCTTGAACGTCGTTTAGTGATCGTTCGTGAAATGTCACACGTATAGATCTCGTTAACGACGCAGCATCGATTCCGCGACAAGCAAACATAGTTGCGGTCGTTAGCTCGCCAACGTCCTTCACTTCTCAATAGGAGAGGTCGTTAACGACATCGTTATCGAGGCGACACACACACCCATGCTGCAGGTTGGACGAACGTTCGTCGTCTGGTTTTTGGTCCGGTTCACCAACCTCCGATGCAGCCAACTTATGGTTGATCGGATGTACGTGTCACACTGAACGACGTTGTTACGACGTCGTTTGAATGACTGAAAACCCGTTGAAGTTTCAACGATATGGTAGCATGGAACGGGCCCTTTAGTGTGGCCAGAAATCATGCAGTTTGTGTTCGTATATGAGGAACACTACGACTTTCACAACTTCTCATGTACCTAGAAAAGTATATAATATACGTAGTTTTATCAATTGCGGTAGTGAGAATGTTGTGTATAGAATTGAGTGCACTCGTCTGTGTGATTTATCCTATATCGGCTGCACTACAAGAGTCTTAAGGCGCAGAATGGAGAACACATTATGACGCCCAAAACAAAACAACACAAGCCAGTCAGGAGTCTCCAAACATTTTCTGAATGTACATAATGGTAATGTCTCCTCATTTAAGGTAACTGCCTAGATAAAGTCTCAGTAAGCAAAGAGGCGGTGATATTAAATATTGTCTTCGCAAAAAGGAAGTTTTGGATCTAAGATGGTAGATCCTAATGGGATGATGGGGTTTCCAGAGGCTTACCTAAATGGTTTAATATCAAAGGTATATTGATGTAGCATATAATGACGTGTTTTGCCAGCTGAGATTGTGGAACTGATTTGTGAGCCATCGCCCCATTGAATGGAAAGAGGGTATAAGGAGTTTGGGATTTTGTTACCATTCACATTATGACTAAGGCCACACTTATGGTCGAAACGCGTCAATGTGCGTGATTTTAAAATCTTAAAATAAAATTGATTCTTTTAAGAAGACGTGGAGCAGGACGAATTTCTTTGGATTACTGTGATTGCCTTGTGATGTCTGCAAGGAGTCCGTAGCTCCATCACTGAATGCTGCACTCACAGAAACAATTGTCCGGTGAGCTGGAAACTGGCTGGATTTGTTACTGAGGTCCATACTACTGTATATTCTGATTACAGAGTGTCTGTGTATACTGTATGTATATGGTGGGACCTGTGTGTTCAACATAGTGCTGTGTATACAAGATATAGAACAGCAGTCTCTAATGTGTATACAGTTGTCAGTCTCTAATATGTATACAGCCATCAGTCTCTAATGTGTATATGGCCATCAGTCCCTAATGTGTATATGGCTGTCAGTCTCTTATGTGTATACGGCCGTCAGTCTCTTTGTGTATATGGCAGTCAGTCTCTATTGTGTATACAGTGGGAAGTTTCTTATATGCATACAGTCGGCAGTCTCTAATGTGCTCATGGCCGGCCGTTTCTATGATGCATACAGCCGGCACTCTCTCATGTGCATATGGCAAGCAGTCTCTATTGTGCATACGGCCGGAATTTTCTATTGTGTATATGCCAGCAGCCGTCTATTGTGTATACCAGTGATTCCCAACTTCCCGTCCTCAAGGCACACCAACAGTGCAGGTTTTCAGGATTTCCTTAGTATTGCACAGGTGATAATTGAATCACCTGCACTGGGGATGATTCCAATTTCTAAGGAAATCCTGAAAACCTGCACTGTTGGTGTGCCTTGAGGACTGGAGTTGGGAATCACTGGTGTATACAACCCATTGTGTATACTGCTCGCAGCCATCTCCATTGTGTTTAAAGATAGCAGCAGTTTCTATTATGTATACAGCTAGCAGCAGTCTCTATTGTATATTCAGCCTGCAGCAGTCTGTATTGTGTATTCTTCATTGGGTATACAGCCAGCAGCAGCCTCCATAGTGTATTCTCTATTGTGTGTACAGCCAGCAGCCGTCCCTATTGTGTATTCTATATTGTGTATACAGCCATCAGCAGTCTCTATTGTGTGTACAGCCAGCAGCAGTCTCTATTGTGTATTCTCTATTGTGCATATAGTTATTGTGTAATAAGCCAAAACAAAGCAGTCTCTATTGTGTGTGTGTGTATATATTAAACCCAGGTGGTGGCCCAATTCTAACGCATCGGGTTTTTAGAATATGTATGTAGTTTATTTATGAAGATTAATGCAATGTGAAGCTGTGTTTAAATCCTGCGCCAATATCGCTGATTGGTCGCGGGCGGCTGGTGCGACCAATCAGCGAGGCGGGATTTCCATTACAGACAAACAGACAGAATTAGACGATTATATAGTAGACTAGATGGCAGCCCGATTCTGAAGAATCGGGTAGTCTAGAATATATATATATAGTTTATTTAGTAATAGTTAGGGGAGTGCGGTGAAATTAATTGTGTGTGTACAGGTGGCTCAGGGGTCAGCAGTGAGTGCGGTGGCTCAGGGGTCAGCAGTGAGTGCGGTGGCTCAGGGGTCAGCAGTGAGGGCGGTGGCTCAGGGGTCAGCAGTGAGTGCGGTGGCTCAGGGGTCAGCAGTGAGTGCGGTGGCTCAGGGGTCAGCAGTGAGGGCGGTGGCTCAGGGGTCAGCAGTGAGGGCGGTGGCTCAGGGGTCAGCAGTGAGGGCGGTGGCTCAGGGGTCAGCAGTGAGTGCGGTGGCTCAGGGGTCAGCAGTGAGTGCGGTGGCTCAGGGGTCAGCAGTGAGTGCGGTGGCTCAGGGGTCAGCAGTGAGGGCGGTGGCTCAGGGGTCAGCAGTGAGGGCGGTGGCTCAGGGGTCAGCAGTGAGTGCGGTGGCTCAGGGGTCAGCAGTGAGGGCGCAGGCTCAGGGGTCAGCAGTGAGGGCGGTGGCTCAGGGGTCAGCAGTGAGGGCGGTGGCTCAGGGGTCAGCAGTGAGGGCGGTGGCTCAGGGGTCAGCAGTGAGGGCGGTGGCTCAGGGGTCAGCAGTGAGGGCGGTGGCTCAGGGGTCAGCAGTGAGGGCGGTGGCTCAGGGGTCAGCAGTGAGGGCGGTGGCTCAGGGGTCAGCAGTGAGGGCGGTGGCTCAGGGGTCAGCAGTGAGGGCGGTGGCTCAGGGGTCAGCAGTGAGGGCGGTGGCTCAGGGGTCAGCAGTGAGGGCGGTGGCTCAGGGGTCAGCAGTGAGGGCGGTGGCTCAGGGGTCAGCAGTGAGGGCGGTGGCTCAGGGGTCAGCAGTGAGGGCGGTGGCTCAGGGGTCAGCAGTGAGGGCGGTGGCTCAGGGGTCAGCAGTGAGGGCGGTGGCTCAGGGGTCAGCAGTGAGGGCGGTGGCTCAGGGGTCAGCAGTGAGGGCGGTGGCTCAGGGGTCAGCAGTGAGGGCGGTGGCTCAGGGGTCAGCAGTGAGGGCGGTGGCTCAGGGGTCAGCAGTGAGGGCGGTGGCTCAGGGGTCAGCAGTGAGGGCGCAGCCTCAGGGGTCAGCAGTGAGGGCGGTGGCTCAGGGGTCAGCAGTGAGGGCGCAGCCTCAGGGGTCAGCAGTGAGGGCGGTGGCTCAGGGGTCAGCAGTGAGGGCGCAGCCTCAGGGGTCAGCAGTGAGGGCGCAGCCTCAGGGGTCAGCAGTGAGGGCGCAGCCTCAGGGGTCAGCAGTGAGGGCGCAGCCTCAGGGGTCAGCAGTGAGGGGGCAGCCTCAGGGGTCAGCAGTGAGGGGGCAGGCTCAGGGGTCAGCAGTGAGGGGGCAGGCTCAGGGGTCAGCAGTGAGGGGGGCAGGCTCAGGGGTCAGCAGTGAGGGCGCAGGCTCAGGGGTCAGCAGTGAGGGCGCAGGCTCAGGGGTCAGCAGTGAGGGCGCAGGCTCAGGGGTCAGCAGTGAGGGCGCAGGCTCAGGGGTCAGCAGTGAGGGCGCAGGCTCAGGGGTCAGCAGTGAGGGCGCAGGGGTCAGCAGTGAGGGCGCAGGGGTCAGCAGTGAGGGCGCAGGGGTCAGCAGTGAGGGCGCAGGGGTCAGCAGTGAGGGCTCAGGGGTCAGCAGTGAGGGCTCAGGGGTCAGCAGTGAGGGCGCAGGCTCAGGGGTCAGCAGTGAGGGCGCAGGGGTCAGCAGTGAGGGCGCAGGGGTCAGCAGTGAGGGCGCAGGGGTCAGCAGTGAGGGCGCAGGGGTCAGCAGTGAGGGCGCAGGGGTCAGCAGTGAGGGCGCAGGGGTCAGCAGTGAGGGCGCAGGCTCAGGGGTCAGCAGTGAGGGCGCAGGCTCAGGGGTCAGCAGTGAGGGGCGCAGGCTCAGGGGTCAGCAGTGAGGGCGCAGGCTCAGGGGTCAGCAGTGAGGGCGCAGGGGTCAGCAGTGAGGGCGCAGGGGTCAGCAGTGAGGGCGCAGGGGTCAGCAGTGAGGGCGCAGGGGTCAGCAGTGAGGGCGCAGGGGTCAGCAGTGAGGGCGCAGGGGTCAGCAGTGAGGGCTCAGGGGTCAGCAGTGAGGGCGCAGGGGTCAGCAGTGAGGGCGCAGGGGTCAGCAGTGAGGGCGCAGGGGTCAGCAGTGAGGGCGCAGGGGTCAGCAGTGAGGGCGCAGGGGTCAGCAGTGAGGGCGCAGGGGTCAGCAGTGAGGGCGCAGGGGTCAGCAGTGAGGGCGCAGGGGTCAGCTGAGGCAGGGTCAGTGAGGGCGCAGGGGTCAGCAGTGAGGGCGCAGGGTCAGCAGTGAGGGCTCAGTGGTCAGCAGTGAGGGCGCAGGCTCAGTGGTCAGCAGTGAGGGCGCAGCCTCAGGGGTCAGCAGTGAGGGCTCAGGGGTCAGCAGGTGAGGGCGAGTGGCTCAGGCAGTGAGCAGGGAGGCGGAGGCTCAGGGTCAGCAGTGAGGGCCAGGGGGTGCGAGTGAGGGCTCAGGGGTCAGCAGTGAGGGCTCAGGGGTCAGCAGTGAGGCTCAGGGGTCAGCAGTGAGGGGTCAGAGTGAGGGCTCAGGGGTCAGCAGTGAGGGCTCAGTGGTCAGCAGTGAGGGCGCAGGGCTCAGGGTCAGCAGTGAGGGCGCAGTGGGGTCAGCAGTGAGGGCTCAGGGGTCAGCAGTGAGGCTCAGGGGTCAGCAGTGAGGGCTCAGCAGTGAGGGCTCAGGGGCAGCAGTGAGGCTCAGGGGTCAGCAGTGAGGGCGCAGGGGTCAGCAGTGAGGGGCGCAGGGGTCAGCAGTGAGGGCGCAGGGGTCAGCAGTGAGGGCTCAGGGGTCAGCAGTGAGGGCGCAGGGGTCAGCAGTGAGGGCTCAGGGGTCAGCAGTGAGGGCGCAGGGGTCAGCAGTGAGGGCGCAGGGGTCAGCAGTGAGGGCGCAGGGGTCAGCAGTGAGGGCGCAGGGGTCAGCAGTGAGGGGCAGGGGTCAGCAGTGAGGGCGCAGGGGTCAGCAGTGAGGGCGCAGGGGTCAGCAGTGAGGGCGCAGGGGTCAGCAGTGAGGGCGCAGGGGTCAGCAGTGAGGGCGCAGGGGTCAGCAGTGAGGGCGCAGGGGTCAGCAGTGAGGGCGCAGGGGTCAGCAGTGAGGGCGCAGGGGTCAGCAGTGAGGGCGCCAGGGGGTCAGCAGTGAGGGCGCAGGGGTCAGCAGTGAGGGCGCAGGGGTCAGCAGGTGAGGGCGCAGTGGGGGTCAGCAGTGAGGGCTCAGTGGTCAGCAGTGAGGGCGAGGCTCAGGGTCAGCAGTGAGGGCCAGTGCTCAGGGGTCAGCAGTGAGGGCTCAGGGGTCAGCAGTGAGGGCTCAGGGGTCAGCAGTGAGGGCTCAGGGGTCAGCAGTGAGGGGCTCAGGGAGTAGGCAGCAGTTTAGCAGTGAGGGCTCAGGGGTCAGCAGTGAGGGCTCAGGGGTCAGCAGTGAGGGCTCAGGGGTCAGCAGTGAGGGCTCAGGGGTCAGCAGTGAGGGCTCAGGGCAGTGAGGGTCGCAGGGGTCAGAGTGAGGGCGCAGGGGTCAGCAGTGAGGGCGCAGGGGTCAGCAGTGAGGGCTCAGGGGTCAGCAGTGAGGGCTCAGGGGTCAGCAGTGAGGGCCAGGGGTCAGCAGTGAGGGCTCAGGGGTCAGCAGTGAGGGCTAGGGGTCAGCAGTGAGGGCCAGGGTCAGCAGTGAGGGCCAGGGGTCAGCAGTGAGGGCCAGGGGTCAGCAGTGAGGGCTCAGGGGTCAGCAGTGAGGGGCAGGGGTCAGCAGTGAGGGCCAGGGGTCAGCAGTGAGGGCTCAGGGGTCAGCAGTGAGGGCGCAGGGGTCAGCAGTGAGGGCGCAGGGGTCAGCAGTGAGGGCGCAGGGGTCAGCAGTGAGGGCGCAGGGGTCAGCAGTGAGGGCGCAGGGGTCAGCAGTGAGGGCTCAGGGGTCAGCAGTGAGGGCTCAGGGGTCAGCAGTGAGGGCTGAGGGGTCAGCAGTGAGGGCTCAGGGGTCAGCAGTGAGGGCTGGAGGGTGCAGAGCAGGGCTGGAGGGTGCAGAGCAGGGCTGGAGGGTGCAGAGCAGGGCTGGAGGGTGCAGAGCAGGGCTGGAGGGTGCAGAGCAGGGCTGGAGGGGGCAGAGCAGGGCTGGAGGGGGCAGAGGAGGGCTGGAGGTGGCAGAGGAGAGCGGAGGCAGGGTGGCGGAAGACTTACTGGGCTGTTGGCGGGCGGCGGGCAGCGGCAGTGCTGTTGGCGGTTCCGGAGGCCGGGGGCGGAGTGTGGGCGGGGCTAGCTGGGTGATGGAGGAGCGTCAGCCGGTCTGTGGAGAGAGCGGCAGGACTGGGAGCTGTGCCGGCGGAGGCCCCACACTCGTTCCGGGCCGGTTGGCGGATGTTGGTGGGCGGTGAGCTGCAGGGCTGTGGGCGGGATGTGGGCGGCCGCAGACGGGGCTCTGTGCAGGGCCGGTGGCGCCGCTCGTGGGTCTGGTGCTTCCGGTTCCGGAGTTGGACACAGGAGGGAGGCCATCACGGAAGCGGAAGCGGATTTTGGGCGGAAGTGGCCTTCGGGTTTTATATAATAGATACCTACAGCAGTGCCAGTGTTCAGTAGTGTCGGTGTACAGTGGTGTTGGTGTACAGCGGTGTCTGTGTACAGCGATGTCGGTGTTCAGCAGTGTCGGTGTACAGCAGGGTCGGTGTTCAGCGGTGTCGGTGTACAGCAATGTCAGCGTTTAGTGGTGTCGGTGTACAGCAGTATCAGTGTTCAGCGGTGTCAGTGTACAGCAGTATCAGTGGTGTGCGGCAGTGTCGGTGTGCGGCAGTGACGGTGTACGGCAGTGACGGTGTGTGGCAGTGTGGGTGTGCAGCAGTGTCGGTGTGCAGCAGTGTCGGTGTTCAGTGGCTGGGCATGACCAATCAGCGGGGGCAGAATGGAGTAGAGCAGAATGAAGAGGGGTCAGAATGGAGTGGGGAAGAATGGAATGAGGCAGAATGGAATGGAGCAGAATGAAGAGGGGTCAGAATGGAGTGGGGAAGAATGGAATGAGGCAGAATGGAGTGGGGCAGAATGGAGTGGGGCAGAATGGAGTGGGGCAGAATGGAGTGGAGCAGAATGGAGTGGGGCAGAATGGAGTGGGGCAGAATGAAGAGGGAGCAGAGCAGGGGCAGAATCGAGTGGGGAAGAATTGAGTGTGGTAGAGCAGGCTCCCCCCTCGCCCTCCCCTGTTCTCACCCGTGTCTGGCTTTAGCGATATTCAGGAACTGAGTCTCACTCAGTGGAGTGGTCATGTGAAAGGGCGGGCTGTTTGACGTCACATCAGCCCGCCCTGTCACATGACCGCTGTACAGAGTGAGACTCTGTTCCTGGAGCCTTCAGCACCTGGCATTGCTAAAGCCAGGCACGGGTGAGAACGGAGGGGGCGAGGGGGGAGGATGGAATGGCGGGTGTCGGTGGCAGTGTTTTTGCTGGTGGCAGTGTGCGGCAGCAGTGTCGCCAATGGACGCCATATTGTTGGACGACTCCTGCCGCCGAACTGCCAGGGAGTAGTGGGCGGTGGCATCTGCGGCTAATTCTGTCTGTTTCTCTGTAACAGAAATCCCGCGTTGCTGATTGGTCGCGGCCGGCCAGGCGCAACCAATCAGCGAAGCGGGATAACGTTACAGAGAGACAGACAGACACGATAAGGCAATTATATAGTAGGATATATATAAATATATGTAATATACTGTATATATGTTTTGGTGGAGGTCAAGTTGGGGTGGAGGCTCGGCAGAGTCTCAAGAGAGGGCAACATTTTGCCAGTAAGGGGCCCTGAAATTCACAGTGGCAGTCCTTTGTATACACACTGTACCTTTTTCATGTAGTGAGGTCGGGGGAGTGAATCCTCTACTCTGTCAGTTCTCTCCACTGTCCTCCTGCTGCACATCAGAATTTGCTCCTGAATTTTCCTGGCTATTCTTCACTCCTGACAATCTCTTTCCACACTAGTTTTGCAAGCACTGCTCCTTCTTTTGCAGAGAGTCAAAAACACACCCCCTGGGTCACTGCTGAACACTCCTTGTTCCCTGTAGCAGCCTTAACTCCACAGTTGCTGGATAATTTTAGAACACCAGTGCAGTTTCTACTTGTCACACTAGTGTACTCTTTATTTCCTCTGGTTGAATCTGTGGAGCTGTGATGCCCCCCGTCAGATGTTTAACTTGTTGATAGGTGATAAAATGGTGATCTTTGGAAAAATCCTTCAAATGTTAGAGTCCATCCACCCGACACCTATCTACAACAATTGCTACAGAATGTTGTGGATTTGCTGACAATTTAACCTTTACAAGGGTGAAATCCAACGTGAAAATCCACAGTATAAACTGCGAATCAATCTTAGAATTTCATCCGTTTTACTGGAATTGTTCTATGTAGCAGATTGCCAGGATGAAAAAATCCACTACATATTAGTCCAAAATAGATGTATATTTAGGCCCCTATTCATCAAGTCTTTGAAATGGAAGGGTTCCTGTGATGAGCAAATAAATATAAAACTTCACTTTTATTGCATCGATTTAAAAAATGACGACAGACAGATCACAGAGGTTAGGGCAGACCAACGTGTTTCAGTGTTCAAACCTTAATGAATGATAATATCATGACTATGGCTTGAACGCCGAAATGCATCAGTCTGCCCTAACCACTGCGCATGCCTGAGACACGATTGCACAGCGCAGGCATCGGGGACGTAAGAAGCAGAGAGGAGGCAGTGCCTAGAGCCCAGAGGGGGGATGATGGACAGCACAAAGTCGGTTGAGAGCTCAGTAAAGAACACACCCACCGGTCCAAGTACAGGTATGGGGCTAAATTTATAAAACTCATGATTTCAGTGTCCCAGAGGACATTGCACATAGGACCCACCTTCATAGAATGCAGCCTTAGTGCTGCTGAAGGTGGCTCTTTTACCTTCATAGGCCCTGGTGGAGTGACAGGTTCCCTTTAATAAATACCTTTCCAGCAGAAAATACAGATGTATTGTTTCTTAACCTGGCACATGATGTCCTGGTGCAGAAATGTAGAATTGCACTCTAAACGTAACATTTCCAATGGCTTTTTGTGGGTTAAAGGGAACCCGTCACCTCAGAAAATGTTTTTTGCCTGAGAGAAATAGTGCTATCCTGCAAGTACGGTAACTCGGTCTCAGGCAGGATTTCACTTCCAGGTTCTCCAGAATAAAATTTTTCCCTAGAAGAGAGAGACCCGTGCGGGGCTTGGGGAAAAATAGCACCAGGGACCATGTGTCATTGATGACTAGTCCAAGAGCTCGGTCTTAGGCAGAATTTCACTTCCAGGTTCTCCAGAATAACATTTTTCCCTATATACACACATAGAAGAGAGAGACCGGTGTGGGGCTTGGAGGGGAAATAACACCAGGGACCATGTGTCTTTGATGACTAGTCCAAGAGCTCGGTCTTAGGCAGAATTTCACTTCCAGGTTCTCCAGAATAACATTTTTCTCTATATACACACATAGAAGAGAGAGACCAGTGCGGGGCTTGGCAGGGAAATAACACCAGGGACCATGTGTCTTTGATGACTAGTCCAAAAGGTCAGTCTTAGACTAGAAGACTAGATTTCATCCCCCAGGCTCCCCAGACCAACATGTCTTTCCCGGTACACACATAGAGAGATACTGGTGTGGGGTGTGAAAGAGAAATAACAGGGACAATGTGCCTTTAATGAATAGTCCAAGAGGTTGATCGTAGGTGGCATTTCACTTCCCATGTTCCCCAGAATAACATGTGTTTCCCTATACACACATAAAGAGAGACCAGTGCGGGGCGTGGAAGAGAAATAACACCAGGGACCATGTGTCTTTGATAATATTGACTAGTCCAAGACGTCGGTGTTAGGTGGCATTTCACCTCTAAGTTCCCTAGACCAACATGTTTTTGCCTATACATACAAATAGAGGCTGGTGTTGGATGTGAAAGAGAAATATCACCAGTGACTATGTGTCATTAATGACTAGTCCAAGAGGTCGGTCTTAGGCCCCTTTCACATCAGTGTTTTTACTGATTCGCGGCAGATCCAGCAGATTTACCGCATCAGCCGCATAATGGCCGACTTGCAGTAAGCCCCCATTCATTCTCTATGGGACTTGCGGCAGGTGCGGCAAGTGTGTTTTTTGCCATGATCCGGCAAATCCAGCAGTTGCAGCAAGTAAAAAAAACGCAGTGAACCACGTTTGTTAACCACTGCCAGATTTGCCGGATCGCAGCAAAAATCACACTTGCCGCACATACTGCAAGTCCCATAGAGAATGAATAGGGGCTTGCCGCAAGTCGGCCGTTATGCAGCAGACGTGGCAGATGAGGTAAATCTGCCGTCTTTGCCATATTAGCAAAAACATTGATGTGAAGGGGGCCATAGACCTCATTTCACCTCCCAGGTTTCGCAGACTACCATGTCCTTCCCTATACGCACATAAGGAGAGAGCGGTGCGGGGGCGTGGAGGAGAAATAACACCCGGGACCATGTGTTTTTGATGACTAGTCCAAGAGTTTGGTCTTAGTCGTGATTCCCCTCCCAGGTTCCCCAGAATAACATGTCTTTTTCTATACACACACACGGAAAGACTGGTGCAGGGAGTGGAGGGGAAATAATGCCAGGGACCACGTGTCTTTGATGACTGGTCCAATAGGTCGGTCTTTAGGCGGGATTTTACCTCCCAGGTTCCCTAGACTAACATATCTTTTCCTATCTGCAAACATAGAGAGACCAGTGCGGGGTGTGGAGGATAGTAGCTATCGGAGAATGGTCTCTGAACTAGTGATCGGAGATACACGGTCCCTTGCATGGTCCCTACTGCTGCCTGGATACAATTACACAGCCAGACTCTGATTCTATAGTTAGTGACTGTGTATGTCAGGAGGACAAGGACCCAGTACCATGACAGTTGTCAGAACGTACCCCTCGTTATATTACTCACTACATAAATCATTGTCATTTATTTCCTTGAACTGAAGGCCAGACTGGTGGCTATGGAGATGCTGCTTGACAGCCAATATGAGAGACAGACTATCCACAGCAACAAAGCAAAACTAGTATCCAAGGACCTAGATACACCTCCATGTGAAGCACGGTCTAATTGGGCTGATCTTTTGACTAATAATGGTTATTTTCTACTTAAAACGACAACCAATCTCCAAATTACACACAGATGTTGTATTACACTCATTCAGTGATGACTTATGGCATTTTCTTACATATCATGGCCCATATCACAAGCAGTATATAGCAATGTGCACGTCCATTGTCTGCACAGTGTCTTTCTCCATGGCTTTAAATGTAAGCCCTCTGCCATTGGTCATATACTTAGCCTCTCATCAACGCCGTTTCGGTCCCACACCATCTTTTGCCCATAACTTCTGACTGCATTTGCTCATACCTAATGGACCAGACTTTCAGTTTCGCCCTACCCCCTATCTGTCGATATCCCCCAGGGCTCGGTTCTGGGACCTCTACTCCTCTCCATTTAAACCCTCGGCCTTGGACAACTCATTGAGTCCCATGGCCTCCAATACCATCTCTAATCCAGCGACACCCGATCTACCTCTCTGGGTCTGACATCACCTCCTCCCTACTATCCAAAATTCCACAATTCCTGTCCTTCTTCTCTGCTCACTTCCTCAAGCTGAACATGGACAAAACCGAGTTCATCCTTTTCCCCCCAAGTCGCTCTCCTCCTCTACCTGACCTATCCATTACTGTCAACTACTGCTCCCTCTCCCCAGTCCCCCATGCCAAGTGTCTTGGGGTTACTTTTGACTCTTCCCCCTCCATTAAATCTCACAGCCAAGCCCTCGCCACCTCCTGCCGACTCCAGCTTAGAAACTTTTCCCAGATCCGCTCTTTCCTTGATCATGACACCGCTAAAACTCTTGTTTACGCTCTCATCATCTCTCCCCTTGACTACTGCAACCTCCTTCTCACCGGCCTCCCCGCTGCCTCACTTGCTCCTCTCCAATCTATCCTAAACTCTGCTGCTGGACTAATTCATCTGTTTCCCGCTACTCCCCTGTCTCCCCCCTCCGCCAAGCCCTTCACTGGCTCCCCATCTCTCAGAGATCCCGATTTAAAGCCCTAATAATGACATACAAAGCCATCCATCACCTGTCCCCATCCATACATCTCTGACATGGTGTCCCGGTACCTGCCCGCACGCAAACTATGATCCTCCTGAGAGCTCCTTCTCTACTCCACCCTTATCTCATCCTCTCACAACTGCATACAAGATTTCACCCGTGCATCTGCCATACTTTGGAACTCTATTCCCCAACACATGAGACACTCGCCTACCCTTGGCATCTTCCGACAAGCCTATGGCCTACAATGAGACCCGGTCGCAGCACCATCACACAATCGGCATTTCTCCCTCATACTGTCTCCTCGCCCGCCACCCGAAGACTGTGATCCCTTGTGGGACAGGTTCCCCTCCTGTATCTTAAGACTTGATTGTCCAATTTACTGCATTTGTATTGTACTTGTCCACGTTCTCTCCTTTTCATATGTAAAGCACCATGGAATCTAATATACTGTAAATAATAATAATAATAATCATTTGCTCAGCAGATACACACATTACATGTCTGCAGGAAAACCAAAGTTCATATATACACATAGAAATCTTATAGACAGCACAGACTGCAGTACAAAACATCTCCCCTCTGCCAGCACATAGCACAAAGGGGAGGGACAGAACACCAGCTTGGGTGGGTGTGGTTATTTGAATAACACTTATACAGCAGCCGGACTATGGCCAGGGTCACATTTGCGGTTGGACCCTGGCCTGCCGGATTCCGGTTTCAACTTAGCAATTTTTCCATCACCGCATAGCGTTTCCGCTATGCGGTGCTGGAAACCGCAGTCCCTAGTTACCCGGTGTTTACCTGCACGACCTGTCACACAGGCAGCGGCTCGGAGGGCGTTTTACAGCGCCGCACAGGAAATCGTGTCTGCAACGGTTTCCTGTGCGGCGCTGTAAAACGCCCTCCGAGCCGCTGCCTGTGTGACAGGTCGTGCAGGTAAACACCGGGTAACTAGGGACTGCGGTTTCCAGCACCGCATAGCGGAAACGCTATGCGGTGATGGAAAAATTGCTAAGTTGAAACCGGAATCCGGCAGGCCAGGGTCCAACCGCAAATGTGACCCTGGCCTATGTGTTTGGTGACTTCATTATACAATTAAAAATGAGCAAATCGAATTCACGTCCATTCACATGGAATTTCACCAAAAATTCAGGTTCACCAGATTCTACCAGTATAAATAGAAAATGACCTAAAACGTTGGAACACTAACAAGTTTACAAGCCAACTGGCTAATAAGCGATGTCTATGTCATCCATGGTGGAGTTCTAGGACTCAAACACCATGAGAAAAATGTCAAGAACAGCGCCATAACATGGACACACCGTACCCAGGAACATCTGGGTGCCATTTAGAGCAGTATTGGAGGCCATGTGGTCTATATGACCCTTTAATGCTGATTTCCATTACCCATGAGCATTCATAGGCCATAAACCCCTGGATAAATATTGCCTCGGACAGATGAGACCAATATTGTGACGGCTCGATGTTTATACTTGGCGTTCAGCTTTGGTCAGCTGCCTATAAATTGTGCCTAACCTGCTAATGACTTGTACAGGACACAGTTTGTTTTGTTCTACATGTGCTAGCCGTGGCATCAATCTCCGAGTGGCTGGGATGAGCTGAAGTTTAATCAATAAGTGCAGGGAGGTGGTAATGGAACGGAGCTCACGAGAGGTGCGCAGCGGATGAGGCCGGGCTGGAGAGACCTGATTACGGCTGAGCCTGATATACAGTTTAAGTTGATCTCGAGCGAAATAAACACAAAGTTTAGGAAAACTTTCTACAGTTTTTACCGCCTTGCGCTCCCGGGGTCAGCCGAGGACACAGGGCACTGACAGCGAGCTTCATGGAGCTAAACTCTGGTAATCAATTATTAATTGTTGTTGACTTGTTATGTCTGTGAGTTCATCATGTAAGGAAAAAATGTAGCAAAAATGGAAGAGAATTTTCAAAAACCTGACTTGATGCCCTACCGAGGAAAGCGGTAATACACTCAGGGCAACACCTGACAGGCGGCAAAAGGTCAACAAAGACAAGTCGTCAACTCATCCATCACCCCTCGTGACCAGTCTGTTTAATTATAGACATGCCTTCTCCCTAATTTGGGATTATTATCCAACACCACAGCTCAAATATCCAAAAACCATCACGATCGATACATATACACCCTAAGGTGGGATTACATGGGCAATCACTAAATTACATACAGAACAAGAGGAAAAATTTCAATAGCCCAATATGGAGATGCAAATTTCATTTATTAATTATATTATATTACAAAGATACATGGAAACAGGGGGATATAACAAATTATGTGGAGGGCAGCTGGTGTATACCAAGGAATATACAGACAGTTGTTACAGGTTAATCATAGACATTTAATGGGGTACCTTTGCTTCAAAAGTGCATATGCAAGATCAATTACCTGAGTTTTACCAAATTAGTATAGATTACCTCTAGGTACTGATTATTAATTGTGTTGATTAAATGCATAAAGGAATCCGTATTTCAATTTGCACAACACACAATACAAATGTGTATATAGCACATAACACTCATGCACAAAGAAGGAAATACAGACCCCTCACAGATACAGCCAAAATTTACCTAGCGCTGATAGTGGTTTAATGTGGCAATATTATAATAGTGCACACTATTGACACTGGTGTGGTTTCTATACTAAGGCCATAATGTATTGTAGTTAAGTACATTCCCCAGTACCAGCCCATTAATGCTGATACTAATTAGATATATCAATATTATAAACGGCCTTCACATTAACTAAGGCTAGGGTCACACATGCAGCAGGATTTTGAAATCCTGATCCGATTTTGAGCTGTCAAAAAGCTCAAAACCAGATCAGGACCCGCTCCCCATAGGCGGCCATTATGGTAACCGGATTGCTCTGCAGCCTGCGCTAAAAATCTTGCAGGCTGCAGTTTTCTGAGCGGTTCTGTCAACCGCAGTGCTGTAACCGGATTGCTCCAGATGTGCTCCAGATGGTTACCGTGCTGCCGCAGGGATGAACAAAGTGTTAAATGTTATTAAAACATTAAATATTAATAGTAGCTGTGGGCAACATGTCTCTAGGGGGTACCCACCCTCCCTAGAGACATGCTGTCCACTCCTGTCAGCATGTGACGGGTTAATAAGCCCTTTACAGTATAGACGGCTGTTGTCGGCTTTGTACAAATTTCTGAATGAAGCCGCAGCTCCTGACAGTACAGGAGATACTGTACGTAATGTACGTATAGTATCAGCTGCTGTCCTTGGTCCTGTAAGCATTAACATTAGGTCTATCGGCAGCGCACCGCCATAGATCTAATGTAAATGCCTACAGGACCACGGACAGTGGCTGATACTATATGTACATTACGTACAATATCTCCTGTACTGTCAGAAGCTGCGGCTTCATTCAGATATTTGCACGTTTTTTCTCTGCGCTCAGGATTACCACAGTCCAGGCAGCTTTGTGTGTGGCCAGTGACTATGGTACACATCGGGTAACTAAGGGCAGCATTCGCCCGAAGTTCCTGACCTTATCGCTGGCGGTTACAGCAAGCTGAGCTCTGCTGTAACGGAATCCGGCTGCCGCAGGTGCAGCACTCAGTGTGATCCTAGCCTTAGTAAGACAAAGTTCTACCCCACTTCCCATATGGAGACAATCCTCTGCCCACACTTCCCATACCGAGACAATGCTTTGCCTACATTTCAAATATATATAGAGACAATACTCTGCCCACATTTCCCATCAGGAGACAATGCTTTGCCTACATTTTAAATATATATAGAGACAATACTCTGCCCACATTTCCCATCAGGAGACAATGCTTTGTTCATACTTCCCATAGAGAGGCAATGCTCTACCTACACTTCCCATAGAGAGACAATGCTTTGTCTACACTTTCCATAGAGAGACAATCCTCTGCTTACACTTCCCCTAGAGAGACAATGCTTTGCCTACACTTCCCATATGGAGACAATACTCTGCCCACATTTCCCATCGGGAGACAATGCTTTACCCATACTTCCCATAGAGAGACAATACTCTGCCCACACTTCCCATAGAGAGACAATGCTCTGTCTACACTTACCATAGACAGACAATGCTCTGCTCCCACTTCCCATAGACAGACAAAGCTTATTAATGTTACAAAGCAGGATAATAACAAGTCAACCAGGGAGTATATCTGGCAACAAGCAGCAACAAACAGAGGATTCAAATATGTTGCAGTACTTTCTAATTGGCTGAAGTCAGAGTTAATGACCACCTGGGCAGCCATACAACACATCAGATTAACTACTATATCACCAGCCATACCATCGGAGTGAACACAGCGGCACCTGGTGGCAGAGGCACAAGTTACAGCAGCAGTCTCTGGGTATGTTATACACTTCATGTAGACAGATAATGCTTTGCCTACACTTCCCATAGACAGACAGTGCTTTTTTATTTACCACAGTGAGACAAAGTTCTACCCCACTTCCCATATGGAGACAGTACTCTGCCCACACATCCCATTGGGAGACAATGCTTTGTCCATACTTCCCATAGAGAGACAATGCTCTGCTCCCACTTCCCGTCAGGAGATAATTCTCTGCCTTCACCTTGTAATGTTTGTCTGGGTTACAGGAGAAAATGGGAATCCCAGGCAGACTAAATGCAAACTCCCCAAGCAGGGTCAAAGCCGAGAGGTTAGAAAAGTGCCATACCATTGGAGTGAACACAGCAGCACCAGGTGGCAGAAGCAGAAGTCACAGGAGCAGACTCTGGGAATGTGACACACTTCATGTAGAGAGATATTGGTCTGCCCCTGCCTCCCTTAGAGAGGCAATGATCTGCCCGCCTCTTCCCTTAGAGAGGCAATGCTCTGCCCCCTCTTTCCATTGGGAGACAATGCTCTACCCCAGGCCCGGACTGATAGGCGGAAGAGGTGGGACTTTTACAGATGGGCCGCCCGCTCCTCCGGCCGCAAGCCTGCTGCTTTAAATCATTTGCAAAGCGGATGCTGCATTCAGGGGCGGGGCCATGGTCATGAAGGGGCAGGGCCATTTCCCCAAAGCAGGGCCCTACTCAGACCAATCAGGATGACAAGTCACATCCCGGGCCCACCCACCATCTTCATATCCCTGATCCCTTTCTGAGCTGATCCTGTGACCCCTGATGCCTCCCTTCCATGTGACATCATCACAGGTCCTAGTGAGTATCATGTCTGTGTCTGTCTGTCTGTGTGTTTGACAGTGTCTGTCTGTATGTCTGTCTGTCTCTACACAACACTATACAATATATGCAGGTCCACACTACATGCTGTATTAGTGTGCCTATATACTGTATGTACTGTATATAGTGTGGACCTGTATATACAGTATAGTGCTGTGTATACAAGATATACACCAGCACTCTTACATGTGAATACAGCCAGTAATCTCAAATGTGTATACAGCCCGCAGTCTCTAATGTGTAAACTGCCTGCAGTCTATAATGTATATACGGCCCGCAGTCTGTAATGTGTATACGGCCTGCAGTCTGTAATGTGTATATGGGCCGCAGTCTGTAATGTGTATACGGCCCGCAGTCTGTAATGTGTATACTGCCCGCAGTCTGTAATGTATACAGTTAGGGCCAGAAATATTTGGACAGTGACACAAGTTTTGTTATTTTAGCTGTTTACAAAAACATGTTCAGAAATACAATTATATATATAATATGGGCTGAAAGTGCACACTCCCAGCTGCAATATGAGAGTTTTCACATCCAAATCGGAGAAAGGGTTTAGGAATCATAGCTCTGTAATGCATAGCCTCCTCTTTTTCAAGGGACCAAAAGTAATTGGACAATGGACTCTAAGGGCTGCAATTAACTCTGAAGGCGTCTCCCTCGTTAACCTGTAATCAATGAAGTAGTTAAAAGGTCAGGGGTGGATTCCAGGTGTGTGGTTTTGCATTTGGAAGCTATTGCTGTGACCAGACAACATGCGGTCAAAGGAACTCTCAATTGAGGTGAAGCAGAACATCCTGAGGCTGAAAAAAAATAAAAAATCCATCAGAGAGATAGCAGACATGCTTGGAGTAGCAAAATCAACAGTTGGGTACATTCTGAGAAAAAAGGAATTGACTGGTGAGCTTGGCAACTCTGAAGGGCCTGGGCGTCTACGGATGACAACAGTGGTGGATGATCGCCGCATACTTTATTTGGTGAAGAAGAACCTGTTCACAACATCAACTGATGTCCAGAACACTCTCAGTGAAGTAGGTGTATCTGTCTCTAAGTCAACAGTAAAGAGAAGACTCCATGACAGTAAATACAAAGGGTTCACATCTAGATGCAAACCATTCATCAATTCCAAAAATAGACAGGCCAGAGTTAAATTTGCTGAAAAACACCTCAAAAAGCCAGCTCAGTTCTGGAAAAGTATTCTGTGGACAGATGAGACAAAGATCAACCTGTACCAGAATGATGGGAAGAAAAAAGTTTGGAGAAGAAAGGGAACGGCACATGATCCAAGGCACACCACATCCTCTGTAAAACAGGGTGGAGGCAACGTGATGGCATGGGCATGCATGGCTTTCAATGGCACTGGGTCACTTGTGTTTATTGATGACATAACAGCAGACAAGAGTAGCCGGATGAATTCTGAAGTGTACCGGATATACTTTCAGCCCAGATTCAGCCAAATGCAAAGTTGATTGGACGGCGCTTCATAGTACAGATGGACAATGACCCCAAGCATACAGCCAAAGCTACCCAGGAGTTCATGAGTGCTAAAAAGTGGAACATTCTGCAATGGCCAAGTCAATCACCAGATCTTAACCAAATTGAGCATGCATTTCACTTGCTGAAATCCAGACTTAAGACGGAAAGACCCACAAACAAGCAAGACCTGAAGGCTGCGGCTGTAAAGGCCTGGCAAAGCATTAAGAAGGAGGAAACCCAGCTTTTGGTGATGTCCATGGGTTCCAGACTTAAGGCAGTGATTGCCTCCAAAGGATTCGCAACAAAATATTGAAAATAAAAATATTTTGTTTGGGTTATGTTTATTTGTCCAATTACTTTTGACCTCCTAAAATGTGGAGTGTTTGTAAAGAAATGTGTACAATTCCTACATTTTCTATCAGATATTTTTGTTCAACCCTTCAAATTAAACGTTACAATCTGCACTTGAATTCTGTTGTAGAGGTTTCATTTCAAATCCAATGTGGTGGCATGCAGAGCCCAACTCGCGAAAATTGTGTCACTGTCCAAATATTTCTGGCCCTAACTGTATATGGCCCGCAGTCTGTAATGTGTACACCACCCGCAGTCTCTAATGTGTATGCGGACCGCAGTCTGTAATGTGTATATGGCCCGCATTCTGTAATGTGTATATGGCCCACAGTCTGTAATGAGTATACAGTGGGCTGTCTGTAATGTGTATACAGCACGCAGTCTGTAATGTGTATACTGCTCGCAGGCTGTAATGTATATATGGCTGCAGTCTGTAATGTGTACACCGCCCGCAGTCTCTAATGTGTATATGGACCGCAGTCTGTAATGTGTATATGGCCCGCAGTCTGTAATGTGTATACAGTGGGCTGTCTGTAATGTGTATACATCCTGCAGTCTGTAATGTGTATATAGTCCGCAGTCTATAATGAGTATACAGCCCGCAGTCTGTATAGTGTATACTGCTCACAGTCTGTAATGTGTATACTGCCAGCAGTCTGTTATGTGTATACAGCCCGCAATCTCCAATGTGTGTACAGCCCGTAGTCTCTAATGTGTATACTGCCTGACGTCTGTAATGTGTATACAGCGGGCAGTCTGTATTGTGTATACTGCCCACAGTCTGTAATGTGTATATGGCACACAGTCTGTAATGTGTATACAGCCCGTAGTCTCTAATTTGTATACTGCCCGCAGTCTCTAATGTGTATACTGCCCGCAGTCTCTAATGTGTATACTGCCCGCAGTCTCTAATGTGCATACTGCCCGCAGTCTCTAATGTGTATACTGCCCGCAGTCTCTAATGTGCATACTGCCCACAGTCTGTAATGTGTATACAGCCCGCAGTCTGTAATGTGTATACAGCCCACAGTCTGTAATGTGCATACTGCCCGCAGTCTGTAATGTGTATACAGCCCACACTTTGTGTTGTGTATATGGGCCGCAGTCTGTAATATGCGGCATCAGAATGTTTTTCTGCGGGCAGAGTTCACACTCTGTTCTTCCCGGTGCCTCCATGGATTCTGTACCTCACTGCGCCCAGCACTGGACTTTCTGCCGCCACCTTTCATCTTTCCTCATCTCCAGGATCTCGCTGAGTCTTGGCTATCTATATACCACAGCCTCCTATCTATATAGCACAGCCTCCTGGGTATGCTGGGTATAATGCTCCTGTCCTTTATACTGTCTTTGGCTAGGGTCACACATAGAGATTTTCCATCCATTTTTGGAGACCTGCGTTTTCTAAAAATGCATGTAAAAATGCACCCAGAGGCCCCCATGCAAAAAGCATTCCCAAACAGCAAAAATGCATGCCCCAATAGCAAAAACGCATGCCTAAAGTGCCATGCGTTTTTGCACTTAAGTGAGGAACTGCCTTCAAAAACGCATGTAAAAACGCATGGTACCATTTAGTACCATGCAAAAATGCATGCGTTTCCCATAGGGGCCCATGTTAAAAAAACGCATGCGTTTTTTAAAACGCACCAAAAAACGCAGCTTGCAGTATTTTTTGGTGCTGATTCAAAAACGCATGGAAAAATGCAGGGTGTCAGAAAACACCTTAAAAAACACATGCAGAAATGTAAAAAAACAAAGGAAAAACGCATGCGTTTTTTAAGGCACCAAAAAAAATGCATGGCATGTGTGACCCTAGCCTTTAATCCTTAGTATCTGTATTATTCTGTATATATACACTGCACAGTACCACTTCTCCTGTCCTGTATACTGGGTGTAATCCTCAGTATCATATTATTCTGTATATATACACTGCACAGTACCACTTTTCCTGTCCTGAATACTGGGTGTAATCCTCAGTATCTGTATAATTCTGTATATATACACTGCACAGTACCACTTCTCCTGTCCTGTATACTGGGTGTAATCCTCAGTATCTGTATTATTCTGTATATACACACTGCACAGTACCACTTCTCCTGTCCTGTATACTGGGTGTAATCCTCAGTATCTGTATTATTCTGTATATATACACTGCACAGTACCACTTCTCCTGTCCTGTATACTGGGTGTAATCCTCAGTATCTGTATTATTCTGTATATATACACTGCACAGTCCCACTTCCCCTGTCCTGTATACTGGGTGTAATCCTCAGTATCTGTATTATTCTGTATATATACACTGCACAGTACCACTTCCCCTGTCCTGTATACTGGGTGTAATCCTCAGGATCTGTATTATTCTGTATATATACACTGCACAGTCCCACTTCTCCTGTCCTGTATACTGGGTGTAATCCTCAGTATATGTATTATTCTGTATATATACACTGCACAGTACCACTTCCCCTGTCCTGTATACTGGGTGTAATCCTCAGGATCTGTATTATTCTGTATATATACACTGCACAGTACCACTGCTCCTTTCCGGTATACTGGGTGTAATTTTCAGTATGTGTAATATTCTGTATATATACACTGCACAGTACCACTTTTCCTGTCCTGTTGTGAGAGGTGGTATTGGACTTTGATTTTCAGCATTTAAATGTTTAAATAGATTATTCCCAATAAGGTACCTTTACACGCGGCAACTTTTCTAGGAATTTGACTGCCAACTTACTGGTTGCAGTGAAATCATGGACACATTGTTCCATTTGTACACAGCAACAAGATAGAACAATGTGTCCATGATTTCACTGCAACCAGTAAGTTGCCAGTGAAATTCCTAGAAAAGATGCCGCGTGTAAAGGTACCCATAAGGAAGTCATCACTTCTCTTCTGTATAGGGGATGACTTGTCCTTCGTTCTGGATTTGACCGCTGGAACCCCACAATCCTGAGAAATGTGGCCTTGAAGGTCACCATGTGAATGGAGCTGCGGTTGATTATTCCCTTTGCTGCACCATTCACATGTGGCTCTTCAGATAACTCATTTAAGAAAGTGATGAGGCCATGACAACGTAAAAGCAAATTCCACTGATCGGGGCTGATGGGTGTTATAGTATGTGGGCTGGTGGGGTTTGTTTTCCAGGGCTGCTTTTTGGTCCCAGTCCGGCCCTGTTCTACCCCCACTTTTCATCGGGAGACAATGCTCTGCCCTCACTTTCCTTGGAGAGACAATGCTCTGCTGCCATGTTTCATTGGGAGACAAGGCTCTACCCCCACTTCTCATCAGAAGACAATGTTCTTCCCCACTTTTCATTTGGATACAATGCTCTGCCCCCAATTTTGGTAGGAAGACAATACTCTGTCCACACTCCCATCATTAGACAATTCTCTGTTTGCACTTTCCATAGAGGGATACTGCTCGACTCACACTTCTTGTAATCTGTTTTATGTCTTTGGTGCCAGTGACGGATTACACTTTACAACAAGCAGTAAACACGAATGGTACCTTTACACGCCGCTACCAAAAGGTAGAAACCGGCAGGTGTCGGAGACAATTGTACCTTTTACCTTCAAAACACCGCGAGGTAGCGGCGTGTAATTCAGGTTGTACCTTCCTGTCTCTTTAGACACCTGTCTTTCAGCCGTGCTGAAAAACAAGCAGGTATAATCCCTATGGTAGCGGTGTGCAATCGGGGCACAGGTACGGTATTTGAGTTCCCTGGGGCGTGCTAGAGCGTCATGTATACCATGCCCCATCAGCTATCATTGGTGGGGACTACTGTGTACCCATTGGCTGTCCCTGCACAGGGCGGCATATTTAACGATCTGACCAGTCACTACACATTTGCTATAACGTCATGTATTAGCCAGCCTCCCTGCGCTGGCTGGCCATTCATGATGTTATTGCATTGTCCAATCACCGTACGAGCGCCGCGTAATACACGACTCTGTCACGCCTATGTAGTTACGGTGCACAATATGTACGCCCAGATTCCCTTGTGGTGGCGGCGTGTAAATCAGGGAAGGTGCTCCACAGAAGGTAACCTGCGGCACCCATCGGCACTTCCAGGGATCGAAAATACCTTCTGTGGAGCACCTTGTGGCGGCGTGTATTTGCGGTATCAGGTACCGTTAAGAACCGTTGAAAACGCGCACGTGCACGTGCGGTGCCTACCTGTTGCTACCTTCGGTAGCGGCGTGTAAAGGCACCACAAAATATACAGAAGGGAGACATCTATTGTCCGCACTATGGTGTGTTTGTTAGGGGGATGAGGCAACATAATTGATAAAGTGATTTTTGGATTGACTTTATCACATATCTATGAAATTAGAACATGTCTTAAGGTACCGTTACTTTCTGCAATGTTGAAACGATATCACCAATGATCTCGGGGGCGCGCGGTGGTTAGGACATCGTTGGTGAGCTGTCACACATCTAGATATCGTGGCCGGCGCACCAGCGATCCAGTGAGCAGCTATCGTTCGTACAACCCAGTGAACTATACTTCTTCAGTGATGTGAAAGGGCGAAGTCGTGAACGACATCGTTATCGCGGTGTCACACACAACGAGGCAGCAGGTTGGCTGATCGTGGATCGTCTGATTTGAGAACATGTTCTCAAATGTGCGATCAGCGATCCAACGATTTATCGTAACCATATCTCAGAGTCCCACTCAATGAAGTACTAACGATGTCGCTTGAACGACTCCAAACCTGTGACGTTTCAGCGATATCGTACCCTGTAACAGGGCCTTTATTTTCAGCCCTTGCTTCCAGTGTACACCCATGTGGCAGTACATGGAGAGTTGCCTCCTTTGACATTCGTGTTCAGTTCTCTTTAAATCCATAATGAGCCATTGCCTGAACTCGGCCTGACATTAGAGACAAGAGGGATCTGGAGTCTGTTTACAAATGAACCTCCACTTTATTATGGGCCATTATTTCTACTTGTTAGACTTTTATGTAACAAGGCATCCATCATTAAGATGTAAGCACCTAAATGTCACCGCTATTTAGCTGTAACGGGGATGGCAGCATTAACGATGCAATCTTCATTTTATCACTTCAACATTAAACATGAATTGATTTTATTTCTTCATATATCTATTTTGGTTGCATTAGCAAACCCCTGAAAAAAATCTAATTAGCTGCAAAACATAAGTGAGTGTTTACCGGGGATCACACGAACCTAATTGTGGTTAGAAAACCGACGGCGGAGTTGTTACCTCCCAAGCGGTCGGTGTCTTCACCATCTACATGGAGTTTGAAGGCTGGAGACTCCTATAGACAATGTGCAGTATCAAAATCACTGATCTATCTGGTGTAATTTGCACTATATTGGCTAGGGACTCACTTGGAAGTGCAATTACGTTTACTGCATCCAGATCTGGATACGGTAATCGCAACTGCCTTCAGACACATTTTGCCTTCAAAATGTGTTCCTAAATCCGCATGCGGTATCCGGATTGCACCTTAATGTTGAATCTTGTGGCTGCATGCGGATCTTCCCCGGCTTTCGTGCATGGGTTTTGAGGTGGGAAATGAATTTAGCTAAAATCGGATTCTCCCGGATTGACCCGGATTGACCCGGGTCCGGCTCAATCCGGCGCTCTTTGACTACTATGTTATTGTTTGCCAGATTGCGGGTGAATCCGGGACTATCCGATTTTGTCCATGTTTTGTGCTGTGGTTTACGATCCAGGTGCCGCAACCCGGTTCCACTGACATTTGCGGTTGACATTTCAAAACCGGAATATGGCTGAGAAAGCTGAGCGAAAACCGTTGCATGCATGATTTTTACCGCAGGCAACGAAACATGAGTCAGTAACCGGATCCGGTTACTATAATGGGCTCCTATAGGCTGTGGTTTCTGATCCGGTTTTGAGCTTTTTTACAGCTCAAAACTGGATCAGGTATTAAAAATTCTGCCGCAAGTGTGACCCTAGCCATACTCTAGCACCCATAAGTTGGTAGAATGGGTTATAATAAGCAGCGCCAACTAATGTAAGGACAATCTATGATTAGTAATGGTATCTCTTTCACCAGATACAAAAAAAGTGAAAGACAAATCGGTCAAATTTGCGTTGACTTGGCGATCATATAATTTTGACAGGCAGACAATCAATTCACATATAGATTTGCCTGTCTTTACCTTTTTTCCTTACTCATCATATCCTGAGATCGGGGGCACAAGATGATCTGCTTTTATGAAAAAAAAAATTAGGAGATACTATGTTGGGAGATGTTTATGCTAGATGCATCTAAATGTGACTGCACAGTTGTTGTGACATGAACTGCAACCTGTCAAGTAGTGAATTAGTATCATAGGTGGATTATAACAATGGCAATAAGGGCCACCGCCCAGGACAATGGGCTCTAGGGGGGCCCATGGCCAGTGTGCTATTGCTATAATGACAAAGGTGGTGCACAATTCCAGGCTCCAGGAGAGCTCCTGTTGCCTCTTCTGCTACATCCTAGCGTGATGATGTCATCAGCCAGAACGTGCAAGCATGTATGTTTCCACCACAAGTAGAAGTGTATCCCCGGAGACGTATGTGTACAGGATATGTGAGGGCTCATCTAGTATATAAGGAGCTATGCAGGGGCTTATACTGAATACATGAGTCTGAGGGCACATAGTGTATATATGTGGCTGTTTGAGGGTTCATCCCATATATATCGGACTATTTGAGGGCTCATACTGTATATTGGGGCTATGTGAGGGCTCATCCTGTACATAAGGGTTATGTAAGTGCTTGGGAGGACGGTGTGGGGCCTTAGTAGTCATAGGCAAGGCCGAGCCTGCCTCGGCTGCTGTGTAGCCCTGGATTGACAGTCAAGGACTACTTCCCAGTGCAAATACATGCTGAATTACTGTCTCCTTCTTTGTACAAATACACAGACACTTTAGACATTCCTGCCAAAATAGGAACAGTACTTAATATTGCAGATAACTGGGGATTCTCGCTCATGTTGCGGGCACTATCTTTTCTCACAAAAAGGGTTTCAATAGCAACAGTCACAATAAATTTATTGGCCAACCACTTCACTGGCACATGGACTTATGAAGTTACCCTCAAGACTATTATCCTCTCCTCTGGCATCATCATAAGTATGCAGAATCAAACAGTTTTTTTGGGTCCACTCAGTCCCACCCACAGGGATTTAGTGTAAGCGATTGAAATGGCCAACGAGACGATACTCCTCCACTATACGTTCATGGCCACTCTCTAGAGCTTACAGGCCTTTGGCACTCAAGAGGAGTCATTGAGTATCTGCCAGAAGAAGTCGGACGCCACTCGGAAACTCACTGACCAAACTCCTGAGGGACGCAGTCAAATGGCTGTCTCTGCCCTGTTCTCCACTTTCTTGGAAGCTAGTCCCGAGTCTGACTCAAAGGTCTGGCCAAATTGGGCTCCTACTCACCATGTCTCCCACAGGCACAGTATCTGTTATTTCTCTCTGTTTCTCTCTTCCAGTCTTCCCAGTTTGCAACCCCCTTTATTTCCCTTAATTTCATCTTTAAGGGGTATACAAAACTCCTAACGCCAATTAAACCTAGCTGACCTGAGAACACCGGGGAAGCAGTCAACCACACACTGGCCACCAGGTGGCAACATCAGACATTACAAATACGGTATATATATTCAAGTAATATAATTGAAAACTTCTACAGGGTACAGCGGCAGAGACCTAGACGACTCTACATGAGGGCTCATACTGCATTAAAAGGGGAGGCTGTGTAGAGGCTCATCCTGCATATCGGAGCTATGTGAGGGCTTATCCTATAAATATTGGCTATGTGTAGCTCATCTTGTATATAGGGGGGTTGTGTGTGGGTTCATACTGTGTATAGGAAGCTATGTGAGTGCTTATACTATATCTAGGGAGCTACAAGGGGCTCATACTGTTTATAGGGGGATGTGTGGGCTCATACTGTATATAGGGGCAATGTGGAATGTCATGCTGCATATAGGGGCGATGTAAGGACTGATTCTGTATGTATGAGGCTGTTTGAGTGCCCATACTGGGTACATAGGGCTGTTTGAAGGCTTATACTGTATATATGGGGCTGTTTGAGGGCTTATAATGTATATAATGGACTATGTGGGAACTCATCCTGCATATAGGGGCTTTGTAAGGTATCATAATGTATATAAAGAGAGCTGTGTGTGGCTCATCCTGTAGGGAGGCAATGTGAGGTCTCATACTGTATATAGGGATCTATGTGAGGGCTCATATTGTAACTAGGGGTGGGCTATGTGTAGACTCATCCAGTATGTAGGGAGCTATGTAAGGGTTTATACTGTGTATAGGAGGCTATAAGAGAGTTCATACTGTGTATTTGGGGCTGTGGGTGTGGGCTCAGCCAGTATGTAGGGAGCTATGTGAGGGCATATATGGTCTATAGGAGACTATATGAGGGCCCATGTAGTATATAGTATAGCTTTGTAGGGGATTAGCCTGTATACAGGGAGCTATATGAGGGCTGATACTGTGTATAGGGGGCTATGTGAGGGCTCATACTGAATAAAGTGGGTTATTTAAAGGCTCTCATTGTTTATAAGGGGCTAAGTGAGGGTTTATTATTTATTTAGGGAGCTATATAAAGGGTTATGTTGGGTCTCATACTGTATATAGGGAGCCATGAGAGCCTCATACTGTATATACAGTGACTATGTGTGGACTCATACTGTATGTAGTGGAGCTATGTAAGCTCTAATACCATATGTGCCTGTGAGTGGCTCGTGATGTATATAGTGGGTTGTGAGTGCTTATACTGTATATAGGAAAGCTGTGTAAACTTATAATGTATCTAGTGGGCTGTATGTGTGGCTCATGCTGTATATAGGAGGCTGGGTGAGGGTCATAATGTAAATAGGGGGCTGTGTGTGTGGTCATGCTGTATATAGGGGTCTGTCTGTGGCTCATTCTGTATATAAGGAGCTGTGTGTGGATCATGCTGTATATAGGGAGCTATGTGGGCTCATAATGTTTATGGGGGTCTGTGTGGGGCTCATACTGTCTATAGGTGAGCTTTGTATGGTCAAACTGCATCTAGGGGCTTTGTGTGGGCTCATAAAGTATATAAGAGTAGTGTCAGCATACTAAATTCTGCTCAATATTAGGTGATACAATTAATGTAAAAAAATAATTACGGTATAGCTAATATGTTAATATTAATATTGAGTATTAATTTCAGCCTATTGGTTCGGGCTCCACACCAGTCATGGACCTCATGTGGCCCCTCGGGATAAATAATTTTTCTCCCGGCTCTATTATTTATGTGGCTATGTTACGTCTAGCGCTGTAGATAAGGGAAATAAAATTACGTGGCCCACATACCGCTTTGCTGTCTCTATTGTGTTGCATCTACAGGTGTGCACCAGAGCCTTTGTGTATTATTCACGGGACCTATCACATTATCTATTAAAAGGTGATCATGTTATATGTCACGTGATACATTGGGGCTGGGGGGAGGAACATCCATTAAACTGCATGGGGCCTTGGCCAATCTTAATCCACCATTGCATGGTGACACCATTGGCCTGATCTGTGCACTCCACGATCGTTTGAGGAGCGCAAGGGCACTGAAACAGTCCAGACTACAGTCAAGCATTTCTAAGATTTGCACTACTTGCTTAGAAGACCAGCTACTGCTGTAGACCACAGCCGGGCACAGCATAGGCAACAAGGAGTAAACAATACATTTAAGAGTCCCTACTTTCTTGAGAAGGAAGAGGATTTTTAATAACATAATATACAAAGTTGCTTGTTTGTACAAGTACTTTGTAATTGTGGCCATTTAAAATGGTGAGGCAACCATTTTTGTAAAATAGGTGTACCTCTAAGGGTGAACACTTTTATGTTACCTTTATTATATTATAACATATTAGGTATATGTATTCATGTCTTCCTATATCTCCTTTATAGCACCAACGTGAAACAGAAAAAGTATATACTGTCACGCTTCTGAGTGGACCGTGGTATCGAACTCCCCTGGTTGAGCTGGTCCTAGTTTAACCAACCCCTGTACAGGAATTGTCAGGGGCAAGCCCAGGGGGGTCTACATACCACAGCTGCTAGTACAAGGGGGGCGGCTCGTAGGGTTAGTCTATACTACAGTGAGGCCAAACAGGGAAGGAGGCACCATAGCCGGGGTCAGGAGAGCTGGAACCGTTCTACCAGAGGAGAGCACAAGATGGACCTGATACCAGCCAGAGAAGCAGAAGCATACTAACACAATAATCAGGCACCTCCCAGCAATGGAAGTGGCATGATATACCGGAGGACGGACAGCTATTGGTCAAGGGGAGTGTCAGGCTGAGCCATGCCTGCCCCTAGATTCACAGAGGAGGAGCATGGCCGCACTACTGCACCGCTGATTAGATTCATGACTGTGATGATGTGTGAGCCCAGTGGTCAGCAGACAGGAAGGGGACCCGGCGATGGCTCCGAGACGCAGCATGCCTGGATGCTGGATGCCCGATCGGTAGAGGAGCAGAGGATGCAGGCCCAGGAGAGGTGAACTGGGGAGCGGTGCCAGGGGACCTAACAATACTACATGACTCTAGGGGGCCCATTCATCAAAGCTTTTTACAGCTTTGAAAGGTCTCAAGGTTTTCCCATTTTTGGCATTTTCACAAAAGTTTAAATTAGCTTCACCAAAATAGGTGGGGCGGGGCGGAGCTTGAAAGGGCATTGCCATGCCCACTTGTCAAATTAATTCATAATGCCAGTATTTTGGATATATAAATGCTGCCCCAGTCAGTGATTGTTTCTGGGGCAGCAGTCCACACCACATGGATGATGCACCAAATTCATAAAGTACCTCATAATGAAGTCTGTGCATCTCTCTCCAAGACCTCTTCATTAGGACTAGCGTGCGGTACCCCAGTCTTGATAGATCAAGCCCTAGGTCTTTTGGCTTCTTTGACATTTGACCTAAGTCAACCTTTATTATATATGTCCTGATCTATGTGGAAAGGGTGTGGTAAACTAGTAGCTTTTAATGGGTCTAGGGGGCTGCCAGGGTCAATGGCTGATTGGTTAAAATCAAACAAGATTGAGTCCATTAAAATAAGAGCTTCCAGCAAACATTAAAATCACTGGATCCTTTTTGAAAAAAAGATAAGAAAAGTTCAATATTTACTACACTGAAATCTGAGATGAGAAAAGTTGTGGAGTACTGTACTCATCAAGAGCTTTAGGTAGTGTTCACCACCAGACCGAGCTATGTAGGATAGTACGAAGGCTGATGGGCTCCATTAATTGAAAAGCCATTGTGAACTGCCCAATTGCACAACAGGTTAGTCCGCTAAAATTGGGTAGCAGTTATGGAGACACGAGGGTCAGTGGGTGCTCTTGTCCATTGGCCTTGCTGTCATTAGAAAGAGCGCAAGCAAGAAGGCTCTTCCCCACTGAACTCCTTCACTCCTTTCGCGTAAGCAGAACACTTCTCAGACAACACAGGGTGAGGGAACTGCCATTGGTAAGACTTTATTGGATCACCAACAGTCAAAGACATATAACACATACCCAGCAAGAGCACAAGATTGTACAAGCAACAGAGTCTCACCCTTCCCTGGCTCACCAGACTCTTCATGACTTTGGGTCATGCAGGGCCAACTATCCCAGCCAGCAGCACCCCGCTTTTAGTGGGCACCCACTGAGAGGACATGCTGCAAGCTTAGACAGTTGACTAAGCACAGCAAGGCATGTAGCCTGGTGACTCCATTTTGCCAATCTCGGTTCTCTAGTGAATTCATGGGCTCAGTGTGGGGCAGTGAAGCTGTTCTCTGATCCTCCACTGGAACTGTGGATCCTAGGTTGAAGTCGTGAAGAAGATGATCAACCTAGTGACAGAAGCCAGGTCTTTTTTTATACCCCCAAGCCTTCACCTCAGGGCACTGTGTTCCTACAGGATTGGTCAGAGATGGCTGATTCCTCATTGGTCAACTGTTCAATCAGACTGCATAATTTGCTTCTGAATGATGTAGTCAGAGGGGCTATTCAGCAGTCAATTTACAATAGGGCTCTGATCTGTCTGACATGAAACAATTGGTAACATCTCTTGATTTACTGAACAAAGGAATAAAACGTTTGGCCTAATTAACTACTGTACATCCCCCCACAAGTGTTCAGATGCTGAGTAGTCACAGTAGTCATTATACAGACGTGTCTTTCCTTACCTTTAAGGGGATGTCGCACGCGTCAATATCGCTGTCAATATCGCTGCTGCACGTGACGTTGCAGCGATATTGACGCGTGCAACAGGGCGCATCAGCCAGGATAAATCGCTGGTTGATGGTCGCCAGGTTTTCGGTCCAGGTCGCGGGTACACGCAGCATCACTGCGTGTGACACCGGGAGACGCGTTCAGCCAGCTCCCAGTGCCTCTCAGCAAGTGCTGGGAGCTGGTATCCATGGTAAACTGCAGGTAACTAGGCAGCGCGCGCTGCCTAGATACGCGATGTATACCTTGGTTACCAGCCTTCTCCGCTCACCGGCTGGTATCCAAGGTATCCAAGGGACCCTAGTTACCCGTGTATGTGTACACCGTAGCGTGTAACCAACTCGGGCGAGCCGCCTTGCAGACAATCATGGAATAAACAATATTTAAATCATTTCCACGATGTCACTGGTCCATTGATTGCTGGTGTGACAGCTCACCAGCGATCAGCCGTCAATATCGCCAGCGATCAGATCGCTGACGACATTGACGTGTGTGACGCCGGCTTTACTCTTGGGTGGATATTACTGCTATGAGTGTTGCCCGATAACCGACTTTAAAAAAACTAAATAGTAATTTATTGGGAAAAAATTGTGCTAGATGTGTATTTATGTGTGAGTTGCCCATGGGGCCATGGGGTATTTGGAACGGGTTCTCTCGTCGTCGTCTGGGGCTGCAGGATGTCATGGCCAGGCTCTGTGGTCCCGAGCGAGTCAATAAAAGGGGAAAAACTGTTTTTGATAAATTAAATCATGACCCCACCCATAGTTTGCGGCCATAGGTATGGACCGCTACAGTGGGACCTCTGGGGATGATGGGTGTTTGCAGCAGAGATGTTGCACCCTCCATGGGAAGGGCTGGTCCCCAGGGCAACCATGTAGAAAGTGTAGGTGAGTGTAAAAATTTTCCAGTACCCTCAGGCAACCTCCTGCTGCCAGCTCGCACCAGTCAGCCACTTCTCAGGTGCACAATCAGAGTCCTACACAGTTCTGAGCTTTACCAGGTTTATTTTCTTGCTCATCAGGTTTTACAACACACACAGATTAGTGCAATAGCGGCTCCGGTCTGGTTTTAGCAGCTGGGACGGCTTGTCTGCAACACCCCCTTTCATGTTCCTTTCGGGCCTCTTGGGTCTATTCCGCACACTAGCTGCAGTCCAGCGGTCATGGGCTCTCAGCGGGCACCCTTCCGGGTTTCCTAGCCCTAGTTCGATGTCTTCCTTTCGCTGTGCCGGAGGTTGGGTCTCGGGACATAAAGACCCCGCACCCCGCCGGAGTTTGTGGTTGGGGCATGCAGCTGTCACACGCTTAGATGGGCTGACATTGCTGGATGCTGCTGTGTATGTTGTTTGTCTTTAAGAGCTGCATGGTTGATAGTTGTGAAGGTCCTTGCCTCCTGTGTTGTACTCCAGAACTGTATTCTCTGTTATGTTCAATTG
Source organism: Allobates femoralis (assembly GCA_033576535.1). NCBI lineage: Eukaryota > Metazoa > Chordata > Amphibia > Anura > Aromobatidae > Allobates > Allobates femoralis. Next base: position 821,862,233 of record JARQOC010000003.1, read on the forward strand.
CTGGGATTAATGTGTGATTCATCAGGAATCCCCACCCCCTGGCTTTAAATAGCCTTCCCTCTCCTCTGTCAGGTGCTGCTGATAGCTATTTCCTCTAGGTCGTGGTGCTGTGCTGATGCTTAGCTGCTGGGCTAAAGTCTTTCTTTGGGAGAAGCTGTGATTCCTGACCTGTTGGTGGAGGTAGAGGCTGACAGCCTAGGGCTAATTAAGAGTTTTAGGGTACAGGGTGGTGGCTCTGAACTCCTCACCATAAGAGGTACCTCTGAGATCAGGGCAAGCAAGGGACCCCAGCATCAAGGTCAGATTAGGCTGTCCTGACCCCCTTTTGCCCAATTCACCTACCTGTTACCTGATTCCTTTACCTCCCAAGTGTGACAGCAGCTTCCCTGCCACTTCAGCAGAGCTGGCAATCTGATTCCGGTCCAGTCCCTTGGTGTCCCTGCTGAATCGGACACACCTTGGACCCACACTGTCTTCCCTTGGTTCTTAGCCTGGGACCCGGGCTAGCCACACGTTGGCACAGATCCGCCAGGGCCGGGTTCTTTCAGTCTGGTCTCTCTGACTACTTGTTTGTCTAACTTGGTTGTCTAACTAACTAACTAACTAACCTGAACTTGGTGTCGTGCATTTCTTTTAGTTGTGTTCCTCCCACCTCGGGTTCTGTCCTAACCCACCACCCTCCTCCTAGCTCCTCCCATATTGCTAGACATAGAGTAACTTAGACTTGGGATCGGTGGATGTGTTGAGTGTGTGTGTGGGGTGACCGACTTAACAATCCAAGCTGCTGTGGCATCTAGTGGCGACCGCCGGTCCGCAGGGGCGCCACATGTGCACACGATGGTTGTGATGGGCATTGCATCCTACCAGTGGTTTAAGTCATGGAAACTACTATGAATTTTCACTGCCCTTAATGACGTTTGTGGAGAGGTGACGGGAGCCACATCTGTGTATACGTAACAGGAAAAGAACAACTCCTATTCATTCCCAATCCTTAGACCTTTACTTCACCTTTCTCTTAACAGATTACATAGTAAAGTTTCATTATGTTTTCCAACACTTTTACAGCCCTACAACAATGAGTTCATGGCAATGAAAGGTTAAAATAAAATTGCCTATATTCATTAATTAAGACTGCCCGCGCACCCTCGACTTTAGATTAAGCTTCTCTGTCACCTTTGAACTTCAGCTTTTGTGTGAAATGCAGAGATCAGCTGCTCTCTCACGACAACGCTCTTAGCAAATTAGTGGGGGGAAAATTGTGCTTAGCAAATGTTCATCAAGACTTCATCTTCTATTAGTACCGCGAAATGCTCAGAGACCCTAATTGTGTTCACGCTGAGACAGAAGAATTTTAATGTGCTTTAAATGGGCATCTGTCAGGGCACGGATCCATCTTCTTTCATTGTGCCAGCAAGGTGAATGAAATTCGAAAATGAGCGGTGAACGGGGGCCTTTGGGTCACCCCATACATCTCTTGCTAGCTAAGACACAATCTAAACATCTTCCCGTAAAAATACCAAAAAATGTACCCAACTGTTCTTCCTTGTGATCGAAGATGTTCTCCACCATTGATTGACTTTATACATGTTGCATATGTGCCTTCCTGCAACCTTTGACATTCTCAAGATACATTCTGGACTCTATTGTATTCCGGTAACATTGACTCTGGAGGCCACTGTCTAGCTATATTCAATAGTACATTCCCTTGATTCCCAAACTTACCCAGGATTCCATACAATAACACACTTTGTGATCGTTTGGATGAATGGTGAGTCTGTACATAGTTAATCAAAAGTATAAGGCCAAGTATTGCTTATGTTGGGTAGGGAGGAAGAGGCTTACTCGTACTCCTGCACAAGGTCCCACCAGGGGATTTACCTGCTCTCCGGCTGTCCAAGCCGAGTCTATCTGGAATGATAACGGAAGTGCTATATAAGTGACTATTCACGTTGTTAATAGATTAATCTTTTGGTTATATGATTAATATTTTTCTTGTATGAAACATGTGGTGCCCCTGCAGTCTGGTCGCCACAAAGGGATACTGCACGCATCCCATGGGTGTGGCATTCCTGTTCTCAGTAAACGGGATGGTAAGTCCAGACATCCACAAAAGCACCCAACATACCCAGTCCCAGGGACGGCAGGCGGAGCCAACAGAGGGAGGGCTCAGTTAGTCAGTGGGACGGCGGAAAGAAAGGTGGAGGGTGGGAAGTTAGTACAGAGCAGTCGAGAGGAAGGAGTGGAAGGAGAAGGACCAGGAGGACTTGAGCGGCGAGGAGGCTCATCCTGGGTCCCGAAACAGCCAACTGCAGTGAGGCAGAGGGGGCCTTAGGGGCACGGGCAGTGAGCAATCCACCTGCGCGCCCGAATCTGATGTGAAGTGGAAGGGCAGGTTGAAAACCAGGGGACCGGCTCTGAAGGTGGCGAGGAGACTCTATGCTCCAACCACTGATCCAGAGGCCACTAGATCTAGAGGAGCTGTGGCCAACTCCCGACACATCCGCCGAGAAGGTAGCTGTACTAGGGTCAGGGGACATGGCCGGTCACCCCACAGGGCCCGTGGCTGCTGGATTGGGGCACTGTGTGCAAAGGCGTGAACAGACGTGAGGCGGACAGGCAGCGCTGAGAGAGCAAGCAACCCGAGAAGGAAGGAACATAAAGGGGGTGTCTTGGACAAGCTAGCCCGGTTGTTGAGGACTATCCGGACTGAGAATGTGCAAGGACAGTACCCTGTAACACCACCAAGTGAGAAGTTAAGTAAACCATGTTTAGAACTCAGAACTGTGTGTGAGACTGTTTATCTCCCGCTAGCGGAGCGGTAGACTCTGCCAGAGGGCCACTCCAATTCCCTGTTCCTGTCAGAAACCACCCTGCTCTCCCTCCATCCTCAATCATTTTCCCAGTTGCCCTGGGGAACTGCTCCACCCGTGGGGAGCGAAACCACCACAGTTGTACTCTCATCATACCCAGAGGTCCCACACCGCAGCGTCGGCCACTAATAGCCGAATACCACGGGTGGTATTCCAACAACCATCCCTAAATTCCTATTCCCTGTAACTTTTAATTGACCCCACCAGGGCCACGGAGCCGGATCTTGACCCCCGTGAAATCCCCCGGCAGAAGTGTTAGCTCGGTTTTGAGTACCCCACTGCCCTGGGGAGCGCATGTCAAATATATCTCAATTAGGATGAATAGAATTATTTGCACAGTGCTGGTCTGGCTTCTTCTTTGGTACTCCGGACCAGGGTCGTGTGAATCCTTTTGTTCCATATTATTCTTCTACTATCTTTCTATCTTGAAGTCTGAGTGACAAGACTAAAAATACTTCTACTCAGCAATATCTTGTTTTGTAGTGGAAATCCAAAACTTAGAGTGGGTCGAAAACGTGGAACAAATGCAAATCTTCCCATTGTAGTTATTTTTTTCTATGCATGTTCCATTTCTATTTTTTGAGTTACAAATAATTTGTTATTTTCAATGGCTTATAGCCAATAGCAGCTGACCACATGAAAGCAATGGGACCCGATAGTTGGGAAAGCCCAGTATTGGATGTCCAATTTCTTAGCCAATTGGTTGTCTGCCTGTTCTGTGCTCCCACTCATCACCACCCGGCCCCCAGACACCCTCCATGCTATCACAGTGCCATCTGCTGGTGTCAGAGTGGGCTGCACATCTTGAGGGTCTGGTGGTGATGGGCAGGGTACCCTTATTGATAGGTTTGCTATGGAAAGCCAGCTTTTGTAGTTTCTCCCCTTGAGGGAATTCACTCAGAGGCCACACAGTGGCTCTATTGTTAGCACTGGTATGTACCAACCAAAGGAAACATCTCTATGTTCTCCCTGTTTTTGCATAAAGTGGTGTGGAACTTTAAAACTAAGACCCCTACCCCTGGTTATATACTCATCTTCCTCACCTCTTACTGATGCTGCTCCAGTCTCCCGACACCATCTTGTGACTGTAACTTCTGACTGACCAGAAGGCATAAGTTACATCACAAACTCCAAAAACATCTCTATAAGAGCCAGAATGAGGCCAGAACAAGGCTCCCATAGAGATATATTGAGTTGTGACCTCTGGCACACTGCATGAAACACTAGAGCTTCAGGCAGGCACAAATCGCAGGAGAATGACCGGAGCGATGGCCATGGAAGAAGATGCCTCCAGAAGCTGATTATCAGACAGGTGTCAGGGGACTTGAATTTAAAGCACCAATACAGCAGTGCAATAAAAAATCATCCGCTGGAGTAGAGCTTCACACCTTTGATGGATACCCATGGCATTATACTGTATGTGGATGATAGTGGGGGGCATCATATCGTGTGTTACTGGAACTCTGGTGGCATCACACAGTGTGTGGGAGGGGATGTAGGGCATTATCCTGTGTGGGAATGTACTGAGAGAGCAATGAGGGCATCACACCAAGTGGATGGGTGTACGAGGATCATATTTGTGGGTTACAGGGGTGGCATCATACTATGTTGAAGGTGTGATTGTAGGGGTATGCTACTATCTGGAGGCTATGGGGGAATGTACCGTGGGGGCATCATACTGTGTGTGACTGGCTGTGGGGGCATCATACAGTTTAGGGGGCTTTGGAGAATGTACCTTGAAAGCATTATACGAAATCAGAAGCTGAAAGGAATGTTCTGTGGGGTTATCATAATGTTTCTGTGGGGCTGTAAGAGCATCATATTGTATGGGGGGATACATGGGGCATCATACTGTATGAGGGGACACTTGGAGCATCATAATGTGTGGGGGGATACTTGGAGCATCATAATGTATGGGGGGATAGTTGGGGCATCATACTCTATGGGGGGATACTTGGAGCATCATAATGTATGGGGGGATAGTTGGAGCATCATACTGTATGGGGGGATATTTGGGGCATCATACTGTATGAGGGGACACTTGGACCATCATGATGTATGGGAGGATACTTGGGGTATCATACTGTATGGGGGGATACTTGGGGCATCATACTGTATGGGGGGATACTTGGGGCATCATATTGTATGAGAGGACATTTGGGACATCATACTGTATAGGAGGACACTTAGGCCATTGTACTGTATGGGGGGACACTTGGGGCATCATACTGTATGAGGGGACACTTGGAGCATCATAATGTATGGGGGGATACTTGGGGTATCATACTGTATGGGGGACACTTGGGGCATCATACTGTATGAGGTGAAACTTGGACCATCATAATATATGGGAGGATACTTGGGGTTATCATACTGTATTTGGGGATACCTGGTTCATCATATTGTATGAGGGGACATTTGGGACATCATTCTATATGGGAGGACACTTAGGCCATCGTACTGTATGGGGGACACTTGGGGCATCACAATGTATGAGGGGACACTTGGAGCATCATAATGTATGGGGGGATACTTGGGGTATCATACTGTATTGGGGGACACTTGGGGCATCATACTCTATGGGGGGACACTTGGAGCATCATAACGTATGGGGGGATACTTGGGTAGCATACTGTATGGGGGGATACTTGGGGCATCATACTGTATGAGGGGACATTTGGGACATCATACTGTAATAGCCCACAGGTGACGGGATACGCAAGGACTGCACAGAACACAGAGTGTTAAACAAATGCACTTTTAATGCAACTGAGGAAAAGTGCGGGAAATAAGGGAAGGAGCGGGAAGATGTGCAACAGTAAATACAATATATATAACCACTGTGACTAGTTTGCCGAGAATGCAAGGTCTCTGAATGTCTTTAAATAAAGAAATGCAAAGTCTTTATCGAGCGAGAACACAGTGTTCGTTATCTTTCTATAACTTGTATATCGAACTGCAGATCTTTTCCTATCTGTCCCTAACTAAAACAGTGTGCACACTTTACTGCGAGTTTTACTGCGAGTTTACTGCGAGGTACCTCGTTGCCTTGGGGCCCGTAATTGCTGACAGGCGTCTCTCAAGTGCAGTCCTTGTCTGGGATCTCTGCCTTGCGCGTGCAGTCTGGCTCCTCACTCCACATCCAGTCTCTTTAGGTCTGTGTCTCTCTCTGCAACACACATGTAAGTTGTCTCTCTTCTCCTTCTGGAGACCCCACCCATCCATCTCCTGGACTGTTCCATGTCACTCTCAGCAGCAGGGGGCTTTATCTCTGCTATCCTTTCCTTTTTGGCAGCAGGTGGCAGTATAACACAAGGAAGAGTCCACAAAACAGTCCTTTAACCATATATATAAATGTTAACAGGTCTTACAATACTGTATGGGGGGACACTTAGGGCATAGTACTGTAATGGGAGGACACTGGGGCATTATATTGTATGAAGGGACATTTCGGGCATCTTATTGTATGGGAGGACACTAGGGGCATCATATTGTGTGGATATTATTACTGTGGTGAGCATCATATCATGTGTGGAGGCATTATTAGGAGAAATATTTCTGTGTGGGTACATTTAGAACTGGGCAAGGGTGTAGAAAGGATTTGGCACAAAATAAAGTTTCCCGCGGCGTGCTTCACTGTTTGTTGCTCTTTCTTATTTTTCATAGTTGGAAGCTTTGCCAAACTTACTAACATTGTTTATAAAAACTTCTATCAGTCATACAAAACTGTAATATTCAGACCATTGCAAATATATATTAAAACTGTGACGATAAAAATGTAAAGTGAATCTGTCACCACATCTGGAAGCAGCATGCTGTAGGGGTGGAAACTCTGATCCCAGAGATGTGTCAGATGTACACTGTGCATAGGCAGAAAGCTGCCAATCAGTGGTGGGGGCAGAGTATACAGAGCTCATGAATATGGAGGACTATGTGGCAGCAGGTTTACTAGCTCTCTAATGATAATCTCCTGCTGATAAAACTCTGATTTTATCAAAACAAAGATGTAGCTACAGATTTAAGATGATTACCCTTGATTAATAACTTTAAGGTGAGCAGTGATGTGTCGGGAGGGGGGTGGAAATGGGGTCCAACAACCCACCTTGGACAGGGTATTTATTAGAAAGCTAGGGCAGATAGCTGAATCTTGGCCATGTGTGTAGAATCGCCTATGTACAATGTAGAGTAATGTTTTCTTGAGGATCCAGTGTGTGATTGTGATCTTTGTGTCTTTTTGTCTTCTCAGGACCCGAGGGCTGCAACCTGTTTATCTACCATCTGCCCCAGGAATTTGGGGACACCGAGCTGATGCAGATGTTCCTGCCTTTCGGTAATGTCATCTCCTCGAAAGTGTTTGTGGATCGGGCGACAAACCAAAGTAAATGCTTTGGTGGGTAAAGATAACAAACATAATAAGCTTCATCCAGGAATTTATAGAAAAGGGTTTTTCTCTAGACACTCACCTGCTGCTTGCTTTCATTGTGATATTCTCTCCTCTAGCCTGATGTCTGCCGATAGGGACTAAATCACAATCACAAGGACCGTTGTTTTATCAGCAACCAATGAGAACTTGGCATTCGCGTGTCCGTGTGCTCCACAATATGGCGTCATCCAGTGACCAACCGATATGCATCCATTAGGATATCACAGGGATTCAATGAAGGAATATCTTTTGATTCGTGTTATGATTTACCTCAACTCTCTAACATCCGCTGTGTATCAATTTTTTCCTTTTACAATTTTCAATATCTCTGCCTGCTGTAAATGAATGGAAATCTTACTCACATGAATGCATGACATCCAGTTTCAATCTATCTCTAAAAACACTGTTAGATGTAATGGATTGGTTTCAGAGTAACTAAGCTTTTGTATGTAGCTATGTTCCTGTATTGCACATTTATGATCATATTTTGCTTTGCTGTCCTTCCAAAGACTACGCTGCAGTGCTAGTTTCACATGAGCACCTTTAGATGTTGCTTTCATCTGCCGCTCAGTCAAGATCCTGTACTCTATTTACAAATGGCCAGAGAACTGGACTTCCCCTGTCTGAGCCTCCCTGCTTTCCTATCCCTTGGGTATATGGGAATTCCCATATCAAATTGTAAGAGTAGTATGGATTATTGTTGAGCATTATTATAATATAGTTTATTACCATAGTTTGTTTGTTCTCTCCCAAAGACTGTGCTGCAGTGCTAGTAACAGAGGATCAGTTCATGCGCCTTTAGAAGCTGCTTTCACCTGCTGCTCAGTCAAGATCCGTACTCTAAAAATGGATAGAGAAGTGGACTTTCCCTGTCTGAGCCACTTTGCTCTCCTCTCCATACCATCAGGATTTCCCATATAAAGTTGTAAGAGGAATATGGCTTTCTGTCCACCATAAAGAAAAAAGGGCATTCACACCTTTTAGTGCTGAAGATCACTTTTCTTCTGGTGGAATTTCACATCAAGCAAGGAGGAGGGTGGAGAACGGTGGACAAGGCCCTTTCGTGCCTATCTGGCACTTTAACCAAAGAGAGCACCACACACTACCAGACTGGATGATATATTTAGTAAAGGTGCAAGTTTCGATGATCCTTTGTAGTGCCAGTCTTATCTCTTATATTATAGAATATGGATTACTATTGAGCATTTCCATAACGTAGTTCATTATAATAATTTGCTGATATGCTGCTGTGCCATTTTTACATGGTCAGTTTATGCACCTTTAGAAGCTGCTTTCACCTGCTGCTCAGTCAAGATCCGCTGCTCTACAAATGGTCAGAGAACTGGACTTTCCCTGTCTGAGCCTCTCTGCTCTCCTCTTCCATACCCCAGACAAGAGGAATTACCATATTAAGTTTGTAAATGGAGTATAGATTCTTGGAGAGCAGCAGTTGAAAGTAGATTACTAGGGAGCTTAGCAGTTAACATAGCACTGCAGCTTGGTGTTTAGTGGAGAAGGAAGAAAAGTAAGGTAATAAAATATATCACAAAAGTTTATAACTTTGCATCGCCTGGAGGTTAATTAAATGAAAACAAAAATGTTTAGTTATTCTCTCACACTTAACAATAAGTGTCAACTTATAGTATAAAAATAAGAAAATTCACAGCATGCTCATTCTCTATCGGAAAATGCTGTAGTTTTCAGCAATGATTTTACCCTTTGCAGCACAGCAAGAAAACTATAGAAACTTGATGGAAATTCTGAGCAAAGAGAAGAAAAGTTTTAGATGACCGGATGAGGTTTCCAATCGAGAGCAATAGAGATCTGAAATCTGTAATGAACTTATACACAAGTATATTAGAAAGTTGCAGAACTTTTATTATACACTGAGTTTTATTTGCACAGAATTAGTTACTTGCTTATACACTTCATGGTGTATTCTGAAGTTGGAACTTGGCTGGTCTTCGAGATTCCTGTAAGAATGAATGAAGGGGCAATGTGCATGATCGTCCACAAGGGGCTCTTCAAAGGATAACTTCCAAACTTGAGAATAATGCATTAGATCTGTGAAATAATTGGTATCTAGGGTGGCATGTATAGTATACCCACTGACAACTTTGCCTCATGGTTTACAGTGATTGATATATGGTATATTCATTATTTTCTATTTACCAAGTTCAGAATGGTCAGGGTTTTAGCGCTGAGCGGCTAGAATCAGAATTCCTCTTTTGAACTTGCTCAGGGGAGTGCCCCAAAATTATAAATAATGGCACTCAGCTTGAGATGAGCCCATTAGTGTACCCCATATAACCATCAGCACAGATAGAAGATTGACTTGACCCTCTGTTTGGCAAAACCCTAAACCTAGCACCTTCACTATGGGCCCCATCATATGCTGCACAGGCTGCATCCAATGTACATGATAGATAAAGTGGATAGTAATCTGGTTATCAACCACAGACAATACAATAGATACAATGGGGGATGGAAGGCCCTAACAGTAGGGAGAGGGAAGATGGGTCACCACCTGACACTAACCTGTATCTGCGCCTTGTCCTCCCTAATGTCCCTAAGCAGGTCCTTCCCCCTGCACATCTATAGTCCTGTGCTGTTCCTCCACTCACCCTGGCTAGTGCAAAGGCTAATGAGTGCACTAGACAGCACCTTTACAACAGTCCGACACATGGAAAGGTAGACTAGACAAGGTAACATAGACAATAAAAGATATAACTCCAACACCACGGTTGCAGCAAAACTCCAGGACTGCAAACAACACCACACCAGTCTCTTCCAGTGCATTGTTAATTCCACGGTGGTCAGCATAGAAATGATTCTCTTAGCTACCATAATGTGATGAAATATGTGACTATTTAGGGCGTAGGGGAGTGGTCACAAACCTGTAGCATCTGAGATTGGAGTAACAAGGAACAATCAGAAAGGAAAGAGTTCTTAACCCTTTCTCTACCAAAAGAAACCCAGAGTTTCACAAGACAATGTGAAACTCCGATCCGAGACCTGTCAAAGGTGTCCCAAGGAAAGGAGAAACCTGTGATGGTGGGTTTACATGTCCCGATATCGGCGTCCAACTACGACCAAAAGTCACGTGGTTCGTGCGTTGGACCCGATATCGTTCGTGCGTTGTACGGTGTGAACGTCCAATACGATGCAGGAACGATGGGGAAACCGATATCGGGGGTCAAATGAGCGTGCTATTCCATGGCCCAATATCGGATGCCGGTTGGAGCCGGATCGTGATGTGTGGCAGCCCAACTCCGATGTGCAGTACAACGTCCTCCATTGACTCCCATGTTAAATGGTCGTTCCTGGGTCGGGGGGCGTAGACATCGTAGGGACGTTGTATCCCGATATCGCGCTGCGTAAACCGCCGATCCGATTCTTGGAAAACCGGGCACAAAAAGCGCGCTCCCGCGCCGTTGGATACGATATCGGAACGATATCGCGACGTGTAAACCCACCATGACACTGTAAAATAGCAAATCACCCCTCTCAAGGACGCCCATTTATTAGGAGAGTGTTATTTTCAAATCCTTATTATAGTTTAATATTAAGCCACAGTGCAGATGTAGCAGAGTTCACATTATAGAGGGATTTATTTTGAAAGTGGGTGCCACAGTTTTTTGGGATGATTGTGGACAGAATGGATTTCACATAACACATCATATACATTGTGGATGGTTTTTAGATCTGATAAGTGGATACACCGTGTTAGGGGAAGGATACATTGTAACCATTCAGATAGCTATTGGTAATATGCACATATAGAGTTCTATTATTAGGGTGATGACTACGGTTAGGATTACTAGTGTTTTCGGAGCAGCAAAATGCTGGGTTGTACAGTACAAGCCCAGTGGATGGATTCATAGAGATCCCATACCCACTGTGCTTCTTTTTTATGCAGCATACACTGACCTGCGGCGCGGCGTCCAGGGCCACAAATGTCAATTTACTCTTGGGGAAATGCCTAGTGTTCTCAGCGGGAGAACAAAGAGAAATACTCTGTGCCCAGAATCCTGATAGTGGGCACGGACCTCGCATTCTCATGCATAGTACACTAGTGTCCGCTAGAAGATTGACGCTGCATCTAGAACACAAGGAATCCTGATCGTGGGCACAGACCTCGCGTTCTCATGCATAGGACACTAGTGTGTCCAAAAGAAGTATGACGCTGCGTCCAGAACACAGCGAAAATATGCTGCTCCCAGAATCCTGATCATGTGACGGACAGTGCGTTCTCCCGCACAGGACTCTAGTGTCTGCAAAAAGAATGATGCTGCGTCTAGAACACAAGGAATCCTGATCGTGGGCACTGATGGCGCGTTCTCCCGCACAGGACTCTAGTGTCAGAAAGAAGAATTACGCTGCGTCTAGAACACAAGGAATCCTGATCGTGGGCAAGGACACTGCATTCTCCCACACAGAACACCAACGTGTCCACAAGAAGAATGACAGTGCGTCCAGAACACAAGGAATCCTGATCGTGGGCATGGACAATGCGTTCTCCCACACAGAACACCAATGTGTCCACAAGAAGAATGACGGTGCGTCCAGAACACAGTGTCTCCCGATTGTGGGCACTAACCCTTAAAAGTGGCAGTTCAGGACTCAAACTAAGGCCGGATTCAAATGTCTGTAAATCACTATACAAGACGCTAATGTCTGGATCCTGCTGCGGGTCTCTAGGCCCAAACTCTATAGCTTCAACGGCATAAAGGAGTATGTTAAGGTCAGGAGACCCGTGACCAGTCTGGACACTTAGATATATGAATTCAGCCTACGATCACTGTCCAGTGTGCTAGATGACAAATTACACACTGCTACCCCTGTCTATAAGCAGCTCAGGACATTGTCATAGTATGAAATAAGAGGATTATTACTGCCATTCTTGCTGAAGTGAGTGCTGATACCTGATACCTAAGACCACCACTATTATAATTGTTTAGGAGTATTATATGGACATTATACAGCACTATTAAATAATGTTATGTATGTTGGTATTAATTGAGCGAGCATTGGACTTAGTATTATGTGATTGTGACCACTGCATTTCAATATTATTTGGATACTGGATTTTAGTATTATTAAGGCTCTGTATGTAAGTATTATTACGGTACTGTAGTTTGATTTTAATAGGGCAGTGTATTTTGGAATTATTAAGGCATCATTTGTAGGTATTATTTGATCAGTGTATCGGCACTGTATGTAGGTATTATTTGGGCATTGTATGTATTATGTGATCTCGGTATGGGCACTGTATGTAGGTATTATTTATGGTAAGCACTGTAGGTAGGTATTATGTGATCACTGTATGGACACTGTATGTAGGTATTACTTGATCACAGTATGGGACTTGTATGTAGGCATTATTAGATCACTGAATAAGCACTGTATAAAGGCATTATATGATCACTGTATGAGCACTGTATGTAGGCATTATATGATCACTGTATGGGACATGTATGTAGGTATTAGTTGATCACTGTATGGGACCTGTATGTAGGTATTATATAATCACTGTATGGGACATGTATGTAGGTATTAGTTGATCACTATATGAGCACTGTATAAGGTACTATTTGATCACTGTATATAGGTATTATATGATCACTATAAGGGACCTGTACTTATGTATTATTTGATCACTATATGTAGGTATTAATTGATCGCTGTCTCCCAGAGTTATCAGGGCACTGTTAAGTATCATGTGATGTTGCTACTTGTGCACTGTATGGTATATTATTTTTGTAGTATACTGAGTTATGATATTGCATTGGTATTTGGCCAACGTATGGTATCCTGTATCATACACAGTATGGCACTTTGTACATTTTATGACAGTATAAACCATTGGAGGGGTAATAGATGGGTGCAGGCTGTTCTTGAAGGAAGCAGACATGTTTTATAACCTGGTGAGGAACTAGCAAATTTCCTAAAACAGCTGGCGGATCAGATTTTGCTCACTGGTGGCGCTACGTGAGAAAGTGGGACGTGAGTCATGCCGGTGTCTGTGGCGGGAATGTGATCAGGGCGGTCAGACCTCTGATTGGTTAAATTGGCTGCGAGTCACAAAACTAATGATGTCTTTCCGTTTACATCCATCCTTGGACCTTGAATCTGCTATAGACATGGGTGAAGCAAGAATTTCACCAAACTGCTCCACTGATTTTTTTTTGTCTTTAGTATTATTTAGGGATTTATCTCCCCTTAAAACAAAGGTTTCGATTCCTTATGTTACAAGTTGCCAATATGAACTTTTTGTTTCAATGTAATATTATATACAGCATACTAATGCTGATAATTCACTTGGATAACTACTTTAAAGGGAACCAGTCATGTCCTCATGTATTGACCTGCAGATGTAGGGTTAATCTGAACATTAGCTATCCAGATATCTTGAAGGGAATCTGTCACCAGGCTTTTGCTAACTCAGCTGAGAGCAGCGTAATGTAGGGAAAGTAACCATGATTCCAGCAATGTATCACTTCGTTTTCTGGGTGCAGGAGTTGTGATACGATCAGAGTTTTTAGATGTAGCTTGTAGCACAACTCAGAAAGGTAACCACATCCACACCACAGCTTTCTGTGTACATTGTATATTGACAGTGAGCTGCTTATCAGAAGAGGGAGCTGGATTCATCTAGCCAGCACAACCCACCGGGCAGTTTTCATTTCCTGGTGATAATACACTGATTGTATTGAAACAACAGCACACAGACTAATAAGTGACACATTCCTAAAATTGGTATCTCAGCCTCCACCTCATACTGCCATAAATCACTTAGCAAAAACCTTCCCTTTAATAAAAGCACTACTAGCTAGATAAAATTAACTTTATCCCTCTTTCAGTCATAGAGGTGTACCCGGAGCGGCGGCAAGTCATTGCTTACAGCATTGTGAACAGCACCAGTAAGCATGCCCCCCAACACTTTGATTGACAGCTCACTCTGCAACATATCTGTGCGCAGCGACCTGTCAATCAAAGTGCTAGATCGGGCTTAGAGTCGCCGCTAACTGTGTACATAGCGGTGACTGTAGCTGCTCTGGCTGCGCCTCTATGACTAAAAGCCAGCAGCTTCCAGGAGGAATAAACTTCATTTTCTCCCTGTAGCTAAATTTTGAACAACTTTATAACACAATTAAGCTGCAGACTATCTACAGGTTGATAGCATTTGGACACAACAGGTTCCCTTTAGAATTTGCCATTGTGGGCAATCTTTTATAAAGATCCCGCTAAAAAACAAAGGCAGAAGATCAATTCAGAAGTAGGAAAAATACGATTCCTTCGTTATTAAAAAAAAAAGAAATCCATTAAAACTTACTGTAATAAGGCAAGAAAATATGGCTGTATAAGCATTTCACCATCCACATTGTCACACGTCCTTGTAAGTGTGGCTGACACACTGAAGGAACACCACCAGATGCAGCTTTTGGATCGGTTTTCGAGCACAGGTTACGGGATAGTTATGGCAAAATCTAGACCATTGGAAAGAAAGGGGTGGAATTTAGAATTTTTTTCTAGACCAGATTCTGACTAGAGTCCATACAAGCAAATATTACAATCAACAGCATTTTTTGAGCTGTTGTTTCCATCTATCATCAGTTTCCTGGAATAATAAGATACTCATAGAGTGTTTGCTGCTTGGATCATCATCGGTGATCTGTGGGTGCACCCGGCAGAAGTGTTCAGTTTTCCCTACAGCTCCTCCGCAGGGAAAATTAAGCATGACACCATTCAGATTAATCTGTATCAAATAGTCTCTCAGAGCAAAGGTTGCTATTTATTTTGTAACTTCTCCGTGTTCCACCTTAGAGTCTGTAAATGGATGTTGTCCCCCAGAACCCTCATATTAGTGATGCACTAACCCCGTTAAAGGTACCTTTACATGCCGCAACTATGGTGTAGAAACTGAGAGGCAATCCGGAGTTCCGTCACCGTTGTCCTGAAATTGCTACGAAATTGCGGCGTATTTGTGGAACCCGGTGGTGATTTTGAAAGTTGCTCCCGGTTGCGATTTCAGAGCATTGTTCAAAACCCAGACGCAACCCTGAAGGTGAATTTTCCTGGTTTCGGCGTGTGAAGGGGCGATAGGGATGGAATCAGCATCGCCTACTGATTTCTCAGAGGCGTACCAAAGCGTGCTGGACACCGCGCCCCGTCAGCAATGATTGGTGGGGGCTACTGTGTTACCATTGACTGTCCCTTCACAGGGCGACATATTTGAAGAGCTGACCATTCACACTACACAATTGCAATGTCGTCATGTATTAGCCAGCCTTCCTGCGTAGGCTGGCCAATCATGACGCTATTGCGTTGTCTAATCAGCGTGTTTGGGGCGCAGAATACACAAGTCTGTCACGCCTATGTTCTTGCGGCGCTGAACATGTACGCCCACATTCCTTTGGTGATTGCGGCGTGTGAATCGGCGTCAGAAGTCAACCGGATGTTTCCCAATGTTGGTGTGGGAACTTCCGGGACGACACATCACCTTAGGTTGAAGGCGCAATTGCGCCGTGTAAATGCACCTTCGGCGTTCGGAGTCAACGTTGAAAAATGTGCACATTCGGTTGCCTCTGATCGCCGCCAAAAGTTGCGGCGTGTAAAGGTACCTTAAGGGATGACTCAAGATATCATCCAAAACATCAGGCTTGATCCAGACTCAGAGACCTCTGTACCATCTCCAATTCCCAAAAAGTGAGTGCATATATAGTGCTCTATTCTTGTTGGAATTAAAAAAATAATTCTCTATGGCCATGGTCCCGCTGGCAGGAGATATGCAAGAGACTAGCGTAAGTCTTACATTACAATACCCGGCATGGCCACCCGCTCTCTGGACATGAGCATGTCAGCTGCATGTATTTATATGCGGCTGACATGCTACTGTCCGGAGAGGGGGCATCCGTGCCGGGTCATGCGTGCAAGACTCACACTACTCTCTCGCATGTCTTCCACATGTCTCTTACCAGTGGGACCATGGCCTATATACAAGATGACTATGCTAAAGAAGTTACAGATTTTTGTCCATGTGAAAAAGATGTCATAACCACTTGCAAAAAATATCCATACACTTTTAGTTGCTGTTGATCAAGCGCTCTTCCTCTTGACACCCAACAATGAATATTCATGCTCAGTTTGGTTCTATATGGAAGAAGAGTAAGTCGTTGTCAGATATATTTTTTAGTTTTTTGTACAATTTATGCAGGGGCTTCATACACGTAAGATGATAGGCCAATTATGTTTTTTCTCTAACGTGTATTCCTCTTCCAGTGTCAAGAGCCATAGCTTGTAATGTCATCCACATAGTCATAGTAAGGCTTTTTTTTTTAGTTATAGTTTTGAATGGCTCTAATTGATTTTACCATTCAATGTACTGGAAAACGTAAAAAAATATTCCAAATGCAGCAAAATTGCACAAAAAACCACAATCCCACAATTTTTGAGTTGCAGCTTTACAGCGCTCATACTGCAGAAAAAATGACCCAGAAACATTATTCTTTGGTTAAGTACAATTAGCAAATGTGTATTTTTAATTTTGCTTAAAGAAAAAATTGGAAGTTTAGGGGACCTAAGTAGGCCACAACAACTCATGGGCACTCATGAAATTATCATGGGTTGGTTGATTGGCGCTTGCAATGTCGCACTCCCTGGATTCCGCTGTAGATGCCACTGTCAGAGATTGACAGCGGCATTTAAAGAGAATTTGACGCTCCCATGGTGCTTTCCAAAGTGATAGCACCACTGAATGCATTGTGTGCGCTGCATTCAGGGAAGGGGTCTCCCATGTCTCTAACCCCTCGTAACCAGAAAAAAAAGAGTTAAGGGGTCCGAGGGGCTTATCTGATTTTGCTGTGCTCGCTGCCAGCCCGGTCCTCCCCTCCTCCTGCCTATGTGTGTGTGTGGAGCCAAAGGAGGGCAGACCCACCCAACATGAGGTGGAACACACAGGCAGGAGGCAGGGAGGAAAAGGCTGGCAGCGAGCACAAACAAGACCCATCGATCTTCTTAGCTCTAAACTTTCCAAAGTTTTTTTTTGGGTTAAGGGGGGGGGAGTAGAGACATGGTACACACCTTCCCTGAATGCAGCATACACACTACATTCAGTGGTGCTTTTACTTTGGAAAGCATCAGGGGGGTGACAGGTTCTCTTTAAGGAATTACCCACTGCAGGAGGAGCTAACAGACAGATGATAGATGGATAAGGGTGCGTGCCCACATAGTGGTTTAACGTCGGTTTAGCAGCGAAAACCGCCGGCGGTTTAGCATAGGTTTTATTTAAATTTATGTAAATCCTAAACAGCGTTAGGACTTACAAGTAACCCTATGTAATTTAGAAAATGCTGTGCACACATAGTGGGTTTATGTGAGCGGATCTGCCAGAGGTTGAGCGGTTTCCTAGCATTTTAGGAGCATACAGCATGTCAATTCTTCTCAGCGGTTTGTGATCATTTCTGAGGCAGAAAATGAACAAAATCCTCCATAGAAACCGCTTTTAAAACCGCCAGAAAAACCAACTGTAAAACGCTGTGCAAACGCTGAAAAAAACGCTGGGAAACCGCTGGGAAACCGCTGGAAAACAGCTGGAGACTTCAGAGCTCAGAACTCTAGGCTCCTGCAAATTTCCACCGGTTTACTGACGATTTGAACGTCACTAAACCACTATGTGGGCACATACCCTAACACTGCCATTATCTGCTGAGAAAGATGCAGACTCTTCTTCTGAGCCTTCTTCCAAGAAGGTGACCTGACATATATGATATAATAGTCTGTTATACGTGAGAAAGAAATTAAGAAGATATCAGAGTCATGAATGGGGTAAAAACAAATTCTGATGGCATACATGTAGTAACAATGGCCTGATATTAGCCAGGCATGACCAGCTTAAGTGGTAGGCATGGTTTGGCATTATTGGGCATGGCCCGGCATTTCCTGATGGAATAAACATTAATTTTTAATTCCACATAGTCATGGAGTTGTTTATAATAGAAGCAGGGGTCTTGAGGTAAGACTCACAGGCAGTGGGTGCATGATCAATTACCCCACCTCTCCAATCAACTATGCTGGTCACACTCACTAGCTTGCTGTAACTTCACTTTCCCCCTGCAAACCTAACCCTTCCTGGGGCGTCCCACTCCGAAACCCCTGCTTCTATTATAAACATCTCCATGACCACGTGGATTTAAAAATGAATGATTATTCCTTCTGCAAAAGGAAATTCTAGACCCACTGGACAACACCTACTACCTAAGCTGGTCACAGCCACAAACTTCCGATCGTTGTTACTACATGTATGCCATTCTGACATACTCACCTGCTATCGCCCCTTTGGATCCACCACAGTCCATTCCAGTTGTCTGTGCCACCTCAGGAAATGATGACATTACCGTTTTTCTATGAAAGGACTTTGGAGGCCTGTGATTGGCTGTAACAGGCCATCATCATAGAATAATCCAATTACACACATGGGCAGTGGGTCACAAGGCTGACATAAAAGGGAGTGGCTAGATATATTCTGAACACACAAATCAATGTTCGATCCCAAACCAGAGCCTTATATACCGTATATACTCGTGTATAAGCCAACCCGTGTATAAGCCGACCCCCCTACTTTTGCCCCCAAAAACTGGGAAAACTTATTGACTCGTGTATAAGCTGAGGGTGGACTCCAGCACAGGTATATAACCCCCAGCAGAGAGGTATACAGCCCCCAAAAGTGTGGTATACAGGCCCTTCCAGTGGTATACAGACCCCAGCAGTGTGGTATACAGCCACCAGGACAGGTATACAGCCCCTAGCAGTGAAGTATACAGGCCCCCCCAGTGGTATACAGGCCCCCCCAGTGGTATACAGGCCC
Organism: Allobates femoralis; assembly: GCA_033576535.1. Taxonomy (NCBI): domain Eukaryota; kingdom Metazoa; phylum Chordata; class Amphibia; order Anura; family Aromobatidae; genus Allobates; species Allobates femoralis. The sequence continues at coordinate 821,881,392 of JARQOC010000003.1, forward strand.
CAGCAGCATGGTATACAGCAGGCCCCCAGGGGTATATACAGCAGGTCCCCAGGGGTATATACAGCAGGCCCCCAGGGGTATATATAGCAGGCCCTCAGGGGTATATACAGCAGGCCCCCAGGGGTATATACAGCAGGCCCCAGGGGTATATACAGCAGGCCCCCAGGGGTATATACAGCAGGCCCCAGGGGTAGATACAGCAGGCCCCCAGGGGTATATACAGCAGGCCCCCAGGGGTTATATACAGCAGGCCCCCAGGGGTAGATACAGCAGGCCCCCAGGGGTAGATACAGCAGGCCCCCAGGGGTAGATACAGCAGGCCCCCAGGGGTAGATACAGCAGGCCCCCCCATCATGAGAAGAGCCCCCTACACTTTGCAGAGCCCCCCCCCCCCCGCTGCATTATCTTACCATCCGGGGTCTTCTTCACCGCGGGTCCTGCAGTCCATCCTCGCGCGCTGTGTTCCCGGTCTCTTGTGACCCGGCGGTCGTAGTGGAATGACGTCATAGCGCCGGGTCACGTGAGACCGGAACACAGCGCGCGATGATGACTGCAGGACCCGCGGATGGTAAGATAATGCAGCGGGGGGCTCTGCAAACTGTGGGGGGCTCTTCTCATGATGGGGGGGCTAGTGCCACTGGGGGGCTGCTGTATACACTGGGTGGCTTTATGCACGGCTCCCTCTGCCGCTGTGATGGGCGGGGGGAGCCATGCATATCTAATGAGCGGCCCCACGTGATGGGCCGCTGATTCAGCAGCCTCCCCCCGCCTCCTCCATGGAGAAGTTACCGTATTGACCCGTGTATAAGCCGAGGGGGTGACTTTTCAGCCCAATTTTTGGGCTGAAAAACTCGGCTTATACACGAGTATATACGGTACATACCAGACCCCACGTAAAAATCTTTAGACCCTGAATTAGACTTCCTAAATATATATTCAGACGTAAACTCACTAATTTCCCAAAGGTCATGTTAAAAAAATGTATACTTAAAGGGAATCCGTCAGGTGTTTTTCAAGTACAATACTACAGTTATATTTAAATAGAGCTTAAACAGTCCTTTCAGGATCAGTAACTTTTATTGCTATAGCTTCTCCTGTTATCTTGTTGTAAGCTCCAGAGAATTCAGTGACGTGGTAACTAGTCAAGCATATGTAAATACAAACTGCATATCCCCTGCTCCTGCCTCCCCCTCTGCATCAGTTTCAGTAAATCCAAACTGAATATGCACTGCTGTCCCCTCCTCTACTCCCTCCCATCTCTCAGCAGTGATAGTAAATCCATTGGGTGGGGGAACAGTGCATATGCAATTTGTATTTGCATACACTTGACTAGCTGGCACAAGACACTGAATTCTGCAGAGCTTACAGCAAGATAACAGGAGAAGGTACAGCAATAAAAGTTACTGGTCCTGAAAGAGCTACCCAAGCTTTATTTAAAGATATTCTTAGTATTGGGCTAGAAAATCACCTGTGTGATTAAAAGGTGAAAGGTTGAAGGGGTTAAAACTTAATTTATTTATTAAATAAAGGTTAAGTTTTAACCCCTTCAACCTTTCACCTTTTAATCACATTATATTGATGGGCCATTGCTTCACACTACTGGTGTAGTAAGCCCTATACCCTGCTAACATTACTAGAAAATCACCTGGCAGATTCTCTTTAAAGCATGACCGTCATCTTCATTTTATAAATTAACAGTACATATTAAAATAAGCAACTTTGTAATATACCTTACCAGAGATATGTGCTTCCTTCTCTGCCAGAATTGATCTATCATTATCAAAATTTTCAATTCTCAGGTAAAATTTGTATTCAGTGAAGACTTTCTCATTACTGAGATAGGATATGGCAGCTGTTACTGATGAGATTGTATTACGATGGGAGGAGGGAGAAGCTATAGACTAAGGAAAGAGCTACAGGCAGAAGAAGGTGCTAAAGGCAGGGGAGGAGCTAGAGTCAGAGCTCCGCTCACTCCTCCCTCTATCTACATAGAATCTCATCAGTAACTGCTGCCATCTCCTATCTCAGTAATGGGAAAGTCTTCACTAATTACAGATTTTACCTAAGCGTACCGTCACACTTGGTGACGCACCAGCGATCCGATAATGTTCCGTCCTGGTAGGGATCGCTGGTGCGTCGCTACGTGATCGCTGGTGAAATGTCAAACAGTCAGATCTCACCAGCGACACAGCAACGATACAGAGATCGTTGGGACCCTGTCACTCTCAGGCGTAGTACTGAGATCGTTGGTCGTTGTTCCTGTCAAACACAGCGATGCAGCATGCCCAGCGGGAACACGACGACCAAAAAATGGTCCAGAACGATTTGTAACAATCAGCGATCTCACAGCGGGGGCCTGATCACTGCTACGAGTCAGACATAGCGGATCGCTGGCGAGGTCGCTGTTACGTCACAAAACCTGTGACTCAGCAGCGATCTCGCTAGTGATCTCGCTTAGTGTGACGGGGCTTTAGACTACAGAATTTTATAAAAAGTGTATCAATTAAAATGATGGTAACGCTTTAATCTTTACTTACCGTCTATGTAAACTTCTGGCTTCCAGTCATGTGGGTGGAGGTGGATACTGCTTCAGTCGCTCTCGCCTGGCCAGAAGTTATGCCCACTGCAGTTTGAATGATGAATCAAGGCTCTCATAGGCTTTGTGTTGACTGCCAGCTCTTCAGGCATGACATGTGCTATGAAGCTCCATTTTCAATCTGCAAATGCTCCAAAAGCCACTGGAAGAAAAAGCGTTCTGCATGCTGTGAGTGTATGGAGGGATGTGGGCGGTCGCCCTCATGGTATGTACAAAACATCTGAATACCACTAGCTAGGTCTGTAATTCACTACAGCGCTGCAGCCAATCAGTGAGCTCAGCGGCTATGAGCGGTTCTGTTAACTCAGGCATATCCACTGAGCTCACTGGCTTCAACCTTGTCAACATGATGTCAGCACTGTAGACAATACCAGCCATCAGGAGATGTGGCGGAGACTTAGTTCTGGACCCAGGTAGGGTGAATAAAGCATAGTTTGTTTTTTGAAAGCAAACTGTAGGCTTCCAAAATAAGAAAACCCATTAAACTCCAATTTCAATATTTGCCTAGTTCCAGGCTTTGCAGCACCCTCTCCTGACACTGTCCAGCATCAAGACATTGTTTACACCACCATATGGTATTGTGACACTGGACATTATCAGAACCTGGAGCAGCAGCACCCAGAGAAGGGAGCGAGGATTATAGATTTTCTTACTTTTCTGCCTAACTCCGTGGCACCTCTGTGAACAAATACATATCACTGGGTTACCAGGGGAGTAGAGATGAGTGAGCACCACCTTGCTTGGGTGCTCGGTACTCATAATGAGCAGTCAAACGCTCGGACGGGTGTGACTCCTGTACTGAGTATAAAGCAAGTCAATGGGAAACTTATTTTTTTGGAAGATCTTCCCATTGACTTCCATTATACTAAGTAAACGAGTTGCGTCCGTCTTAGCATCCGACTGCTCATTACGAGTACCGAGCACCCAACCATAGTAGTGTTCACTCATCAGTACGGGAGACTAAAAATAGGGTGACTTGGTAAAAAGGGGGGATTTTCAATGTCATCCATTTGTTGGGTCAGTTATATTTTCTAATTAGTAATACGGATGTGGAACTTCCTTTATATAAACGTAGTAATAGACAAAGGTCAAGTAAAAGGGGTAAATATGGTACTTTATGGCATCACTATGCCACCTTGAGTGGAGTTATCCCTTTATTTTCAAGAGACATAATGGCCAACTCTTGTGTCTTTCTTATTGAAGTTTCTGACTTTTTCCCCACCAGTTGCATCCCTCGACCGCTCACAGTTAGGAGATGTCATTGCACAATTCTGTTAGATCCTTATAGGAAAAGTTTCTCTTGAGCAAAAACTTTACCAGCAAAACAACAGAAAAGTGTATCAAAGGCAGGAAGCAAACTGTTGCTGACAGTGGGATCTCCCATTGATAAATCCGTTCGCCTTTTTCCATCAGGAAAGTCTGATAAACACAACTCCTGGAGTTCCTGGCAGCGACTCGGACGCTATAATTTGGTTTTGACATGTTAATGTTGATGCCAGTCCTCCCAGCTGAGGCCGCGTTCCCTGTGGCATTCTGGGGGTTAAATTATTCATGGCGGCAATGCAGATTTAAGACATCAAAGGAGAAGATGATATTTTTTATTGGCTTATTTTTATTCTACTTACAGAGACCGTGAAAGAGATTTTTCTGGAGCAATCTCTGTGAATTTATCTGTATAATAAAATTAGTTTCTATGGCGTTGGGTTAAACAGCTCCCACGGTGACACTGATCCGATGCGTTATAAAAGAGCATTTCCACCTAAAATCACAAAATCCCCAGTACTGAGAAGTCCTTGAGTCGTCCTTTGCAGTTAAAAAATCTATTTATCTGTTGTAGGAAAAGCTAGGTGATCATCGATATACCCACCCTGTTATTCTGGTTCTCATAGGGGTTAGAACCTAATTCTTATACCTTCCTACTTAAGAAATTTCAGAGATGTTTCAGAGGGAATTCAACAGAGCAACATGCAAAATTCCCCCAGATTTGCTGATGTTCTTTATATTATGACCCTTACTAAGCAGCATTGAAGCAGCGACTCACACCCACTAGCTAGATACAGCGCATGCATTTCTCTACTGTTGCACCAATCTCCTCATCCGCCTGTCTGTGACATCTGCATGTGTGTTTTTTAGTGAGATTTCCCTTTTCCCAAACAGAATACAAAAAACAAAAAATACTTAAATATTAGTGATGAGTGAGCACCACCATGCCCGGGTGCTCAATACTGGTAATGAGCAGATGATGCTCGGACGGGCGCGACTCGTGTACCGAGTATAATGGAAGTCAATGGGAAACTCAAGCATTTTTCCGGAAGAATTCCTGTAAAAATGGTCAAGTTCCCATTGACTTCCATTATACCGAGCACCCAAGCATGGTAGTGCTCGCTCATCACTAATAAATATGCATAGACAGATGCAGAAAATAAGCTCATTATTGTGAAAACTATGCCGATTTCAGTTTAGAAATCTATGTGTACCAAAATCACAATGCGGTATCCCAGCCTTAGACTCTACAGAGGCATGAAGGCTCTTGTTAATGCCAGGCCCATCATCCAGTCGTTAAGACAGTGCAAAACCTTTGTTTCTTAATAGTACATCAGACAAAAGCAGATGTGGCGGAACAAAATATCACATAATATGGTGTATAATTACACTTATATGGTTAAATAATGGCAACCACAACAGGGTAGAATAAGGGTGTAACTGTAGTGGGTGCAGCTGTAGAAGTCACAATAGGGTCCCAGAACATCAGAGGTCCCTATGGCCCATGTGAGAAGACCGATACAAGTAAAAACCGCTAATAGTTGGGGGAGCTGTTGAAGATTTTTCATTAGGGTCCATTAGTTTGTACAATACAAAATAATATTGTGGTACCGTGTTAGCCAGAAAAATCGATGTAAATACTTAAGTCCCAAAAAAATTGAGAAAAGTTTTCTAGGAGTGACACTTTTATTGGCTAACCAGAAAAATTATGTTTGTAAGCTTTCAGGTCTCAGTGGCCCCTTCATCAGACAATACTACAAATTAATTACTGAGATATTTAAATAGATATTACAACAGGTCATGAGGTGATGCTAATTAGAGGTGGGCTAAGGTAATTAAAGGTCTTTGTTACTGATGCAGATGAGGTGGAAGTGTTCTTTTACAGATATGAAGACCTTCTTGTGGAGGTGTGAACTGTGTCCATGACTCATGAATCCAGGTGTCACATTTGGTCCAATTTTTAGAGATTGGAACATTCTTATGAGTTTAAATTCCCAGATTTTTATTTTTCTATCATTTTTAAAGTGACCTTTCAATATTAGAACTTTTAAGTGTGCCATGTTGTGTCCAGGTCTAGAGAAGTGTATTCCTACAGGCGTGTCCTGCTCATTTTTTATTGTATGTCTATGTAGATTCATCCTTGTTTGTAATTTTTGCTTTGTTTCCCCAATATATGTCCCTGTAGTGCACCTTGTACATTGTGTCATATACACCACATTGGAGGATGCACATGAAAAAAGTCCATGATCTTATAGTCCTGTTTGTGTTGGGTATAGGGACTGTATCTGTTGGTGATATGAGGGTACAGGTCTTGCATTTCTTGCTGTTGAAGAGGAATGTGCCTATCTGTGATGGTGATTTGAGGACACTTCTGTGAAGGAGATTCCCTAAATTGGGGGGCTGTTTATAGGAGAGCAGTGGCAGTTCTGGGAATATTGCTTTCAGTCTGTGGTGTTTGTGGAACATGGGCTGAAGATCAGCGCCAATTTTCCTTAGGATTTTCATAGACCTGGACACAACATGGCAAACTTAAAAGTTCTAATATTGAAAGGTCACTTTAAAAATGATAGAGAAAGAAAAATCTGGGAATTTAAACTCTACAAGGTGCACTACAGGGACATATATTGGGGAAACAAAGCAAAAATTACAAACAAGGATGAATCTACATAGACATACAATAAAAAATGAGCAGACACGCCTGTAGGAATACACTTCTCTAGACCTGGACACAACATGGCACACTTAAAAGTTCTAATATTGAAAGGTCACTTTAAAAATGATAGAAAAAAAAATCTGGGAATTTAAACTCATAAGAATGTTCCAATCTCTAAAAATTGGACCCAATGTGACACCTGGATTCATGAGTCATGGACACAGTTCACACCTCCACAAGAAGGTCTTCATATCTGTAAAAGAACACTTCCACCTCATCTGCATCAGTAAAAAAGACCTTGATTTAATTTCCTTTGACTATCTCTGCTTAGCATCACCTCATGTCCTGCTGTAATATCTATTTAAATGCCTCAGTAATTAATTTGTAGTATTGTCTGATTAAAGGGCCATTGAGTCCTGAAAGCTTACAAATATAATTTTTCTGCTTAGTCAATAAAGGTATCACTCCTAGAATACTTTTCTCAATTTTTTTGAGACTTAGGTATTTACAGTACAGACCTAAAGTTTGGACACACCTTCTCATTCAAAGAGTTTTCTGTATTTTCATGACTATGAAAATTGTAGATTCACACTGAAGGCATCAAAACTATGAATTAACACAGTGGAATAATAAACTTAACAAAAAAAGTGTGAAACAACTGAAAATATGTCTCATATTCTTGGTTCTTCAAAGTAGCCACCTTTTTCTTTGATTACTGCTTTGCACACTCTTGGCATTCTCTTGATGAGCTTCAAGAGGTAGTCACCGGAAATGGTTTTCACTTCACAGGTGTTCCCTGTCAGGTTTAATAAGTGGGATTTCTTGCCTTATGAATGGCGTTGGGACCTTCAGTTGTGTTGTGCAGAAGTCTGGTGGATACACATCTGATAGTCCTACTGAATAGACTGTTAGAATTTGTATTATGGCAAGAAAAAAGCAACTAAGTAAAGAAAAACAAGTGACCATCATCACTTGTAAGAAATTAAGGTCAGTCATGTCCGAAACATTGGGAGAACTTTGAAAGTGTCCCCAAGTGCAGTTGCAAAAACCATCAAGTGCTACAAAGAAACTGGCTCACATGAGAACCACCTCAGGAAAGGAAGACTAGGAGTCACCTCTACTACGGAGGATAAGTTCATCCGAGTCACCAGCCTCAGAAATAGCAGGTTAACAGCAGCTCAGATTAGAGACCAGGTCAATGCCACACAAAGTTCAAGCAGCAGACACATCTCTGCAACAACTGTTAAGAGGAGAATTTGTGCAGCAGGCCTTCATGGTAAAATAGCTGCTAGGAAACCACTGCTAAGGACAGGCAACCAGCAGAAGAGACTTGTTTGGGCTAAAGAACACAAGGAATGGACATTAGACCAGTGGAAATCTGTGCTTTGGTCTGATGAGTCCAAATTTGAGATCTTTGGTTCCAACTACCGTGTCTTTGTGCGTCGCAGAAAAGGTGAACGGATGGACTCTACATGCCTGGTTCCCACCATGAAGCATGAGGAGGAGGAGTGATGGTGTGGGGGTGCTTTGCTGGTGACATTGTTGGGGATTTATTCAAAATTGAAGGCATACTGAACCAGCATGACTACCACAGCATCTTGCAGCAGCATGCTATTCCATCTGGTTTGCATTTAGTTGGACCATCATTTATTTTTCAACAGGACAATGACCCCAAACACACCTCCAGGCTGTGTAAGGGCTATTTGACCAGGAGTGAGAGTGATGGGGTGCTACGCCAGATGACCTGGCCTCCACAGTCACCAGACCTGAACCCAATCGAGATGGTTTGGGGTGAGCTGGACCGCAGAGTGAAGGTAAAAGGGCCAACAAGTGCTAAGCATCTCTGGGAACTCCTTCAAGACTGTTGGAAGACCATTTCCGGTGACTACCTCTTGCAGCTCATCAAGAGAGTGCAAAGCAGTAATCAAAGCAAAAGGTGGCTACTTTGAAGAACCTAGAATATAAGACATATTTTCAGTTGTTTCACACTTTTTTGTTAAGTATTTAATTCAACATGTGTTAATTCATAGTTTTGATTCCTTTAGTGTGAATCTACAATTTGCATAGTCATGAAAATAAAGAATGAGAAGGTGTGTCCAAACGTTTGGTCTGTACTGTACATCGGTTTATTAGTTTAAATTTATGCCGCTATGAACTTAACCCATAACAAGCAATATGGATATTGAAGTCTAAGATAGTTTAGAACAAGTGGGGTTCATGTAATGATTGAGGCTATTTTTTGAGGATGGTGGATATTCCAAAAGACATTCAAGTATTAAATATCCTGAATTCTGAGACCTCTAAAGACTCCATAAATCCAAAAATAAGTGGGGGGTGTCAGACAGACCCTCTGATAAGCAAGGGATGACATATTTTTCTAGTAAGACATCACTGAGAACTTTCCATAAAAATCATCATTTTTGATAACAGTGGACCCTTTTCAGCCCTATGAATATTTCAATTAATAATTGAATTAACTATTATTATTATTATTATTATTATTATTATTATTATTAAATATACTGTATATAATAAATACACCCCAAAATCTACAAATTCCAAAATCCATCTAAGTATTGAATATCCTGACTGCTGAGACCTCTATAGTCTCTTTAGACCTCTATAGTCTCTTTCATTCCGAAAATAAGTGGCAGGTGTCACTTATTATTATTAATATTATTATTATTATTAGCTCTCTTTCACACCAAAATCTGCAAATTCCAAAATCCATCTAAATATTGATTATCCTGACTGCTGAGGCCCATATAGTCTCTTTCAAGTGGGAGGTGTCAGTCAGACCCCCAAAATATGAAGGGATAACATATCCTAGCAATAGACATCACTGGGAATTTTCCATAAAATCAACTAAAGTACCTAATTTGCCATGTGCACATGTATAAAAGATGGACTATAACCCCTCGAGGTGATTTTACTGAGGAAGGTTTTTTTTTTAGAAATTCTTTTAAACTCTTTGAAATATATGAAAACCCTCTTCCGCTGTATCTAATTAAATCCCACAGTAAATGTTTGCGGTTCAGGACCGGTCCCATGACAGCGGGAAGGTATTTTAGGGACATAAATGAATCAAATCCAAATGATTTTTTATTATTTTTTTAGCTCCTCTCCTTACCAGATGTGAATCATGTTACCGGGAACACAAGGCAAAAGTTCCTTTTGAAGCCATCAAACGTTCCTGTGGATGGTTCTCATGATGAATCTTGTTAAACCTGACACAGATCATTAATCGGAAATTCTTTTGTGAGACCAAAGGGCCGGGTGGAATGCAGAAAAGGGGAAAAAAAAAGAAAAACAACTTGATATTTTTATTATATGGTTTGGGATCTGTGAGCCGGGCCCATCGTAGGTTAACACACGTTGGGCATTGTAAGAGAGGGACTTTACAGAATAATGTGTATAGATGACAGTCAGCCTCAATGCCCGCATCAAAGAGCATTGTGGTGCGGATAGTCAGATAGGACATAATTAAACCGGACACGTTCTGTGATTTTGCCTTTGACGCGTAGGGTCTGGTGCTGAGCACAGCTGCACACGCATACAGCGGTGTAATTAGTGTAATTTCCTACCAAGGACAAAAACAAAAAAACTCCCTCTGTCCTTAAATCAAATATTCCGTATTTTTGTTCAAAATTCGATGTCGTCATTTCCCTGTATGTAGACAAACTGGGTAACAGCCAGTGTACCCGCCATCACAAATACCACAATGGTTGCAACTACATTTTGAAATTTGGGTGTAGGGTATTCTTTTTAAATGGGTCTAAAAGAAATTGATCATAAAATGAACATATGCATTTCTATGTAAAAATTACTTGCTGGCCATATGTTCAGTCATTTGAGCTTTCAAAGTTGTAAAAGGCTAAAAAGTGACCGGTCTGGATTCCGCTCACTAGTTTATATCAAAATGTAAAAACAGGGTGTAACTACAGCAAGTTCAGGTTTGCGATTGACTGGCCTGAAACAAAGGGCCCAGAAAGTCCATGGCCTATAGACAGAGGCCCGATGTTAACGATTGTCAGTATGGTAGACAGATATTTTTCATTCGGGGTGGTCCTAAAGTTTTCCTAGTGTAAAATCTACATGGAAAATCTTTTCGATATTTGAGAGATTGCCAAAATTCTGTAGCAAGGATTTCGAAGATTTAGTCAGGTATGCCGATGTTTTTAAGCCGTTTTGATATACCAGTTTTTTTTTTAACAAGATGAAGAAGGACAGCACCTAGCTAGCTGGTATCAATCTTCATATTCTGCATGCATGGGTGACAGAATAAATGAAGATTTGATACTATCGCCACTTGCGAGGCGCTGTCCTTCTTTATCTTGTTGATACTATGCTATCCAAGATGGACTCCTTGGGCTCATGTGCCCCCAACCAAGGGTAACTATAAAAACCCTATCTAAACCACAAGGTGCTGTGAGCCAATTTTTTCACATTACTAGTTATGGGTGGAGCCACACTGCCGTATGACTCGCAGGAGGATTGCACCAAAGCAGCCGGACCGCCGGATCTCTCCTGACCTGAGAATGAAGCAACCAATATAAAGAGCCATAGCAAAAACAGGATAATTAATGATTGAAAAGATAGTATTGAATAATCACTTAAAATATTTATAAAGATAGTATTGTAACAATGAGCACACAAAAATGTGGAGCTTCAGACCAGCGGGAAGAGAAAGAATATGATCATGCCCAAGATAATAAAGTAATAGTTTGTGCATATAAATAGTAGTGTACTATTACCAAATTCAGATATCAAGACACGAAGGGAATATAGTAGAGTCGGAGTCGTGGAGTCGGTAGACCATTTTGGGTGGAGCCGGAGTCGGATTCAGGGAAATTGAAGAGTATGTGTCATAGCCGGATTGTTTGGCTTACTGACTTCACAGACCTGGTTGTGGAGTCAGAGTTGTGGAGTCAGAGTTGTGGAGTCAGAGTTGTGGAGTCTGAGTTGTGGAGTCTGAGTCGGTGTCCATTTTGGTGGAGTTGGTGTTGGATTAAGGGAAATTGTAGATTCGGAGTTGGATGTTTGGCTTTCTGACTCCACAGCCCTGGTATAAAGTAGCAGAGCTGTTTGCTTGTCTCCTGCCACTGGAATTGAGTCAAGTCCCGAAGCACGTTTCGGAGCTCAGTCTTCATCATGTTTTGTGGGAGTTTAAAAATACATGAAGCTACATAATGATGCGGTCCTCATATAAGAATTAGGCATACAGAAGATGATTCATACACCAAAAATCATCCCTCTATCTCATGGAGAAATGTGCTCACCCATAAATATAAACCATTCAGAAAAAACAAGGTGATTTTTGCAAAAATATCCAAATTTTATTATAAATATTAGAAATTATTTTTTCTTTCAGACCAGTAAAAATTACAATAATAACAGTGAGTATTTAATCAAAAAATACATAAAAAATAGATCTACAAAAAATTCCAATTACATAAAAAAGACAAAAATGACAAAATGAAAAGACAATGTATACACAACCCTAAACACAGTAAGGGTATGTGCCCACAGGAAGGTTTAGTGGTGTTCAAACCGTCAGCAAACCGCTGGAAATTATCAGTTCTGAGCTCTGAAGTCTCCAGCTGTTTTCCGGCGGTTTTCCGGCGGTTTTTTCAGCGTGTGCACAGCGGTTTATAGTCGTTTTTCCCAGCGGTTTTTCCAGCGGTTTTCTATGGAGGATTTTGTTCATGGAACCGATCAAAAACCGCTGAGAAGAATTGACATGCTGTATGCTGCTAAACCGCTGGGAAACCGCTCAACCGCTGGCGGATCCGCTCACATAAACCGACTATGTGTGCACAGCAGTTTCTAAATTACATAGGGTTACATGTAAGTCCTAACGCTGCTTAGGATTTACATAAATTTAAATAAAACCTATGCTAAACCGCCGGCGGTTTTCGCTGCTAAACCAACGTTAAACCTTCCTGTGGGCACATACCCTTAAGTGATCTCTGTTCAAGTAACCTTGCTATAAACCAATCTATGTTTAAATAAAATCACAGTGATTCATTCTAAGTGTCACCTATCTCACACCTAGGTGATAAATCATAGATAAAACCGTACAAAGTGTAACTAAATAAACAAAGATCAAGAGGGGCTAATTACCTGGTGTGTATACAAGTGTAGCTGCACTCTACATGCACGTTTCGGCTCACGCCTTCATCCAGGAGTGAATACAGCTCCCAAGGTTCACCATTATATCATGTGAAGTAACCTATCCCCAGCCAGTCACTTGCCACCTGACCTATACACAGCTGTCTAGCATGTCCCGCAATTACGCTCCTCCACCGGACCATATAGGGAATTCCGGTTCCATGGCTGCCTCCATGTCATGTATACACTCACCATGGAGACCATAGTGTGGCGCATGCGTTAAGTCCGGCGCTTAGATCGGATCCCCCTAATGCGTCATTACGGGCGCCATGGATACGAGGCCAAACATCCGCAGTCATGATGCGGTCCTCACACTAGTCATATGGTAGTGTGACCCAGCCTTAGAACAGATTCCATCAAGACCAACTTCAAAGCAGTGACCTGCACTTTTCTTTTTACTCCTATTTCTCACACATTTTTGTGCTGCCACAAGCCTTGGTTGAACCACTGGTCCAATGTTATAAAGCCTTTTTGTGATATAGAAATTTGTTGCGCCACGCTGCTTTATGTTTTATATCCACCCTCTGTTAAGTCATCGTTACACTCACCTTTTCCTGTTATGCTGTCCGCACAACAGGGGGGCTCACGTAGTGAGTGCAAGGGGTCTCTCTCTGTGCGGTGTGGATTTCCTTCCCTTTTTCCTCGGTGTCCGCCTGTGTAATTGCACGTGATCCGTCACGTGTTTTCCTCTCCTCTGTTAGATTTGTCTTCTCCTCCGGAGCTGCTCCACCGCTCTCCCCATAGGGAGATGGATATGCAGGCAATGAAATAAAGCTAGGTCCTCTCCCACTTGAGGAAGACGCCCTGAGCGTCGAAACATGTTGTGGGAGAGGACCTAGTGTGATTTGAACAATAAACTTACAGGTAAAATACTTGTTGAAGTGTAGCTGTCTTCATATCCCAGCTCTCACCCAAACATCGCTTTATTCCATTGCCTGCATAAAGCCTTTTTGTGTCATTGATCCATGTTCAGAATCTAGTTGTACTTCGGCACACCAGAAAACTTGAGACTAGGAATTGCATGTAAAATTGCGGCTTTTTTCACAGATTATCTACATCCAATAGTGCAAAACAGAATACAATCAATGCCATTGTATCAATAACATGAATAAAGAAATGTGCAAATAAGTAAATCAAATGACCATACATAACTTTGTAGTGGACATACATACTGTATTAGCCTTGACAAATCAAAACACTTTCTTCATGCAATTCCTAGTCTCAAGTTTTCTGGTGTGTGAAGTACAACTAGATTGTGATTACCCCAATTTTACTTCTGAGCACCCCCTTACGGTTGAGCCCAACATCACTAACAGATTGATCTATGTTCAAACCAGGATGTTACCTACCATGTTTTGCTTGTGTTAAACTGGTGTTTTGGATCGAATTAGAACCAAATGTTGGTAGTTTTTCCAGATCTTCCACATTTTCTGGGTAATACTTCTCTTATTGGGCTACCAAATATTCCTCCCAGCCCCCAATTCAGATGCACACAAGTACATGTGTTCTGAGAGAGTGGTATAGGCAATGGACAGACACGAATGCTTACTTCCCTTGACCTAAGCAGAAGACACCTTAGTTCAACTAAAATGTGCTTAGTGTGTATGCCCACCTTCAGAAATGAGTATAGAAGGAATTAACCACCACACCACCATGTGTATCAAGGAGCTCCAGGAGATGGATATATTAATAAACTCCTAATTTATTGCTACCCATTTCGGAGTAGAAAAGTCCTTCAGGCAAATTACTAAATTGGACATCCTATGCGTTTTGGAGTGAAGTGCCTGAACAAGGCGTTTTCTACTCTGAAACACAAAGCAATAAATCACAAGTTTATTAATATATCCAAGTCCTGAAGCTTGGAGCAGTTAACCCCCTCTATACCCACTACTACTCTGCTTCTCCAAAAATAGGACAGTGTCTTGTATTTTTTCTCCTCCAATAAAAAGGACTAGGGCTTATTTTGGGGGTAGGGCTTATATTTGGCCAAGAATTAATGATCAAACATTTATGCTTGAACAAAAAATCCACATTTTTCCTTGCAAAAAGCAGTACGTGTTTTTCACTGTGATTCTTTTCTAGTGCTCCACAGAGTAGATTTTTCTTTTTGAACTCATGTTGGGGGGGATACAGTATACTGGTTGTTGAAGATGAGCAAATCTGCAGGGAGGCCGACTTTGGGGGTGGACATGCGTACTTGGGAGTGGAGCGGGGGAACAGCGACCCTACTTCTAGTACAGTATAAAGTATACAGTATGATACTTACACAGAAAGATGAACGGGAGCCTGCAGGACTCAGGACGCATTCTTCAATCAGCACCCGGAGTCAGAAGGCGGGACATATTGACTCCAGGTGCTGATTGGTCGCCGGTCACGTGGGTTCTATGACTGCAAGTCCTAACAGTTCTGGAACACCTGCCAGCAGTGGAGCCTGTGGTGAGTATAAAGCTTTATTGTTTTAATGTCGGGGGTGCAAAAAAGGAATAATGGGGAGCAAGGGGAAGGAATACAATATTCACTTCGCACTGTATTCCTACTTCACTGGCGACTATTGCATCCCTTTGCAATCCGCCGGTCCTCATCAGTTGAGAGTGACATTGCGCTGTGTATTTCTATGCAGGTGTCACTTTCAGCTATGAGTAAGTAACTAGGGCTTATTTTTGGAGTAGGGCTTATATTTTAATCTAATGCCAAAAAGCCCGAAAAACTCTGCTAGGGCTTATTTTGGGGGTAGGGTTTATTTTTGGAGAGACATGGTATTGATCTGGGAGTCAGCCTCCAGGGATTTTTTATCCACATGCTTTTTCAGTAGTTGTGGCTTATCACAACTACCTAAGGTGAGTGACTCCTTGTGAACCCACAACCCACATGTTACCCGGGTAATACCCAATGGTTGTCTTTCGATTTATTCAGCCCTTCTCTGTGTCCTATTATGTTACATGGACTTCAAAGAAGGGGCTTCCCAGCTTGGTACTCCTCCGTATAAAACACAACAGAGCGCTGCTGTTTAACAATCTTGAGAATAAGCAGAATTGGGTCCGATCCTGGTGGACTCATCAGCACTGTGAAACATAATATGACAAGGGTTTCTTCAAAATAAATCGGTCCACAAATATTGACAATGGATTTGCTGCAAGTAAGTAGCAGATCGAGAGTAGGTCCACAAAAGGATTGGCACCAATGTCATTAAATGTTGCAGACCCTGAGTGTTTTATATCCAAAATAAGTAATATATTATCGGAGATAACCACAGAATCAGAAAAGTGCACATTCCCTAACATAGAGATCCTAATCTCTGAGCCGGAGGAATGTGTTTTATAAAAACAACTCTGCACAATATATCAGAACTTATCATGCAACATGAGTCAGTTTTTGTTTTCTATCACATTATGTGCATTTTAGAAGAGAGAAGAGATCACATATTGCAACCCTAGAGTAAGCTGTAGGCAAACGCTCACTGACCGGCTGTGGAGGAACCTGCTGGGAAAAGTCGCTTCAAAACAGTTACAGAAGCCCTTGATGTGGACTTCAAAATGCATTTCCATAGAAGCAATGTCAACTGAAGCAAAAAGTCAGTGTTAGTGACATTGCTGGTCCTCTCTGTACAATATAGATTAGGGCACTGCATTTTCTAATCCTAAATTTTGATCTTTGGGTCGTCTTCTTCGCCTAGTAGGGAAGGACCTAATTAAGTACTGAAGTAGACCATGATTAGAAAACGTTGGCAGTTCACCAGATCTTTTAAGAAACTAGACTCAAGGAAGGGGTTGTAAAAAATATTATATCCAATTTGAGACTATCAGGTATTGCTCCCTTCCATTACCCAGATGGAAGACCTACTCAAACCAAGGGATGTTGTAATGGGGCACCTTGTTATAAGGCTTTATAGTACTAAATGCTCAGGCTGCTTATAAAGGGTTTTCCTTCAAAAGAAGGGATGTCTAAACTCTTGCTCTGACGTCTGACTTTTTGGCTCCACATCATGATCTCGTTGAGCCGTAAACAACTCCATTCAGTCAACTTGTGCGTGGAAAAAGCTTAAAGAGCTGCGTAACACTGATCCTAGGATCATTAGACCCCCACCATAATGTCGGAATACCCCCTTTAAGGCCAATTTTTGATAATGTTCCCCTACTGCTGCATGGATGATGATTGTGTTTAATGATATGTATCAGCTCTTTACAGTTTAAAGGGATTTGTCCAGGCATCCGTATCAAACCATGAAGGAACCAACACCAAGTGGCTCTACTGATTTCAGCTGTGGAGAAGGTCGAATGTAAACACTGAACAGCATGGTTCCATTCAATGCATAGGGATCGCTGCCGAGAACTTCAAGAGCATAGGAGCTGATCTGCAACTCTTGGTGGAGACCACTACATATTAAACAGAGCTGCGCTTTTCAGTTCCATTCAATGTTTACATCCAGCCGCTGGTGTAGAGCTAAGGATCAGTTGTTGTGCTGGGTCCCTATCACTCAAATATTGATTACCTTTTCTAATGATAAGTCGTCAATTTAATTTCCCTGAAAACCTCTTTAACAAAATTATTGTGAAATAGCTCATGTTTCTAATCAATATGGTTTTAAGGGGTATAATTTCTCATTGAGGATATCCAGTAAGCGGAGAGAGTCTGATAGGCAATGACCAATGTAAAAAAAAATATTCAAATTTAGCTCTTCACAATCAAAAATTGTCATCTATAGGTAGCTACTAGTGATGAGCAAGCAATGATTGGGTGATCGGTACTCATAACGAGCAGTTGGATGCTCAGATGGGTGCAACTCAAATACTAGAGTATAATGGAAGTGAATGGAGAACTTGAGCATTGTTCTGCGAATTCTTACGGAAAAATGCTAGAGTTTCCCATTGACTTCTATTATTCTTGAATACTTGAGTCACACCGATCCAAGCATCAACTGAAATACAGAGTACCCGAGTATAATGGAAGTCAATGGGGAACTCAAGCATTGTTCTCAGAATTCTTGCGTAATCTACTCGAGTTTCCCATTGACTTCAATTATACTTGGATACTTGAGTCTTGTACATCCAAGTATCAACTGCTCACTTATCACTAGCATCTACATTGTAAATAGGAAATATGCAAATTAATTTGCAGGACCCAATCCCATAGCCACCTCGGTAATCTGTGACCTTGATGGGAGCCCTGTGAAAGACGTCTCACCTTCCAGCATAAGTGACTCTTCTTCTGATTATCCAGCCTGATGTAAAGTCGCACAGTTGTAATGCTACAATGATGCCATCATACTAGACTGGCTAATCTAAAAAGGAGCTTCAGGTAAGAGGCGGTCCTCAGAACTCCTGTTTGGTGACAACAGATTACCGACGTGGCCCGATAAGCCAGATCCTGCAAATTGATCCACACCGTCTCTAACTGTAGGTCATTGATTTGCTCACAAAGTGAATCCAACCCTTACTAAAATCCAGTAATACCCTAAATAGGGAAAACAAGGTTTGTACAATCCAGACTGTGGAGCTAAGGACACATAGTTGTCCTTAATATTTCCAATAACTTTTTTTTTTATTGGGAAATGCACAAAAAGTTAACAAACAACTACAGAAAAGGATTGCACTATCTGCATATGTGCTGTGCTCAAGAGCAATGACCTACGTAATAGAGTAAAAAGTAGAGTTCGTCACATTGGATACCCCAAGAAAAAAAAAGTCGGATTTGGAGCAATAAAAGCATACTTTAATAAATGCCAATAAATGCAATACTATTATTTTTCTTTGATAAATCTATTTTAAAAAGGCATCTCAGTATTTTATTATTACCTATATGATAGGTCTGGTGCCGTTTCGGGGGTTGCAATTATTTCCGTCGTTCCAAAAATGCCTCAATATCCTCAAAGCATGACATATTTTCATTTTGCAATATGTTTTGTATGCAGATACCGTATCTTTGCTATATGTCTGACTTGCTTTGATGGATATTTGTCCCCATTGAGTCTACCAGTGTCGTAAGAGATTCATGGTGTAAGGCAGCAGATTTGCTATAGGGGATGGAGCGATGATGTGTTGACCAAAGGTTCTCTAAGCTCATATTTCCCATTTAGAAAACATTTTCAGATATCTCCGGGAACATTTTTCCAGCACTGAAGATTCAGTTCACAGAATAACTGTTTAATTTCACCTTATGCTGTTAAATAAACAGGCCGGAAAAATTGGGTACAAGTTGACTCAGTGCTTTGCATCATGAAATTGTACATTTTCATCCTGATATCGGAAACAGTCAGCTGTTCCTTCTAGACTCTGCTTCAAGGGGGGAAAAAATGAGATGATATTTGAAACCCTGTGTTCACTTGTGCGCTGTCATTTATCTCCTAGGTAGCACACGTCTACAGATATCTATAAAACTGCAGGAACTGAGCTGAGGCTAAAGAGCTGTTTGCGGAAAACGATAGGAATTTAATTTGTTTTTGGGGGGAACACGTAGGAAGTGTGTGATACGGTCCCGCGAGTGACACAGAAGCGACTGACCATGTCATAAAAAAACTGAAATAACAATTATAGGAGAGAACAGGAAACTTTATCTAACAGCTGCTGGGACAAGATATTTCATTATTACTGTGTTACACTAATGGCAATAATGTTTTATTACAAGGTTATAGTAAAAAGAAAATTGAATAAAAATAAATAACTAAATATTTAGGTCTCAACACAATGGGGCATCAAACGAGAGAAAGAGTAAAATTAGAAGTATTTTTTTAGTATGGCGGGAGTGAAAAAGCAATTTTAAAAAGGTGCGAATGTGCCTTAAAGGGCTTATCAACAACTCAGACAACTCCTTCTCAAATCGAATGTTTGCCCGCAATAAAATAAAACGTTATACTCACCTCTGGTGCATGCGCCGTTCCAGTGGTCACTTTGCTCTCTCGCGGATCATGTGGCATTGTTTGTCACTTGCTGTCCCAGGGATTGCGTGACATTGTTACAGCACTTGATCTCCCAGGGATCACATGACATATTTAAGGTATTTACTCTCCCTGGGATCGCATGATATTTTTTATGGCACTTGCTTTCCTGGGGATTGTGTGACATTGCTACATCATACAATCCCAACAGCCAATCAGAACTGGATTCACTCACCCTTCCTTTGGCCAAATCAAGACGTCTGGAGAGAGTGAGAGCTGCGGCTGCCCTCTCACTCCCTCTGGATGTCAATTGGAGGAGCACAGGGAAGCCGGCACTGATTGGCTACAGGGATCATGTGACTTAATAATCTTACACAATCCCTGGGAGACAAAGTGCCGACACCACTGGAACTGTTTAAGTATACATAAAGAAAAGCCTGGATGTCAGCTCACCTTTTCCTCCCTCTTCCAGTCCTCATACACTGCACGGATCACACCTAGACAAAGAGAACTCAATGGAAGCATGTAGAAAATCCAACAATATAGGAACTCAACCATGGAGATGGAGAAAAATAAAAATTTCTTTTTTTTTTTTTTTTAAAACATAGTTATAACGGTCAAACGCTCCACGATTGAATAGATATATGAAAGAACAACCGATGCATTTTGGCTACAAATAAGGCTTAGCCATAGTCGAAATGCATCTATTGTTTTTCTGTACCCCTGTTTAATCCACTAGGTTTTTAAAAACCCAATAAATGTGCCATTTTATTATACTCTATCTCTATGGTTGAGTTCCTACATCGCTGGATCTTTTACATTTTTCTAGCGTCAGTATAGCTTCAGTATAGATGTTAAAATTATTTTACTAGGAGCAAACATAGGTATTGTTAAGGAGTTGGCCGAAGTAGTGGAAAGCCCATTTACATTAGTAAGGTAGGAATACCTCTTTAAAATTGTCGGAGCATAGGATATACCAGTAGGTCCTACATTGGGTAAGGGTGTATAGAACAGTATCTTAGAAAGTTTTGACATAAATCCCTGTTCGTTTTTTACAGAGCACCCACTACTTTTAACTCTAAATCTTCAACTACTACTGGAGATGCAAGGTCACCTTGGCACAGTTTTATATAGACATCCCCTATCCACCAGGCACAGGGAGGCATGGGGAGTTACAGAGGGTGATCCACGCAACCTTCAGCATTGCACCTCACTTGCTCACAACCCTGACAGGCTGAGAGACTCATTTCACTGGCACCCATGAAACCCTGCCAGGTAGGACTGGCACTAGTTCCTTGTTAGATATATGCTCCATCTGTTAATGAGATCATATCAGGCCAAAAACCAACCCCGGTAGCATGTAATGTGAAACCGAAACAGAGATGTGTGGATTTGCTGGATTAGATAAAAGATCAACTCAGTATTAAATTATATGTTTAATCGCCTTAAGTACACATTAGACAAATATTATATACACAATGGATATACATATACATTGGTCAGACAGCAAATACAGGTGGTAATGCAAGCAATATAGGTAGACATACATACGTCAGTTACCAAGTAGATGTTTAGGCCTTGTGTCTGGCAGCCACATGGGAGGTGTGTGGTGCCAGGGGCTTCTGGTTGCTTCCAACACGATTATGGTGTGACCTCCCTAGAAGATAACAAAGACCGCTTGCTGACACTCATAGATAACCCCTTGATGGTAACTCCCTTCCCTGCCCCCAGAGTAGCCCTAGATCCCCTTCTTACTCTGGTGGCTGGAACTCCAAAAACCTATGATGGGTCTCTCAGGAGGTCCTAAGTGATTCTGGTGCCATTGGATCCAGCTGGTCCTTGTTACACTAGAAGACAAAACATAGACTCCACACTTAGCTTCTACTAGCCATTCTAGATATCTCCCCACCAATGAGTACTAGGAAGAATCAGGACCTCTTATGTACTGTCTCCATGGTCCTGGAAATATAATTTGTGTAGGGCTCAGATATATGATAATTCCATTACGCCTTATGAAACTACAGTGCCTATCTGACTGAAGGTTCTCGTTCGATGCAAGGGGCCCCAGCAGGGGTTCAAGCTTTTGTTGCAGCTATCTACTGTTTTAGGTGTGATTTTTTTTTTTCCATTTGAGGCAACTGGACTCTCCCTGCTGACTAGGAGGTCCAAAACTGCTCATTCAGATCATAATATCTCCTATATTCTTCATAGGCTGCATTTACATGAGCCGATTTCACACCATTAAATGAAAGGCGATTGACAGCATTCCAGTTTGCCTTGTTTATCGGTGACATTACTCAGGCTGACAAAGAATTCTGGGAACAGATTGATTTCTAATATGATGGCTATGTCCCTGTACAGTAGAATGTTATCGGCAGCACAACTGTTTACACCATGAATATGCTGCCAAAACAATGATTTGTGGTCCGTCATAAACAATCCAATCACATCATTAATCAGCATTCTGCTCTTTCATTGGTTGTTTGACCCCTTGTACATTTACACCGATGAACCATTGTTAATACATAGACCACACACTCCCTAATACACACTCTATGCTACGCACACACTCACTCCACACTATAGACAAACTGCATGTTACACATAGACATTATGTTACATATAGACGGCATTTTGCACACACTGTATGTTACATACAGACACTCCATTCTACTGAAAATGTTTCCATTCTACACATATGCACACATGCTGTGTCACATACACACTCTATGCTACACACACTGTATTTTACACACATACTGTGTTTTGCACACAGTCCATGCTACACTCACCCTGTATCTTAAACATATACTCAATTCTACACACATTCACTGCATGTTACACTCCATGCTGCACACACTGCATGCAACATTGACTTTATTTTAAACATACTGCATGTTACATAAAAACTGCATTTTGCACATTATGTGTTACAGACGTACTAGACATTAGTTGTTACATACACACTCTGTACTACTCACGCACTAAATTTTGCACACACTCATTGCATGTTGTACGCACATACACTGTATGTTGAGCTCACTACTTACAATTTCTCCTACAGCGTGATTTAACACGCGCCGGTGGGGAGCACGTCATTCCTTGCTCCCATCGGTGGCCCTGTAACGTGATCATGGTGCGCCAATGGGTTTGCATGACAGCCGGGGGTCATCTGATGACCTCTTTGTCCGTCATGAAGAACTTCCTGTGAACGCCGACTGCAAGCCGGCATTCACAAGAGATCAGCATTTCTGCTGTACAGAGCCGGGCTGGTGCTGATTTACTGCTCTTAACAGCACAAGTGATCAGATGATTGCATCTTCAAGTTCCCTAAGCTTCATTCAAAAGTACAACTTGTACCACAAAAAAATAAGCCATTGTGTGGCTATGTGGATGGAAAAATAAAAAAGTTATGCCTTTTGGAAGAAGGGGATCGAAAAACAAAAATGGAAAATCACCTAGTGGTGATCATCTAATTATTTAATTATACAGTAGTTTCCTCAACGCCCTTGAAAAATCTAAAGATATTCAACTAACATTTAGATTGTGTAACTTGCATGGCTTCAAGATAATGATTGTTAAGCACATTGGAAAATGTGGTTAAAGGAAGAACAAGAAAACTCAATAGTTTGGATAATTGGCAGAAAATGGTTACAGTGATACATTAAGTATTTCCGCTCGTACACAAGAATGTGACCCAACTGAATCCTTAAATGTTATAGTCATATGTGAAGATGGTGTTATCCTCTATCCAATGACCCTATATACAATGATGAACTGTTATGGATGAATATTATTTATTTAATTATTATTTATCAGCCTTCAGCTTTATCTCAAGCCATAATGACAGGATGGATAAATGCTTTGTAGGAAAATCGATCTTGAGCATCCTAAATATTATTATTATTATTATTAATAAGTATTTATATAGCGCTATAAGGATACATGGCGCTTTACAATTTAGAGGGTTGACATAGACAAGTGGTCGAAGACGACGACCACAAACGGTGACAAACGATGACAGATCACAAATAGTAATACAGGTACAATGGGGACGGGGATCCTGTAAATAGGTCCACCAGGGTCTTCTGCAAGCCTAGGTAGGTCCACCAGAGTCTCTTCCAAGCCTAAATAGGTCCACCAGGGCTTTCTCCAAGCCTAGGTTGGTCCACCAGGGTCTTCTCCAAGCCTAGATAGGACCACCAGGGTCTCCTCCAAGCCTAGATAGGTCAACCAGGGTCTTCTCCAAGCCTAGGTAGGTCCGCCAGGGTCTTCTCCAAGCCTAGATAGGTCAACCAGGGTCTTCTCCAGGCCTAGATCGATCCAGCAGAGTCTTCTCCAAGCCTAGACACAGTAGGTCCACCAGCTTTTTAAGCTTCAAAAAAATCACAGATCCCTTATATTTTTTAATGGACAGGTCAAAAAGTGACCTATTTTTATGGACTGTCCTGGAATTTCTGGATGGCTGGCAACCCAGGCGCTCCTCCAATGCTGCAGAAGAAAAGCTGCTTCTGATAGCATCGGAGAGCACAGTTTGCACCAGCAGCTCAGTCATTCCCCGGTCCAAACTGTAAATCATCAGGAGTGTGTGAGCATAGGATGGTGTGCTCCTGAGGGTACAGGCCAGAGTCAATCCCTTTATGTCTGGAATAATGATGTTAAAAATGGATGAAAGTGATATATAATTTACCACTATAGTTAATTTTCCAATATTACTCCTCTTATAAGGAAGTTGGCCAACCATAATAGTCTGTTTCAATATTGATGTCATGCATATCAGATGAATGTCGGCTGAATGTGATGCTTTGGCTGGTCATTCGGCTGACTGCTTGATAAAGACCTTTTGGGTTGAAACGTCGCGCCACAGAGGACTGAAGTAAACCTGTCCTTTTTCACCTATACTGGAGTGCTGCCTGTTTTTTTGGAACTTGACTGCCATCTCAGCCGACTCCCATATACAGGAGTGCTTGGTCAGCCAAGCGCTCCTGTGATTTTTTTTTGGAGAAAGCCACCGGCTGACATGTTGACCCGCAACTTATCTCTAGGAGAACAATGCAATGTCTGAAATCAGACATGCGCATTTGACATTTGCTCTAGTGCTCAGTTGGCCTATGCCCCATACACATTAAAGGGAACCTGTCACCTGGATCTAAGCCCCTACACTATCACTACCTGTCCCTGCACCTTCCTAGCAGCTCCCTATCTATCCCTCTCTGAGCTAAATCCGCCCTATAAAACTGCAGAAAAATAACTTATAACTTACAGCAGTCCCTGAGGCTGGGGACTGAGAAGGCGGGCCCAGGCTCCATTCAGCCCCTCCTCCATGCAGCAGCACACGCCCCACTGGGCGGCATTATTCTTTCTTCATCGCCGCCTCCTCCATTTGGAATCTCCTGCCTGCTTTACACCTATCATGTTGTGGTGATGCGACCTCGATGTGTCCCCTGACTGAGACACAGCATATGGGAGATTGTATCTTCTGCTCGGTAGCAGCACACACAGGGTGAGCTGCTACTGGAGCTGAGTGCTGATTGAAATCACTGATGCCCAGGTGTGCGGGTGAATAGGAGATGATATGTGCTGCCCTGGGCTGTGGGGAGGGGGTGGAGTGTGTCAGGACAGCAGCAAGAGCTGCTGGGATTGTATGAGGTTCTACTCGGCTGTGCCCCGGTGTAACAGGCCAGACTAAACCCCCCGACCAGAATATACTCGGGGTTAAAGTGGCCTAGGCCAGATTATACCCCTCCGTATACCACAGCAGCTTTAGATCAGGGCTCCAAGCAACACATGGGGGCCCGAGGCAGCACAAAGTGGCCCTACGCAACATACAGGGGCCCCAGGCAGTGCTAGGGCCCCAGGCAGTGCTAGGGGCCCCAGGCAGTGCACGGGGCCCCAGGCAGTGCTAGGGGCCCCAGGCAGTGCACGGGGCCCCAGGCAGTGCACAGGGCCCCAAGCAGCACAAAGAGGCCCCAAGCAACATACAGGGGCCCCAGGCAGTACTAGGGGCCACAAGCTACACACAGGATCCCAGGCTACACACAGGGGCCCCATGCAGCATACAAGGACCCCAGGCAGTGCACGGGGCCCCAGGCAGTGCACGGGGCCCCAGGCAGTGCACAGGCCCCAGGCAGCACAAAGTGGCCCCAGGCAGCACAAAGTGGCCCCAGGCAACATACAGGGGCCCCAGGCAGTACTAGGGGCCCCAGGCTATACACAGGGTCCCAGGCTACATACAGGGGCCCCATGCAGCATACAAGGGCCCCAGGCAGTACAAAGGGGTCCCAGGCAGCGCATGGGGGCCAGAGGCAGCACACAGGGGCCAGAGGCAGCACACAGGGGCCCCAGGCAGCACAAAGTGGCCCCGGGTGGCCCACTGCCTGGGGCCCCTGTATATTGCCTGTGGTCACTTTGTGCTGCCTGGGGCCCCTGTGTGCTGCCTGGGGCCCTTGTATGCTGCATGGAGCCCTTGTGTGTAGCCTGGGATCCTGTGTGTAGCCTGGGATCCTGTGTGTAGCCTGGGATCCTGTGTGTAGCCTGGGATCCTGTGTGTAGCCTGGGATCCTGTGTGTAGCCTGGGATCCTGTGTGTAGCCTGGGATCCTGTGTGTAGCCTGGGATCCTGTGTGTAGCCTGGGATCCTGTGTGTAGCCTGGGATCCTGTGTGTAGCCTGGGGCCCCTGGTACTGCCTGGGGCCCCTGTATGTTGCCTGGGGCCACTTTGTGCTGCCTGGGGCCACTTTGTGCTGCCTGGGGCCCCGTGCACTGCCTGGGGCCCCGTGCACTGCCGTGGGGCCCCGTGCACTGCCTGGGGCCCCGTGCACTGCCGTGGGGCCCCGTGCACTGCCGTGGGGCCCCGTGCACTGCCGTGGGGCCCCGTGCACTGCCGTGGGGCCCCGTGCACTGCCTGGGGCCCCGTGCACTGCCTGGGGCCCCGTGCACTGCCGTGGGGCCCCGTGCACTGCCTGGGGCCCCGTGCACTGCCTGGGGTCCTTGTATGCTGCATGGGGCCCCTGTGTGTAGCCTGGGATCCTGTGTGTAGCTTGTGGCCCCTAGTACTGCCTGGGGCCCCTGTATGTTGCCTGGGGCCTCTTTGTGCTGCTTGGGGCCACTTTGTGCTGCCTGGGGCCCTGTGCACTGCCTGGGGCCCCTAGCACTGCCTGGGGCCCTAGCACTGCCTGGGGCCCCTGTATGTTGCGTAGGGCCACTTTCTGCTGCCTGGGGCCACTTTGTGCTGCCTCGGGCCCCCATGTGTTGCTTGGAGCCCTGATCTACAGCTGCTGTGGTATACGGAGGGGTATAATCTGGCCTAGGCCACTTTAACCCCGAGTATATTCTGGTCGGGGGGGTTAGTCTGGCCTGTTACACCGGGGCACAGCCGAGTAGAACCTCATACAATCCCAGCAGCTCCTGCTGCTGTCCTGACACACTCCACCCCCTCCCCACAGCCCAGGGCAGCACATATCATCTCCTATTCACCCGCACACCTGGGCATCAGTGATTTCAATCAGCACTTAGCTCCAGTAGCAGCTCACCCTGTGTGTGCTGCTACCGAGCAGAAGATACAATCTCCCATATGCTGTGTCTCGGTCAGGGGACACATCGAGGTCGCATCACCACAACATGATAGGTGTAAAGCAGGCCATAGATTCCAAATGGAGGAGGCGGCGATGAAGAAAGAATAACGCCGCCCAGCGGGGCGTGTGCTGCTGCATGGAGGAGGGGCTGAATGGAGCCTGGCGCCGCCTTCTCAGTCCCCAGCCTCAGGGACTTCTGTAAGATATAAGTTATTTTTCTGCAGTTTTATAGGGCGGATTTAGCTCAGAGAGGGATAGATAGGGAGCTGCTAGGAAGGTGCAGGGACAGGTAGTGATAGTGTAGGGGCTTAGATCCAGGTGACAGGTTCCCTTTAAGGATCAGCAGAAGTCTTCAAAGTTAGTGTGTTTGACTGACTTTAGTTAGTCTAATGTGTATGAGAACTTTTAGGATCTTCCTCTATGGGCCAGATTAGAGACTTGCTAGCAAAATGCAAATAAAAGGGGTCATGCAAACATTCGTGCCAATGGGCTCAAGCATGAACCACAATGCCCGGACTGGCGGCGGCTCTCCTGACCTGCGACTACTATGAAGCTGTCATGCTTGTATGACTCGTTGGAGGTCAGTGTATTGTGGTTCGAGATCAGACCAAAATCCCCAGACATCTGCATGAGTCCTTACTCTGGTAAACCACATCCACATAGTACATTAGTTTGATTGACCGGCACATAATACTCATTTTAAATTTACAGCCAGCAGCTGCTGAATGTAAAGAACTGGTTAACTTCATAAAAACATCAAACAAATGAAAAATGTTCAGCGTGAGAAGATGAGACGTGGTAGAGGTGACTTAGAAGCTGCTGAGGGACATGTAACATTGAACCTCCTCATAGTACAAGGGAAGTCTCGTGTGCAGGAAATGTCAGGATGCTCGGCCCCAGACAAGACTCACGCTGAGCAGAGATCACACTGTCATAAGGATGGATTTGTATTTATGCCTATGGAATATAAAGAATGAGACAAAAATGACATTGAAAAATTAGTTCTTACAAAGAATGTATTAATGTGAAGGTCCCATGCTCACTGCTGATCAATAGTTATGTCTCATGTCAACCCAATGAGTGAAAGTGACAATAGTCCTAGGGATTCATGGATTACATATGACTTATTCTTAGGATAGGCCATTGATGTATGATCTGTGGGGGTCCAACCTGCCTGGATCTCTGATTCCGCAGCCTCTATAGTACAGTTATCGGGTTATGATCAGTGGAGGACTAATACTACAGTCCATTAGAAACTAGAAGCAATTCAGTGAATAAACCATAGTACTTTTTAAAGGGAATTTGTCAGCAGGTTTTTGCAGGTATATCTAATCTGAGAACAGCATGATGTAGGGGCTGAAATCCTGATTCTAGTGATGGGTCACTTGCCAGTCGGCATTCTGTAATTTCAAAACAATCACAGTTTTATCTGCTGTAGATCTTGCAGAGCTCAGAATGATAAGCTGTGTATAACCCCGCCTACACCAATGATTGTGTATAACCCCGCCCACACCACTGATTGTGTATAACCCTGCCCACACCACTGATTGTGTATAACCCCGCCCACACCACTGATTGTGTATAACCCCACCCACACCACTGATTGTGTATAACCCCGCACACACCATTGATTGTGTATAACCCCCCACCATGCTGATTGTGTATAACCCAGCTCACACGACTGATTATGTATAACCCCACTCACACCACTGATTGTGTATAACCCCACCCACACCACTGATTGTGTATAACCCCCCCACAATGCTGATTGTGTATAACCCAGCTCACACGACTGATCATGTATAACCCCACTCACACCACTGATTGTGTATAACCCCGCCCACATCACTGATTGTGTATAACCCCCCCACAATGCTGATTGTGTATAACCCAGCTCACACGACTGATTATGTATAACCCCACTCACACCACTGATTGTGTATAACCCCGCCCACACCACTGATTGTGCATAACTCCACTCACACCACTGGTTGTGTATAGCCCCGCCCACACCACTGATTATGTATAACCTCGCTCACAACACTGATTGTGTATAACCCTGCCCACATCCCTCATTGTGTATAATTCTGCTCACACGAGTGATTGTGCATAACCCCACTCACATCACTAATTGTGTGGATGGGCCACACCACTGATTGTGTATAACCTTGCCCACACCACTGATTGCATATAACCCTGCCCACACCAATGATTGTGTATAACCCCGCCCACACCACTGTGTACAACCCTGCCCACACAACTGATTGTGTATAACCCGCCCACACCACTGATTGCATATAACCCTACAGGATCACTAGGAGGCACGAGACACCTAGTCCTGTAGTGATTATCTCTTGTTGACAAAACACTGATTTTATTAAAAACAACAGCACAGCTTAGTAAGTGCCACATTGCTTGAATCAGGATTTCTGCCACTACATCATGCTGCTCTCAGATGACATAGCAAACACCTTTTGAAACAGTCTCTTTAAGGGGGTCCTGAGAGTAGTATAGGGTGGGCCATTTATATGGATACACCTACATAAAATGGGAATGGTTGGTGATATCAACTTCCTGTTTGTGGCACTTTAGTATATGGGAGGGGTAAACTTTTCCAGATGGATGGTGTCCATGGTGGCCATTTTGAAGTCAGCCATTTTGAATCCAACTTTATTTTTTTCAATGGGAAGAGGGTCATGTGACTCGTCAAACTTATTGAAAATTTCATAAGAAAAACAATGGTGTGCTTGGTTTTAACGTAACTTTATTCTTTCATGAGTTATTTTTAAGTTTTTCTTTGTTTACAGCCATTGACATGTCGCAGAGGTTAATACGTGAGGAGTGGATAGAAATTGTGTTGATGTCTGGTGAACGCAGTACATAGGTCTTTGCAGAAAGAAAACTGTCACTAATAAAGAACATTAGTGGCTGTCCTAGCTTCATTCAGCAAGAGCCCACAATGTAGCACTCGCCACATGTCACTGGAAAGTAGCCTCAGTCGAACATCCCTTTGGCGGATATTAGCTACTCACAAATGGCACCCTTACAAAATCCAGCTGCTGCAGCATCTCAACAAGCATGATCCAGATCGGCGCACTGAATTTGCAGAATGGGCAAAACAAAAATTGGAACAGGACCCTCAGTTTACACAGAACATTGTGTTCCGTGATGAGGCTAACCTTTTTATGAATGGTGAAGTTAACAAACAAAACCCCCGCTATTGGTCTGACACTAACCACAGTGGATAGATCCCTCCAAGACTGTTGGAACACAAAAATTGATGGTATGGTGTGGTATATGGGTACAAAGATAGTGGGGCCATTCTTCATCAATGGAGACCTCAATGCCACTGGATATCTGAAATTGCTACATGATGATGTGTTGCCCTCTTTATCCACTGAAGATGGTACGTTCCTTGAATTTGTCCAACAAGATGGTGCACAGTTTCCTGGAAAGTGGATTGGTCGTCGTGGGCCAGTTGAATGGCCACCAAATCTGACCTCTATCTTTGGGGTCATCTGAAGACAATTGTCTATGCTGTGAAGATACGAGATGTGCAGCATCTGAAACAACGGATACTGGAGGCCTGTGCAGCATTTCTTCTGCGGTGTTGCTATCAGTGTGTCAAGAGTGGGAGAAGGTTGCATTGACAATCCAGCACAATGGGCAGCACTTCGAACACATTTTATAAGTGGTCAAAACCTTGTAAATAACTTGTGAAAGAATAAAGTTACATTAAAACCAAGCACACCATTGTTTTTCTTATGAAATTCTCAGTTCAAGTTTGTGTCACATGACCCTCTTCCCATTGAAAAAAATAAAGTTGGATCCAAAATGGCTGATTTCAAAATGACCACCATGGTCACCACCCATCTGGAAAAGTTTTCCTCCTCCCATATACTAATGTGCTACAAACAGGAAGTTGATATCACCAACGATTCCTATTTTATTTGGGTGTATTCATATAAATGGCCCAGCCTGTATTTCAACCAATCATACTATACATTATGGTATCTTACGGAAAGACTATCAAAGCAGCATCATAAGTAATGACTTATTAAGGATGGTTTATGCCTTGTTAAATATTGATTCTGTTCAACCGAATCTGTTGCCAAACACTGTTCCTTACTGGGTGATTATACTTCTTTGGAGATTGTAAGCAATACTTGATGTTTATGCATTTTCTCTTGGAAATGTCATACTGATTATATATTATTATTAATCATGAGCTGTTATGTTATTTAATAATATAGATTGATTTTATGTATTTTAGAGTTTTAACATTTTGGACTTTAATGTTTTTTTTTTTTTAAATAGGTGTTAATTGTATCAAAATATAATAAAGGAGCAAACTGCAAAACTAATACATTATATTATGCTTAGTGCAGGGCCTCAGGGGTGGAGCAAGGCAAAGGGTTCAAAAATCACCAATCAGAAAATCTGTGTATTGCTCCACCCCCGCAGAGCTTGTTCTAGGCATAACTCAATTTGCACAGTGTACATTGGATCTATAATAATTAATAACTGTTGAGTATATTTGCACATACACTGCATCTCCACAATAGGGTACTCAAGATGACGCCACAGTTCACATAAATTAATCAGTACCAAGGGCAGGTCTTCCATGACAGGGAAGACCTTTGCAACAAAAGTAAATGATGACGGGTTGTGGGTGGGAGGGTGGAAAATGGGATTTGTTGTTCTTGATGTTTTTTTCTAACTGGTGTGCTGTGGTGACGTGGTGATGTGGCGTAATTCTATACTGCAGTGGATTTAGTGATGTGCCGTGCTGTGTAGTCACAGTGGACTGTGTTTCCATCTCTGTGATTTGAAGGCCATCCTTTATTGCAGCACCAGTAGATCAAAATATTTACTAATAAATTATTTTTGAATATTTTTATTAACAATTGACAAATTTTACAATTTACTTTACCAGCAGTAAATTTAACTGAAATAGAAAAAAAAAAAAAAAATATTTTAAATTTGACGATGGAGGACATCACCAAGCAGGAAAGAATAGTTTTGGAGAGTGGGAGGAGACACAGATTAGATATTAGAAAAAACTTTTTGATGGTGAGGGTGATCAACGAGTGGAACAGGTAGCCACGAGAGCTTGTGAGTTCCCCTTCAATGGAAGTCTTCACACAGAGGCTGGACAGACATCTGTCTGGGATGATTTAGT
Source organism: Allobates femoralis (assembly GCA_033576535.1). Lineage (NCBI taxonomy): Eukaryota > Metazoa > Chordata > Amphibia > Anura > Aromobatidae > Allobates > Allobates femoralis. Next base: position 821,913,701 of record JARQOC010000003.1, read on the forward strand.
GAATCCTGCTTTGAGCAGAGGATTCGACAAGATGAACCAGAAGGTCCCTTCCAATGCTACCATTCTATGATAAGTACTAAGGCCCCAATAATTTTGCATGCAATTCTTAAAGCAGTTATCCAGGATTTTTATACCAAAAAAATGCCTAAGCACTAACAGGCATGCAGCTGCCTATGTACCTGCCTGTTGAACCTGGAACTGTTCACCGCCGTCCGCTAGACGGCACCGACAGCTGCCGCCGGAGACAACATGGCCGTGTAAACAGAGCTGCAGTGGCTTTTCTGCTCTGCTCTGTAAGAGGGGTGTACACAGCCAACCTTATGCTGATTGACAGTCGCTCTCCCTAACTGAGGGAGCCAGCTGTCAATTAGCGTGACTTTGGCTATGATGCCCATCTACAGAGGGAGAAGCTGCCGCTGTGTAGATTTGATGTCAGTTGAAGCTAAAAAATCGCTGACAGGATGCGGTCTCAGACCACTTCGTGTCGATGTTGAACAGTGTCAAGCACAACAGGCAGGCAGGTGGCAGCTACCTTCTTGTTAGTGCTTAGGCACATTTGTTTTTGGTTGGGGACTAAATTCCGGATATACCCTATAACGTAGGGAACTCTGGAGTAGGATATGCCAAATTCTTTGAGAGGTGTGCACCCCCTTAATATTTTGAAATATATTTCAACTGTCATGTGCCAACCCCAAAATTGTACTCCAGCCAGGGACTAGTGTACGTTATTGACACCTTGTGGCATAAATTATGATGAATCTGTCATGCGTCTTTGACCACTTCCTCTCTCATTCAAGATCCCTCCAGTTTTAAAAGTGTGAACAGATTTGGCCAGGACTGGCTTAAAAACACCAAAAGTTACAATATATATTGGCGCACCACAAGGTGCACAACAAGTTTGAGGGATTTTAAAAAGTTTAACACCAGAATTCTGGCTGTAATCGGGGCCATCATGTTCTACCAACCTTTTAATTGTATCGTAGTCCCATATTGATAGCAAATCATTTCAAATATCTATCAAATATTTTATGCTGTTAGATTTGTTTTTGGGCATCTCCAATTATTTCATTTTCTTCGATATTATGTCACCAGATAACCTCTGATGGTTGGTGAAACATCTATCGGCTATAGATCTCTTGAGCCACATCTCAAAATGTCACAATCATTAGTGCCTGGTACACCAACTTTTAAGATTAAGTTTAATGTTACTGCCCAAAAGCTTTTCTTTTACGCAAGATGTCTATGGTCCACACATTTGGGGGTCACACCTTCAGATTTAACTCTATAAACATTCCAGGTTTTGAAAGAGTCTTCTTGATCTCCCAATTTTATGTTCATCAAAATAAATTCCCCAATTTAGATTTTCCGAGTCCTTTCTAAAAAATAAAATAAAACTACTAAAAATCATTTTGCAAAAATAGCAGTTCACTTGTCAAATGTAACACTGGCCATAGATCAGCAACTATCTCCAAAGTATCTTGAACTTGGGTTATACATTCATGCTAAACTCTATAATTATTGTAGATTTTAACAGTTCTTCTAGACAATTCCCAGTTTTGACTTTTATCAACATCCTCTCATCTAAGACTTTAATATTTATATTTTTTAGCAAAACTACCAAGGTAGGCTGGCTCTTAAACGTTAATTCCAAGTGAACACATACATTGGTGCAAATAACGGTGCAGGGAGGGGGGTTGAGGAGGACAACGGTCCACCATTTCGTACCGGGTCGGTACTTCTGGGGTCCATATTTGTTCCCCCTAAATCATTTTGTGAAGAACAATTCATCGTTTCAGTTCTCAAAGTTGCCATAATTGGACAATTATCTCAAATATATCAGTGGTTGGACTTTGGAACGTCAAAGTTTAGATTTTCTTGTCTTCTAAAATAATTTTGTTAAGAGAAAACCTTCAACAATTGAATTCGGAACCTTTGACGAAGCCATAGATTGTCACAATTTCAGCACAACTAAGGTTAAACAATACATTTTAGATGACTGCTGGCTGAATGTTGCTTCTGGTGATGGCTGTATCAGTCGACACTCACAAGTTGCCAAAGGCTTATTCAAGCAAAAACAATGTAATCGGCAGTCGAATATGTTCGATCGACATCTCTCATGACCACCAGTTGACCAGTGCCCCATACACATTAGACTGTCAACCAAACCCATCAATATTGGTGGGTTCAATCAACATTATTCTAATTGTATGGGGTCCTTAACAATTGATGAGACATCTGTCCAATTTTATACCTCTCATATGTCATTGAACACTATAGGGATAAGATTAGGTATTTTGTCTACTTTTTAGAAAAGTTTAGTGGCGATAAGTTAATTGTTTCACACAACCCCGATCCACGTTCCAGGTCAGTGTTTCTGGCTGTGGACAGGAGCTGCACAAATTTAAATACCGATCCCAGGCTTGGCTTATGATTTAAGGTGGCGAGACAACACCTGTGTACCCCCCGGCACACAGGTGATGTCACAACAGGCTGGCAAAACAAACGCAGCTCCGGGGAACTTTGTAACTCAGGAAATTCACGACTAGAGAGCACTGACCTGGAACTATAGGCAAGAGTTGCACAAAGTGATCCCATTATCTCTAGTCTTCAGCTCAAAATCACTCTTTCTTTTAGATGTAGTCGTTATCTACCTTGTCCACAAATCAATTTGCATCTAACTTGGGCCATACATTCAGAACATGTATGGGCAGCACACCGCTCATTGATAAACAACCATGCTACTTTTCTCCAGGACTAATAATGCAATTAGTACTTTTTACATTTGAATAAAAAGAAGTAGCCCTATAACTCTTTCCTACAGCTTGTATTGTTCAGCCCGGCCTGAAACGAGCCGAGCCGAATGACAAATAGACCCCAACAAATGCCAATACTTTCCTCATTTGTTTTTAATAAGGCTGGCACAGTGTCTGGCATCTGAGCCGGTGATACATAGCCCACTGTTTCCTTTGTGAAAGTGCACTGGATTCTGTTTTGTAGGTTGCATAAAATTTTGAAAGACACAGTGGAGAAATAGCAAAGCTAACGATGGGCCAGAATAAGTAAACGGGCCAAGAAAAGAGGCTAGGATCCGTTGCAGGTCATTGTAGTTATCTGCAGTCGGATGATTAATCTTTAGACTCCGGTCCCACCCCAAAAAATGCAGAAAACAGTCAATGCAATTAGCCACGAGGGAAGACTCTTACAAAACATGTTAGGCGTGCAGGCAATTTCTCATTTGCAAACCATAATTAATTTGATGTTTAGATTAATTTCTTATGTTCTCCCAAAGGTGCAATGAAGGCATTTTTCCGTTACAATGAAGTTGATGGCTTATTGGGAAAATAAATCTAAATGACAGTTATGCTACTGACTTTAACCAAGACTTTAACACTGGCCAAACAGTCTCTAAACATTATATAAAAAGTAGATAAAATTAGTATCATGTTGTGTAGCCCGTTGCTGCTTTACATCTGTCTTGTACTTCAGTAAAGTATTTCATAGCTCAATCCGTTTAAAGCAAAAAGACAACACAAACCAAACACATTATGTTATAATCGATTAAACTGTTTAGAAACCAGTAATATATTGCAAAAAAACATTTAACACAAAGGAGAAAGTAAATTCACACTAATATGAACGTAAGGTCAAGATTTTGATTCTTTTACTTCCTTTCGTCAAATATGCCAACCTAAAAAAACTAAAATATAAGAAATAATAGTCCGGTAATGGCATATTGCAATGCATTTCAAATACCCAAAGTGTTGTCAGGGTCACTTATTTCAGAAATGTCCATTCTAAATGCACTGAATTAGCCATTACCAAAAATGTAATTCCTTCGTCCCCATTTCCTGGAAGACAAAATGTAAGCAGATCAAGGTCCACAAAGAAATTGGGTATCAAATTAAATATTCTTGGTATTTGAACCTGCCATGAGACCCAGGCGACCGCCCCATACCTGACATTCCCCCATCCTACTGTATCCCAACCCACTCCTCGTAGACTGTGAGCCTCGTGACAAGGTCTCTGCCCCTCCTGCACCTGTACGTCCTGACCGCCTAGATTTAGTGTACTTGTTCTTGTCTCCCTTATCCTCATGTAAAGCGCCATGGAACCTAATGGCGCTATATAAATAAATAATAATAATAACTGGACACTTGTCACTTGTTCAAAAACGTCACTACACTACACTTAATTATTGCTAGAGATCGCTCAACCCCGACGTACGTTCCATTAAAACATCTGATTTCACTCGGATTAATAGGGCCGAGCACATTATATTTTTTCTTCCTTGGACCAAAGCATGTTCGAGTTGGATCTGATTATCGGTTCATGATCGGCCATTCAAGTCAGTGGGTTCACGGAAAACGTCTGACTTCACTCGGATGATGTCTGAGTGCGGTCTAATTTTCACAAACTGGCAAAATGGCTTTTTTTTTTTTTTTACATCTTCTCTTCATCTGAGAAAATTGGACCAGACTATGGTGATACTCTGAGATTGATCAGAATGTGATCTGCATAATTGACCCAAATCTCTTAGATGAGAGAATACACAATCATCTGATCCCAGCCTCAGTCTGAGCAGACTCATCCTGACATTGGGAAATTTAGAAAGATCTCGCAAAAATTGTCGATTTTTCCATTAAATAGTCTTCCTTATAAGAAATAAAAATTTCCCCAGTACATCTTATGTCATGGAGACCACAAAATAGATGTCAAACAAAGACGCAATTCGACGTCAGAACCAAATCTTACTGAATTTCTGAGTTGAATGTTTCAAGCTGAGCACCACCAAGGTTCCAAACACTTCTTATACAATAAGACATCCCGGTGAGCTCTTACGATACACATCCTGACATTGGGCATACCATTTCTGATCCACTATGTCATTATAAATTCCCATTCGACAGTCAAAACCACCTTTACAGTTATGCTGAACCATTGTAAAGTTATCATGATTGCACAACCCTCAAGAATCTTTAGGGTAAAAAAAAGTCAATATTACAAAAGACTGGAAGAATTCAAGCTTCGGGCTGATAGATCACAGCCGATATCAGTTGCATAGGTTGACCCAATATTTTAAAAGACTAGAAGATTAAAAGTTATATCTAAAAAAGTTTTTGGGTTGAGGGTAAAATTGTTAATATTAAAAGACAAGAAGTATCTTCTTATTAAAAGTTTACCAATAGTATAGTAAACTTAAGAAACTATTACCCCAAGTGGAACTAATCCCTTGAGCGCTCTACCAAATAATCTTTATTTTATGGCAGTCTGAATGCTTAAATATTGCTTAATGTGGTTTACTGTGGAGCAAACAGAATTTCCAACAGGTGTCTTGGCAACACAAACATTGAGAAATTCAGTTATTTTTCAGGGTAATGACGAAAAAGAATCAATGACTTCAGTGGGTAACTTTGGAGCAAGTGTGCAGGTGTTTCTATTGTTCTTGCCATTAAAAGTGAAATCAGGCAGAAACCCTTGGCTGAACAATCTGGTTTAGGTTAGAAGGCCAAGAACTACTCCATGCGGAAAATGTACGTTCCGCTGTGCCAAATGGCTAAAAGTACATTTTTGATAACTTTTCTCACATTCTGCTAAGACTGATTATAAGACATTCTCGCCACTGTTTTTTTTTACAGTAAAAAAAGTATTAATTCCACAGTTATTGAAAATTAATTTCACAATAATAAAAAGAAGGCCTCGCGAAAAACTAAAGCTCTCCAGGTAGACGCTGATGGGACCCTACTGGTTTTGCTATATTTGTTACCTTGGACTAATGGGCATATAATTGGCCATTACAGCTCCTCAGTTTGGTTTCCTCCTTCATCCTAAACCCACTGCAGAACTAATAAATGGATATTTAACCTTCCTAAGAGCCCCTGTACTGCCTAAAATCCATATGCAGAAAATGCAAAATAGTCTTCATGGTGGCGTAGGAGATGACAGACTTTGTCTCCTCCAATCTTGGACTCTTTATTATAGATCGCAACCATAACTCAGGTACTTTCTCTCTGGGTAAAGGGTCAGTTTGTTGCCATAGTCCTATGTCTAGATTGCTAGGATATGGAAAAATATCTTGTTGGTGTAGCACTGGAACTCGAAGCCCCTGACTCGCAGACCTTTTATAGCTTTACATTTCCATAAGCTTTAAAAGCTAAATTTTTTTTTCAGATACAGTGGATCAAAGCTGAGATTAACATTAAGTAGTTTTCTGCATCATTTTTTCATTATTTCTTATTGAATTGCTTATTGTGGTTTCAGTCATCTTCTTAGGTAACCTTATAATAACTTAAAGGGATTCTCCTACAATTACAACTTGCAACACAATTACAGAATAGCTGATAAGTGTCTGATCAGGGGGATCACATGTACCTCCATGATCACAAGAGCACCCGATCATTGATCCCATATTGGTGTTGCCGCTGTTTTAATTGACTATGGGACTAGTATGGAAATGGTAGCTGAAAAGTTGTCACCATGGGACAAATTTGTCACTTGCTCAAAAAAAAAGACCTAAATACTTTCCAAAAATTACTTGTCCCCTGATTCACAATCTTTTCCCTTTTTGTGCTGCTTCGCTCCAATTCAGAGATATTGGTATGTGTTTCTTCTAAAGCACACTATGTGAAGCCTCTACTTGTAGTACAACTGGGCATTTATTTAGAGTCTTCTCTGAGAGCATGTGTTTCATCCCTGCCTCTCAAATACTGCCAATCAAGCTAAGAAGCTTACCTAGTAGTCTGAGACAATGCTGAGATGTGAATGACAGCATCTAGGCTGGTGAGATGAAAGCACATGCTCCCAGAGAAGACTGTGAAGAAACTTGCACTACAAGTAGAGATTTCACATACTGCACTCCAGAAGAAACAAATCTGAATATCTCTGGAAAGGAGCGACGCAGCACAAAACAGTAAAGAGCATCAGAATCAGCTGAGCTCGGGGATTTATACAAGACATGTGACTCAATTCGTTTGACCAAGTGACAGGTCCTTATTAAGTTTAATGCTGACATTGTAGGACACAACTATTAACAGTGAATATCAAATGAAAAATCTTATCAGAGACTCAATCCATCTTGCCGTTAGAATCTAGAATTTATTGAAAGGGGTTGTCTCATGTAAGCCACCCTGGTCTAATGATTGAAACCCCCATCTGTTAGTCAACATACTTGGGTCTTTGGGTTAACATTCATGTATTACACAGACAGCCACTCATCTGAATTTGCGCCACGTAATACGCAAAATTGTCACTTCAGTGAGGAAGTAAACGAACTCTGGTGCCACCTAATAAAGGTAGCAATCCTAAAAGTTATAATTGACTTTTTAACAAGCCTTTTAATATGACTTAGGTCTTGTGCTAGATCAGAACCCTAAACTGCAGGGTGTTTCAGGGTGATTATCCCTCATCAGTGCATTGTGTGGGAATCTGATCTGGTTGTATGAGAGTGCCACAAAATACATAATTTTTGGGGTTACAATCGCTATTTAAAAATGTCTTCTGACACTCTAATCTAAAATTGGTCTTCTCCAATGAGACACTTATACCAATAAAAGAAAAGGATCCCGTAAACTCTACAAAGTACATTCAATTAGATTTTAGCTATGGAAGCCCATTTATTGTCATTGGCTGTTTTGTTTCCATATACCAAAAGGAACATTTTTGTCAGCAGAATTGGCCGTATACATCCATCTCTATTATAACATCTTCAGTTGTAGGCTTCAGACTTGCTCATCAGTGGATAGTGTCTCATATCTTTTTTATAGTCATTGATTATTGATCAAAGCTGGAAATCATTAGTATTGATTAATTTGATGAGTAAATTGTAAAAAAAGAGGAGCAGAATGACAATTATAGTACAATCTCTAGAGAAAACATTGCATACTGTTCACTAGCTCATCCTATATCACTTTAACATGTGTTTCTTCCCTTTTGCTGATTGTAAATTACTGAGAGGGTGAGAATTTTTGGATTTGTTGCTAAAGTTATCTTAATCATAGGTGCTGCTTTGTAGGATATGCGAAGTATTGTAATTTATCCATCTCTCATCTATCTATATTCCTCCCCATGGTCATTCTTAATGGTATCGCTCTATGTGTATCGTCCCCGGTAGCCTTCGGCTTGTTAAGCCCCCACATTGCTTCATGTTTTGACAGGTTTTGTGAGTTTTGACAATCCTGCCAGTGCCCAGGCTGCCATACAGGCTATGAATGGCTTTCAAATTGGCATGAAGAGGCTTAAAGTGCAACTGAAGAGGCCGAAAGATGCCAACCGCCCTTACTGAGACATTTCAGGAGCCGCGGGATACAAGGACTAGCACAGGTAGGTAACCAAGAAAATACTGGAAAAAGAAGCGTAAAAAAGTATGAATATGATCTTTTATGGGGTTAACGTTGTGCGCTGTCCAATCTTGGTTGCCGAAACACTCAGTAGATATTGTAATCTGAGAGCATATGGTAGTCCTACATGATACATCTTTGTTTGGCATGAGTTTTATGGAGCATAGACTCGTCTGGACAGGGGCGATTCCAGTGCTGATGGAAATGTGTCTTATCAACATTGTTATATCATGTTAGGGTCCTTTCACATCAGCATTTTACGCTGATCGCGGCAGTTGCGGTGAAAAAAACGCAACTGCTGCGATTACCAAATAACGGCCGCGCTTGCGGTTCACTTGCGGCAAGCCCCATACAATGTCTATGGGGCTTGCGGCAGGTGCAGCAAGTGCGGTATCGGCACTTGTGGCAGGTGCGGCCGCGAAAAAAATGCAGCATACCGCTATTTTTTCGTGGCCGCACCTGCTGCAAGTGCCGAAACATCAAGTGTGGCCGTTATGCGGTAATTGCGGCAGTTGTGGTTTTTCACCGCAACTGCCGTGATCAGCGTAAAACGCTGATGTGAAAGCAGCCTAAGAACAGCAGCTTATCAGCAGGTGATGGGTTGCAGCACTCACTCCTCCACATTTTCAGTTGAGGAAAGTGAGTGTTGCAGCTCATCAGAGGCTACTAGTAGGCTGCAGTGCTTACATAACATCACAATGTCACGTGAGCACTAGTAGATACAGATCCTACATCAATGGAATGGCACCAGTCCTGGAGGTGAGTATATGATGTTTTTATTTTACATAGGGCACTGTTTCTATTGAGAATGGGCCAGTGGATAACCCCTTTAAGAACTACTGCCTGAAAAGGTACAATAGTCTTCTGGATAGGGTTATCAACCGGTGTAGTCAGTTTACTTAGATCGTTGTCTTGAAACATAATTGGCTTTGACTTGAAGGCAGAGAAGTAGCATTCAGGCCTGACAGACTTTAGGCCAAGTCTTTATCGGTCTCACATATCCACATTTCCCTTTTTTTGTTAAAAATATATATTTTTGTGAATAATTCTTCAGTATAATACAACCCATTTAGGCAATCCCGAGTGTTAAGTAGATAATAGACTTGACCACCAGAAGCTAGAAAACCCTAATGGAAATCGTGTAATAGGACCCCCACCATTTATAATTTTGGCTAAGAGGGTGCTGAAAACAAATGACATTCAGGGAATGCCTTTTGGGCTTACATTTATGATAAGATATTGAGAAACTGATATATCCTAGGCCACGTGCAAAACAGAGGCCATTCTTTATTTTTGTGTGGTGCTCACATGATCCCTATATTGTGCTCACATGATCTTGTCAGTGTCAGTGAGCAAAAGCTTCTTTAGATTAGGTTCTACAAGTGGAACACCTATTCTTTATATAAAACCACCTAAGGCTATGTGCACATCAGTCGGTTCTGCATTTCTGCAGACCGACCGGGAACCGGAGGACACTGGCAGAAACTGAGTTTTCTGTGCTCAGCAGTGTCCCTCGTTTTTTGCTCGTTTTTTGCTCGTTTTTTGCTCGTTTTCCGCCCGGTTTTACAGCGTGTTGTCGGCGGTTTTTCTGAGCGGTTTTAAAACTGAGTTTTTAGTGCACTTGTTCAGCTGAAACCGGTGGAAAAACGGAGGAAAGAAGTCACTTGCTCTATTTTTGGAAACCGGTGAAAAAACTCAGTTTTGACTGAAAATGACCAGAAGAAAAACGTTGTAATGTAGACAGAGTTTTCTAAAATCCATTGACTAGCATGTTAATCCAACCGGAGGGTAGGATTAACATAAATTAACATAAAACTGAGCGGAAAACGCCGACGGAAAACGTCCAAAAGCAGCCCACAAAACGACTGATGTGCACATACCCTAACAGGACCACTTATGGCTTAGATTATTGACACCTAATTTTGTTCAAATTTTACAGTGAGGGGGGTTGTGGTAGTTTGCATAAACTTCTTACCTGTTGTGGCTTCTGGTGGTTGACTTTGGAGGTTTCTTGGTCTGGGACCCCACATGATCAGCAGATTAACTTGGTATACCGCATGGCGTCAGCTTGTTTTATGAGTGGCCCAGTGAGTATTTCAACTTTGTTCCTTTTGTTCATGAGAAAAGCCCACTAAAAGCCAACATTTTGGCCACGCATGGCCATTTTTTTTTTTCGACTTAATATTTTGGATACTTTCTGCCTTTTCGTATTTTGTTTTGGGGATCAATTAACCCACTGGACTGGTCATACAAAGGGGGCTTGGGACATATTGCTATATGGCACTACCATTTAAATTCTGACCTTCACATCACACAGGGAACAAGCAACTGAGAACCTGACTTTTTTTAATGACCAAGAATTGGCCAGAATGAATCTAGTAGACGGTGTCATCCCACTAATGAAAACTCTTTACTGTGGGATAGTTATTGCCCTTTTGGCGGGTTGGGATTGAAGGAGGGTGATCATTAACTTACAAATTTGCGTACTAAGCTGTTCCTTTAGAAAACAAAATGCTGGCAGGCCGTTTTGGTGACAGTGCATTTCTCTTCCTTTAAATGACACTTTAAATAACGTTAAAGACTGATGGACCAGTGCTCTCAGGAAATTCAGATTGCTGCTTTAAGACTGCGCCGGGAACAGCTAACGCCTTGAAAAAGACATATGGAGAAATAAAGGGAGACAATTAAGAAATCCACCATCTAAATCACAGCTGACATGATAGATTCTTTAAATATAACTGTGTTTGAGTTCGAGTCAGCATTGTGTGCAGTTTGGAGAAGATGGATGAGGGAATCTGGGCTGCTAATTTGAGCCTAAGTGATGAACACAAGTTCTCCTTCTATGGCATTATCTCCAGTTAGTTTCTTAACCCATTCAAAGCTCATAAGAAAATACTGTACAGCTGAAATACTATGTCCTTTAAATATATAAATATTATTATTTTATTCATTTTTATTGGACAGTTAACTTATATGATAATACTTCAATAGTTACATTTTCTTTCAATTAATATGAAGTAATATTTGCATTTTAAAATGAAAACAAAAATTAAAATGAACATAAAAAATAATAATTTCATGCTCTTCCAATCAACTATTTAGAATCAATTCCGTTTGACTATGTAAAGGAAGGAAAGTAACGATTCTGGGGCTGTTTCATGTTTAATTACGTTTTAATTAGAATTTCATCCTCTTTACAATACATAATCAATGTTAAAAAATTATATTTAATACAAAATATTTTTTGTATAAGTATACAGCCCTTTTCTAGTCAGCATATAGCAGAGGCATATAGCCCAAAAAAAACAGAAGAAAAAAATATAAGTGGCACTTACGCTCCATAAATATATAGAAATGTATTGAAAAGTCCTTAAAACATCCAAGTGGAAAGCAGGAAGCACATGGATGACAGCTGTTTCGTGTCAGAACTACACTTCAATGGGTCCCTGCTTTCCTCTTGGATGTTTTAAGGATTTTTTAATAAAGTTGTATATATTTTACAGATGTGAGTAATCAGATCTGTAAAATATATACAAATTTATTGAAAAATCCTTAAAACATCCAAAAGGAAAGCAGGGACCCATTGAAGTGTACTTCTGAGCCAAAACAGCTGTCGTCCATGTGCTTTAAGCTGTGGGGTTTTTATGTTTTAAGGACTTTTCCATTAATTTCTAGACATTTTAGGGATGGTGAGTGCCACTTCTATTTTTTGCTTCTGTTTTTTGGCTATACCTGAGACTGACAGAAGTGTAGGACCACGTACATCCTGCTGTGTGAGGGAGAGCTTAGTATGGTATACATTTGCATGTGAGTTGCACTGGTTTGCTCTGTCTTTATTTGCATTTCATATAGCAGAGAAAGTTTTGTGGCATTTACAGCCTGAGTCTATATGAAGAAATCTCAGCTAGCTATTTCCCCCATACATATAGGTCTGCATATATGGCCACAAACCAAGTCCCTTCCTTTGTTGCTTTATAGTCAATATTTCCTTTACAAGCAATGACATATAAGTGTCTATAACTTCATATGAAGTCAGAGCTCTGACATGTTACATGGGGATTACACCAGAGCAACTATAGTCTAACCACACATCAAGCAGATTGTGCTCCACCCAACAGTCTAAGATTTAGGTTATCACTACCTAACTGTGATTTATGTTGTTACTTTGCTCAAAATATACCTTCCTCCAATTTGCAGTTCTCTTGTGGACAGGAGCAGGTTTTCCTCCAGGACTTTCTGCTTTTAGCTGCATTAATCTCACTATCCAACTTCACAAGCCTCTATGGGTCTCATATGGCTGTCCAATGTTGAATTAAAGGGAAAGTCCAGTATAAGAGGTTTTCCACAACTAATGTGACCTCCTTTTTATGTCCTAAATATGCCTAACTATCACTTTCCCAATATACTTCTGTTACCTACTCTGCTCCTGTAATCTTTTCTCTAAGGCTGCTTTCACATCAGTGCATGGGGCTTGCCGCAGGTGAACCGCAAGTGCGTCCATTATGCGGTAATCGTGGCAGTTGCGTTTTTTTCACCGCAACTGCTGCGATCAGCTATTACCGCTGATGTGAAAGGGGCTTAAGACACTTGAATATCTTTATTGTTGTTTCAGCTTTGATCTTCCAGGCTGCAGACCAGAAATCGGACCAACTGAGCAGGGCACGTCACTGGAAGGGGGGGTGCTGACTTTCTATGAGTGACAACAGTGAGGGCACACATGCCCAGATCAGATTTCACTCTCCTGTCAGCCTCCAACAGTGACGTGCCCTGCTCAGTTGGTACGATTTCCGGTCTGCAGTCCGGAAGATCAAATGTACATCAACAATAAAGGTATTTATGAGCATCTTAGAGAGTAGATTATAGGAGCAGGGTAGTTAGCAGAAGTATATTGAAAAAATGTTGGTTAGGAAGGGTTAGAACAAAATAAAGGGGATCACATCAGTATTGAAAAAACTCTTGGGCAGATGATAATTTGCTGATCACTGGGTTTAACACTGCTTGAACTTGTCCTGATCATCAGAGTGGGGAATTAATATATCATAAAGGGAATTTTTTAAAATCATCAGTATAAAATGGAGCATCAGATCGATGCCCAACCTGCACTTGATTCATTCTCTATGTGACTGCCGGAAAAAGTCTAGCATAGCACTCAGCAGCCCCATAAGTAATGAATGAAGTTTAGGTTGGGAATGCAAACAGCTGTTCCATTCCAGTAGTAATAGGAGCTCTTTATTCCGATTGGTGTGGGTTCCAATGGTTGGTCGCCCATCGATCAGCAAGTTACCACCTGGGTTTTTTTTTTTGGCCAAATGCAATTATAGAGACATTACATTATGGATATTTAAGCAACAAAGAAAAATTGTTTGCATACTTTGGGGTCGATTCATTAGGACATTGGCACTGTGTTAGTCTTGTTGGGCTACTAGGCGCCAAAAACTTAAGAATGAAATGAATCTGGTGCTCTTCTGGGTAGAGGACACCGCCCCAGAAATGCAGTTGTGGACAGGAACTGGTGTAGAATTCCTGCCCTTCAAAACACCATTACTTTTGATGAATTAAGCGGGGATTACCCCGCAACCCATCCCCGCCCATCCCCTTCCCGCCTCAACTTCTCTACAGCTTTGTTGATTGAAACAGGAATGAGAATACCAAAAATCGCAGGTTAAGAAACTTTTGTGGCAAAAGAAACTATAATGAACAGGCCCCATATTCTTTACAAACCACAGAAGTTTGTACACCCTTCAGAGCTTGGCCTTTTACTGTTGGGTTTTGGTGAACAAAATGTACAAATAAAAATACAGTATAAGATTCTCATTCCATTTGTAATATATGACATAGATTGCAATTAAGAAGCACTGATAGATATAGATAGATAGATATAGATAGATAGATAGATAGATAGATAGATAGATAGATAGATAGATTATTCTCTTTGAAGCAAATGTTGAGAAGAAAACAAGAGCTGCTGTGGGTAAAGAAAACTCCCTGCAGCAGATCTGATAGTGTGAACAGAGTCATTTCATTTCCTTTCGTGTTTTTGTATTAATGTTCAACCCTGAAACTGTATTTCATCACAAGGAAACAGAAACTAAGAGATTCACTTCAAAACTTTATCCCTGAAAATGAAAAGCTCAGCTGGAGCGCGGGCTCTCCACGGTCTAACCTCCAGAAATCCAGCGGCTGTCTGCTCCTGTTGATTTTCCGATATAAATGCGCTGAGTTTTCTGCCTATAGTGAAATGACAAAGTACACAGAGCAGTGTGAGAACCATGTACATTACAATAAAGAATGGAGGGTTCATAGCAAAATAATGTACAAAAAAAATTAATAGTCCTTGAAATTGGGACCATCTATTTTGTTCCCTAAGATAAATACACTTTGCTTCAGAATTCTTTTTGTTCTGTCGTGCATTGTGTTATACTGTGATCTCTAGTTTCTGTTAATTACATTTCGCCTACAGTAAAAATGCAGAACACTTTATGACTTCATGTAAATATATTCATATAAAAACAATATCCTTTTTTATGTCTCTGCAATCATAAAATCTCCATCCCATGGATCCTTAAAGGGAATTTGTCAGCATGTTTTTGCTATATAAGCTGAGGACAGCATGCTGTAAGGGTTAAAAAAGAAAAGTCAACTGTGCCTCTCTTATCTGTGTGTGGGCTACTGTTTACTTAAACTAAAGGCTTTATCACCTGGTGATTACCATTACAGGACTACATTGTCACACACATGGCAATCTGACACACCCCCTCCTGTGCTTGATATCTCACTGTCAATGAACAATCTCTATAGCGAGCCTGGTGTGGGTGGGGGCAGCTCTCCCAGCTCTGCTGCATGGCTACAACTAAATGCTTTGATTGTGTCAGAACAGCTGCAGCCAGTAATCTATGTGATACATCATTGGATTCAGGGTTTATTTGTCTACATCATGTTGCTGTCAGATGAGGTAGCAAAAACCTGCTGATAGATTACCTTTAAAGAGAACTTGTCCTCAGAATTATGGATATTAAGGCAAACGTATGGCCATTATGTCATTGTTAGGGTGCGTTCACACACTTCGTATTTGCTGCATATTTTTACACGAGTGCTCTTGCAGTTTTTGTAGCCAAAGCCAAGAGTGGCTGATTAAAACTAGCAATGGGGGATTAAATGCAGAAGTGGAGCACTTGTGTCTATTAGACTTTTCCTCTGATTGTTCCACTCCTGGTTTTGGCTACAAAAACTGCAACAGCGCTCGCGTAAAAATACGCAGCAAATACGCAGGGTGTGAACGCACCCTTATACTGATTCAATAGGCACCTTCAGTAATGAATTCTGCATGGTGATTATAGTTTAATCATCATTAGAAGTTTCAGTTTCCTACGTTTTTGGTGCATTGGGGAGGGACTGTGTGCAGGGACAGCCTGATCTACCAGTAGTCTTCAGGATAAGGGTGCAGGTGGCGGTCCATGCTCAGATTTAAATCTTAGCTTAATGATGAGCCAAGATCTCCATCTTGGCATGTGCTGCCACGTTGACCATTTTCCTGCAGATTACCTGGAGATCGATCTGCGATCTTATTGGCAGCGGATCATTCAGGATACTTTTAAAGCGTGTTGACAACAGAACGGAGCTTTAATTAGCATTAAACAGGTACAGATATGATAGGCTTTGTGGAATCAGGAATATACATATCTTAAGTATCTCTGTGCAGCATCAGCAGGCTGCTTCTCCTCTCATGCACAGACACAGGAAACTGAGTACAGTCACATGGTCTTTCCTGTGTGTGAGCCTCTGGGAGTGTTTTTTTTTTATATAACTTTATAGATAATGTTCAAACCTAGCAATAGAACACTTACATATACAGGAATGGAGTTGTTGCCCTAAACATATTCCAACACCCCCACTCAACAACTACTTATCCTGTTAGTCCCATTGCGGTTCTGAAGTCCTCAAACTTGGCTCTTGGCAATAGTTTTGTCATACCATTAGCTAACATCTTGTCAGACTTGCAATATACAAACTCTAGTACACCACATTCCACTAAGTCACGTAAGTGGTGATGTTTAACATTGATGTGCTTAGTCATTGCACTAATCTTCTCACTGCTGGCAAGTTTAATACATCCTTGGTTGTCCTCATATATAACTGTTGGCTGAGCTAGTGGCTTGCCGAAATCTTCCAAAAGTTGTTTCAATCAAATAACGTCTTGACTTGCATAAGCAGCTGACATATATTCAGCTTCTATAGAAGAAAATGCGACTGACACTTGTTTTCTGCTGGACCAAGAAATTGGATTTTCTCCTAACTTGAATAAGTAACTTCTTGTTGATTTCCGATCACTTGTATCTCCAGCCCAATCTGCATCCACATAACATCTGAGAGTGAGATCTCTTGATGCAGATATCTTAAAGGGAACCAACCACCCCAAATGACCCCCCTTGCCTGTTAATATGTGTCCCTACACCCAGCACACACATTTGGGGCAATCGTTTTTGCTAAAAAAAACTGTTTAGTAGAAGCTAAGATACATGTTTATAAAGTTTAATAACTTCAGCCGGATGGGTGTTACCTAGCTTTGTCCTCTGTGCCTGTCAGCGTCCTCTCCCCTCCTCCCTTCAGTGAAGCCGTTCTGTGTAAGCCGAAAATGGCCCGCCTGTCTACTGCTGCCTGATAAATTATGCACGCCCATCTCTGCACCTAAGAGCCTGGCCGCGTCATAAAGGGGGCGGGGCTAAATTGCGCCATGCCGGAGCCCCGCCCCCTTTCATGACGCATTTTCGACCCGCCCCTTTCATGACGCGGCCAGGCTCTTAGGTGCAGAGATGGGCGTGCATAATTTATCAGGCAGCAGTAGACAGGTGGGCCATTTTCGGCTTACACAGAACGGCTTCACTGAAGGGAGGAGGGGAGAGGACGCTGACAGGCACGAAGAAATGCATGAGGACAAAGCTAGGTAACACCCATCCGGCTGAAGTTATTACACTTTATAAACATATATCTTAGCTTCTACTAAACAGTTTTTTTAGCAAAAACGATTGCCCCAAATGTGTGTGCTGGGTGTAGGGACACATATTAACAGTCCGGGGGGGTCATTTGGGGTGGTTGGTTCCCTTTAAGATTTAGCCTTTGAGTTTCCTTAAGATATTGTGGAATTCTCTTAATTGCATTCCTGTCTTTTTGGCAGTTGCACACTTGCATATATGCACAATCTGTTCATCATCTACACTGAGGGAGATAGTGCTTTGTGCTTTCTGATCCTTCTTTAGCCAGTCATCTGGTAATGGATGAAGCACTTGTTCCTGCGTATATTTCATTTTTTTTATCTAACTTTATAGACAATGCACAAACCTAGCAATAGAACACTTACATATACAGGAATTAGGTTGTTGCACTAAACATATTCCAACAGATCTCCCTCAACACCATTTCACTGAAGCTCGCCACAAAATCAATCTATATAAATGCCACACACATTTAGCAGAATGTTGGCGCAAAATTTAAAATAGGAAGAAGATACAGCCTAGGGGCCGGGGCAGAGCCCTACCCACAGTCCCGCCCCAAAGCACCCAAAAAGATAGGAAACCAAAACTTTAATGCTCATTAATCAACAAAGTTATGGATATCTTTATTGAAGGTATCTATTGAATAGATAATGATAAACTCTACATCCATCCTTGTTATTTTTACTATATATTGCAAACATGAGATTTACTCTACTTTTGTCCCCATTATAGAACACCAAGAATGAGTATTAAACATGCTTTTCATTCTATTCATGGCAGAATTAAAGGGATTGTTCACTACTTGGAAAACCCCTTGTCATGCCGGCTTCAGACTCGATTCACACTGGGGAGTCTGATGTGCAGCCTTAAGGGCCTGTCACACTGGTCAATGTCGCCCGCGATATCGCTCATGCGTCACAAATTATTAATCGCCTGAGCGATGTGGAATTATCGCAGGTAAGATGTCACACGTGTCAATATGACCCAGCGATGCGGTGATGTCGCCGTCTTGCGAGCGATTTTATTTAGTCGCTTGTACGATGTCTAAAATAGAAAATACGTCGCTGAGTTTAGTGTCACACGCAGCGATGCACAAGGTCTACTGAGCGATGAGCGACAGGTTTTACGTCTGGCAGTGAAACCTGCGATCGGCAATCAGCGACATATCGCTGGTTGCATCGCTTGGTCACACGCTTCAATGTCGCTCCTGCGTCACTTTTACGTCGCTTGAGCGACTGAAAATCCGTGACGTACGAGCGACATTGACAGCGATATCGACGCGTGTGACATCCCCTTTAGACCTCCTTCTTGCTCAGCCTGAGTTGGGCGTCGGCAGTGATTTGTTCACTGATGTTCAGCTTTGCAGGCGTTAACTTTTCAATTAGTGTCAATTGAAGGTTGAGACTGCTGGAACACCTTCACCCTTTAGGCATGGCTCAGAACATTCCTGGATGCTGACTATAGCATTTGCGTTCTTCTTGCATACCGGTCCTGTGTTGGAGTTGCTGTTGAAACTTTAATTGTTGCTGTCTGGTGAAGTATACCTTGTTGTTTTTTCATTCCCTATTTGTATTTGAGTTCTCCCTACACACATATTGTATCTTCCTGATTTTTTGCTGTGTGGTGCTGTTTGATTTATCCTTGTCTGTCTTTATCTGTGGGTTCCATTACTGTTTGCTCCAGGGTGGGGTTGGGGGTTCAGTTCAGGGCTTGACAGGAGAAAGGGACAGGTTAGAGACTCAGGCCTCTCTGCCATCAAGGCCCCTGAGTTAAGGAAAGTAAGGGTTCCCCTAGCCTGAGAGGCAGTTTAGGAGCCCAGGTTTCTTTCCTCCTTTTCTCCCTAAGCTCCCCGTGACACCCCTTCTTAAATACAATATTTCCCAGTCTAAAGACAGCAGTTGTGCTGCTCCAGTGGAGTTGTCAGTACCGGGTTACCCATGGCTTGAGTGACATTGATATGCCATGTTGAGCACTGCATCCATTCAGGGGCTAGTGATTTTCTGAAGTTCTCATTACCCTTAGCCAAACCTTGGACCTCCAAAAGAGAAGTGTGAGTGAGGCAGCCCAGTAGTGGCTTCTGATTACAGTTTTCATATGGCATAACAATGTCACGCGAGCACCCATCACCGACATCGCTGTACCTGTTATTTTTTAAGAAGGGGTTGTTGGAGTAGTGGGTAATTCCTTTAAGGATGAACGCTTACTTCATCTTATCTCGGGGATTTAAA
Organism: Allobates femoralis; assembly: GCA_033576535.1. Taxonomy (NCBI): domain Eukaryota; kingdom Metazoa; phylum Chordata; class Amphibia; order Anura; family Aromobatidae; genus Allobates; species Allobates femoralis. The sequence continues at coordinate 821,933,252 of JARQOC010000003.1, forward strand.
CCTCACCTGGCCTTCTATCACAACCACAGATAGGAGTCAGGACTGTAGTCAGTAAGCTAAATCACCAACTCTGACTCCTCAATTTCTCTGACTCTGACTCCACGACTCCGACTCCGTCATACCTGGCTCATGTTTCAGTAGTAAATTTATTGTAGCACAATGGTAACATCAGGCTTTTAATCATTATTATGATACAATAATCAAGATATTAAGATAGAACATAATAATAATAATTAATAATATTCGGCCATACTGCATTATACTACTGAACCTAATTTATTATATATTTTAGGAGTCAGAGTCGGTCCATTTTCGACCGAGTCCGACTCCACCAAAATGGACACCAACTCCAACTCCACAGCCCGAATAGGAGCTTTTGGCATTACATGCCAACCCCCTTAGACTTTAAGAGAGAAAACCACACAAATGCATGACCACCAAAAAGCCATAAGCAGGTGGAGTTGAAGAGCACCTAGGTCCACAAGATGCTGAAAGTCTGACAGCATTTGCCAAAGAAAAATTGACTTTTATGCCTGCATGATCAAAGTTTTTAGAAGGAATCTGTCAGCAGGTAATTACTATGTAATCTGAGAGAACCATAATATAGGAGCAGAGACCCTGATTACAGTGATGTGTCACTTAGTGGGCTGTGTTTTACTGTTTCAATAAATACTGTTTTATCAGCAAGAGATTATCACTATAGGACTAAGTATCTCATCCCTACTGGTCCAGCCAAGCCCCCACCACTAATTAGAGCTGCTGAAAGCTGCCAATCAGTGGTGTGGGCAGGATTATACACAGCTCAAAAATAGAGATAAGGAAACATCTGGATTTTTGGGTGCTGTCTGTTGGGAACCCACGCGTGACCTTGTATGTCCTGGGAAGTCAATGGTTGGCTGTTTGGCTTTCCGTCCACATACAGCTAGCCATAAAAATGACTTCGGGGCGGAGGGCATGTTTTTCTAACTTTTTTTTCCACCACACGACAGTTGATAATGCAGGATTTAACCCCAGGACGAGCCAATAACACACTACCAGCAGCTCAAACTGGCCCAAACACCCAGCTACTGGAGTACAGCGAACTCTAGCCCCGAACAGGTTTGCTCATTTCTTCACAACAACTGAGCTCTGCCAGATCTGCAGCAGAGAAAACTGTGATTCTATCACAACTGTAGCACCCAGTAAACTAAGTGACACATGGCTGAAATCAGGATCTCTGTCCCTACATGAAAGATTACACAGCAAATAACTGCTGACAGATTTCCTTTAAAACTAAACTACAAAAGGTTATGTAGGCATTTTTTTTAAACTTATAGCTATAAGTCATTGAAATGTAGAAACCGTTTTATCACATTTTCTACAGCAAACACAAAACCTTTACATTGCGGCAAATCTTGGAAGAATCCAACTAAACCGTATAAGGGTATGTTCCCACGATTCGGAGACGCTGCGTTCTTGATGCAGTATCTTGCCTCCTGCGGGAATCGGTGATCTCTGCGGGTGAACGCAGCGCTCTGTGCCTATGGTCAGTGTTCGGGGCAGGGTGACTTTTCCCGGTGATCACCCGCCGAGATCGCTTCCGACTCCGTGGCGCTAAATTAACATGCCTGTGGGCAAACGGCAGAACAGAAAGCCGCCCTGCATGTCAGATACGCTGCGGAGAAAACAAGCAGAGTGGGCATGGGATTTCTCTAATCCCATCCACTGAGCTTGCACTGTTGAACACAGCGTTTTGGACGCAGCGATAGCATGCTTTGCCTACAACACTACTAATACTGATCGTAACACTGTCTAATAGCCACCTGCAAAATATTAAGGTCTTAGCTTTGTCTCCTCTCTTATCTACATTCTTAGATCAAAGAAGTTCCTAGTTTACTCTGGAATGGAGGTCAAGAACAGTGATAAGACACTACCTCCTCTAATATCCAAAATGTTCCTCTTTGGAGAGCTTAGTGTAGTTTTTTAATTGTTGCCTTTGTGTTGTCACTTGTCTTGTAAAATGTGAATGCCAGCAGGTGGACCCGTCCGCTGTTCACTAAGTCTCTATGTTATCATCCATTGATGGAGCGGCGGTGAGACAATGTCTTTAATGTATTTTGTTGACGACACCCGCGGACGTGTTCCGGTAAATTTTTACAATGGGTCTAAGTAAACAAAAGTGAAATGAGCTTTATGCGTGCTCATTATTCCTTCCCTAGGATCGCAGCCATCACTGCACGGAGCGGGGCCCAAGCAGTGTCACTGACTGCAAATGATAACGATGCCACATCTCTATATCCTGCTCTGAGCACGAGATGGTTTTTTAATGAGCGCAAACTGCCTCCCTGTCACGATTTTTTTGCGAGTCGCCGCAGCTCTCCATTCTGCAGAACGCAGGAGCCTGATCCTCCATCAAAATAATCCAATTTAAAGAAATGATTCATATTAGGGAGTGCATCTGTCTGAGGCCGGAGCAGGGCCTGAGCATTTCTTTAATAAATGATCTTCATTAAATTCAGCTGAAAATATAATCTGGGGAGAGACGGATGGGGAATGCGCAGCAAAGAATAAGCAAAAGGAGTTAGCAGCTTGGTGTTGTCATTTGTTCGGCGCAGGTCGTAGCGCCGGCTCTTGTTTGCTGAAATTTTAATTTTGTTATGAACACACCTGATTCATCAGACAGGCAAGCAGAGTCATTGCTTTTGGCTGTCGCCTTGTAGAAAAATTGCTTACTCAGTACATGGCCCTGCTTGGCTTTGGAACGGAACGGCGAGCAGTCAGATCTTGAGGATTCCACCATGACGGTGAATTTTATACCTATGGTGATATAAACATTATAGTATACTGAATACTTGATGGGACTGCAAAAGGGATGTGATTGGGCGAAGTACCCTAAAAGTAGTGAGTGGATTGCGTTTAAGAGGTAGGGTCTATCAAGAATGGTTTACAGGGGTTGTCCATTACTGGATGTACTCAATATATGGCACTGCTTGGCTTTGCAACGAAACGGCAAGCACCTAGATCTTGGTGATTCTACCATGACGTTGAATTTTACACCTATGGTGGTAAAAACCTATACTATACTGAATATCATTGACTTGTTTGTGGTGTCAAGCTAAAAATATAGAGTCATTGGAACAGATTTATCAATGCTGTCTAATTCTTTCACAGTGCAAACTGGTTCATGTAGTTTGGTATGTATGCGCCACTATTTTCATCCATTTTGGTCACATTTTGTTGTGTGTTGATCCACCCCTCTTTTCGCTATGAACCACCCCTATTTTAAACTAGTCCACCCCCATAGTCAGAAAAGTTGCATAAAGTGTCTAAAACAACTTATATATAGTCCAAGTCATGAAAACCAGTTTTGGTGCAAATGATGCCATAATTTCAGCACATTTAGCTTGATAAATATGTCCCACTGTGATCACATACTTGCTAACAGTTTTGATATTGCTATGATAATCCTGGGAATGGGACTGAAAGGGATGTGATTAGGCGAAGTGCACCAAAACTAGTAAGTGGATTGTGTGTATGAAGCAGGATCTGTCGAGAGTGGCTTACAGGGGTTGTCTATTACTAGATGGCTCAATATTAATGGACCTGTGGGGATGTTAAAAAGTACCTCCTGCACTGGTAAAGCTTCTGTGTACTCAGTTCTGTGTCTATCACCAGTCCCCTTGTATCAAAACCCAACTGGGACGTCTGAGCTGAAGAAAGACTGATGCTTCCAGTTCACATGAAATGTGAACACTGCAGCCCATCCCCGCCATAATGTAATGCCAGGGGACCGGCGGGAAGCACTGAGTACAGAGTAGAGGAGTGCTGCTTGTCCAAGAGGTACAGTATCTGCCATGCCTTGATTTCAGAACTCGATCCATTGTCTTTTTGCTACGTGGTCAGTTTATTTTCTGCTAGTTGGTCTCTGTCTAACTGCTGATGGTTCTCTAATCTTTGCTTTTTTCCCTTGCTTTGATGCTACTCAGGTGTTTTTCACTTTCATATTTTTGTCTCTGTCCTATCACAGCTTTGGTGGGGCTATTTATACTCACCTTGCATCGGCCTTCTTTACTGGCTATATTTCTAGGTGGATTTCAGCTAAGGAGCTCCAGCCTTGAAACTAAGGGATTTTACCTGCAGAAACCAGTTGTGTTACTGCTCTGTATTTGCTCATTTAACTTTCCATTACCTTTCCTCAGTCCTCAGTTAGGTTGGTGGGAGGTTTCTTTTGCTTTAATTCAATATTCTTTATTTTTCTCTTTGGGCACATGCTTTAAGTTTCCTCACCTTAGGTCCTCGTCTATCTCTGCATGTTTTGTCTCTTTTGGCTAGTTGTGCATAGCGGAATCCCATCAGGTCCCTCAGGAGGAACGAGAAGCGGCACAATGGCCTTTCCGGGAGTTAGTATCAAGTTGTGGTTTTTAGGTTATCGACTAGGGATCTTCTAGTCTGTAAAGGAATCAATAAGGTGTTGTTGCAGCTGTTGTGTTGTTGACTGTATTTCCCCCTTTACCCATGTTTAAGTTAAATAGAATATTTTAGTTTTTTTCACATCTATAGGTTTATTAATAAGGGGTTGTCGAGTAGTGTAAAACCCTTTTAAGTATCTTGAATTTTACATTGTAAAGCCCTGTGCCCACGCAGACGTATTTGCTGTGTATTGCTATTTTTACAGCGTATTTGTAAAAATGTGCAGCAAATGTGCATATAATATTGAACAACCAGCAAAATCAATATGACTTTGGGTGTGCTGCGCCCACGTCAGCGCTTTTGTAGCGCAGCATATTAGGTGCAGATTTTTATAGATCTCCAGCATGTTAGTTATTGTACAGCATTTACCTTCCAGGCACTTCCTGGTTTTGGCCGCGTCACACCCCACTTGAGTAGGGGATGTGTGCATTGGACAGTGTTGCCTGGAACCTGAAAGCCGACACTATTTTTGAGTTCTGCCATCTACAAGTGCTGATCTCCCTTTAGACATTAGAACTAAACAGTACTGTCAGATTTCAGGTGTCGGCCACGGCCGCAAGTATCGTTCCATACGCAGGTTCTGACATCCTTCTACGCTGCCTGCGTAGGGGAATGCTGGATTATGCTGGGCACGCTTAGTAGAAGGCTGTCAGAACTTGATTATGGAACGATACTTGTGGCCGTGGCCTGCATCTGAAACCCAACATTACATTTTAGCCCGGCTGTCGGGGGTCAGGACTTTACACATGCAGCATTTTTTGCACCAAACCCACAGCATTTACTCAGCAAAAAAGCAATTGCGACTTTAGTCTGCAAATAACAGATGCAGATTTGATGCAGATTTGATTCTAACAATATGTTGTCAGGTATTTATAATGTAAAGAAAAGTACTCTCTCTGAAGCTAAATAGACATTTTGGCAGAATGAGGAGTGTTTAGAGTATTTCTACCATTGCATTTTACTTTTACAGAATAAAGTAATATGCTGTAAATGATTCCCATTCTTTCTTAACATACTAGATATCAATCCAGTCTTTTATTTCTCTATCAATGATTTTGCACACACACATGCTTACAGAAATTTTAACCCCTTTACAATATAGAAAGTATCTGTGGGTCCTAGGTTTGATCCCTGGCTTTGATGTGATCTCACGTGCTGAGCTTGTATCATTCCTGCACTTGTTGGCTGATCTGAGATCCACCTGCACCTGGTAACTAGTTAGATCACGCTGCCAAACTCTAACAGCACAATCCAACACAAGCCAGCAGGGATCAGGTCATCCCCGCCCCCCACCCCCATGAATCAATCACAGGGCGCCGATGAGTTGTCACAGTAGAGAGGGTTCAGCTTACGACCCCTGTCACGACAAAAGTTCCTTTGAACACCATTCACAGGAGATCTGCTTTTCTGCTGTTCAGTGGTATGCTGAAACATCGCTCTGAACAGAAGAAGTAATCAAAGAGTGGAGAAGTCAAGTCCCCTAAAGCCAGCTTCACACCACAGTTTTTGCGATCCAGGGCTGTCCGTTGTGAACAAGACAGCCCCGATCCGATTTTGGCACCATAGTATCCTTATGTGGCCAGATGCCAGCTATTTGCCATCCGGATTTGTCCTGTCCGGGAGGATTAGGCACATTTTGTTTTTGCCCCGAACACATCCTGGATCCGGTGCAATCCAGTGCCCACTAACATGGGAGTCTATGTGTGCCGGATCACGCTGGATCCAACAAAAAATAATATTCGGCTCCCAGACGCCAGGTGCTGAAGTTCAGCGCTAGTCGGCACTGAACTTCAGCACCATGGAGAGCTCCTGGCTGAGATTTCAGAGCCGTGGCTAACTCCCCGCAAGCCGCGATCCTGACACTTCAGCAAGGGACAGCTCCAGCAGCCGCGGACTGCCGATTCCGGCACAAAACAGGATCGGAGGGCATATTTGCCCTCTGGTCCTGTTTGTCCGGAGCTATCAGGCTGTGTCCAGTGCATCCAGCAAAACACTGGACACAGCCTGACACCACAAAACCGTGGTGTGAAGCCGGCCTAAGGGAATCAACAAAATCAATAAAAAGTGTAAAGAAAAGTTTTAAAAAATCTGATAAAATAAAAAAAGCATAAAAAGTTGAAATCATCTCACTTTTCCCCACTGAAAATAAAAGTATCAAATATATTAAAATACATGATTACTTGTCGTATTGCTATGTCAGAAATGCCAATCTGTCAAAATGTAAATTAAATTAATCTGATTGGTAAACTATGTGACAGAAAAAATGTCCAAACGCCAAAATTATGATTTTTTTGGGTCGACGCAACGTTGTAATAAAATGCATCTATTATGTTCTAAGGTCTCTTCACACCCAAAACATAATAAATGAAGGGGAAGAGCTTTAGTGATGACATGACACTCATCTCTCCTTGGCTATCACCAGTTCTTATGCTGCCTCCATTACCACCACAGCTTCCTGGTCCTCCAGGGCGGTCTTTGGTTCTTCCAATGCTCAATTCCTGTGTTGAGGCCATTGATTGACCTCATGTAGTGAAATGGGGGGAATGACGCACGTTATTGCTGTCAATGTTAATGAGGGGTATTGGCCACAAAGTTATGAATTGTTGGACATAAAAGGCATGTGTCATCCCCTCAAGTGTCCCATGTTGTTGAGGTCAATGAGGTATGTCACCCTAGATGTAACTTTGTCACTGACCTCCGGCATGGAGCACTGAAAGAAACAAAGAACAAGGTGGAGCACCTTGGAGTTGTGAGAGTGGCATAAGGAATTGTGAGTGCCTAGGACAGGTGAGTATTATGTCATTATTTAACTGCTTCCCCAAGCTCAAAAGAAGGCAGCAAAATAGCTGCTGGCCATTACTGAACATTTTAATTGCAACACCAAAAAGGAAATATTGTAGAATTAGGGAAATCACAGGATGTATAGCCATGTTAACGATATGCAGATGATGAAAAAATGGCAGCAAAATTTTCAAAACATCTCGATTTATTTAGAATGGAGTATGAGCATTATGAGCAAAATCCCCGCACTTACAACCTTGGCTAATCAATGAGGTAATTAATGGTTGTCCGAGGAATGTTCTGCCTCGCTGAATGCTTGGTCAAAATCATAAAGATCCTCTGTTGGCAGCTCTTTTTGCAATTGCCAACCAATTATGTCCCTGGGGTGCTTGACGGAAGACAAGTGCTGAGATGCTTTAGACCATGGAAGCACGTGTAAGCCAAGTAAGCTGCTCACAGTAGTAAGAGCAACATGCAGCCTGGTGTTATCATGTTAAAATATGGCTACTGGGAAACTGTGAACAAATGGCCATGCCACTGGTTTCACCACCAAATAAATATAACACCAAGCTTTTACTGTACCTAGAATGAAGAGTAAAAGAGTCTGGAGACCCCAAACCCCCAGCATGCCAATCCACACCATAATAGAAACAATATCACATTGCCTCATGAAGGCCTCTTCATGGTTTTGCCCACATGATCTCTATATGCAGATTGGAGGCTGGAATGGAGTAATAAATAGTTTTCAAGGTTGAAGGAAGACTTTAAGTCCATCTAGTTCAATCCATAGCCTAACATGTTGATCCAGAGGAAGGCAAAAAAAAACCATGTGGCAACACTAACTCCACATTGGGGAAAAAGATTCCTTCCTGACTCCAGATACGGCAATAAGACTAATTCCCTGGATCAACGCCCTATCAAAGAATCTAGTATATATAACTGGTAATATTATAGTTTTCAAGACAGGCATCCAGGCCCTTCTTAAATGTTAGTAGTGACTCACTCATTACAACATCATGTGGCAGAGAGTTCCATAGTCTCACTGCTCTTACTGTAAAGAATCCACGTCTGTGATTATGATTAAACCTTCTTTCCTCCAGACGTAGAGGATGCCCCCTTGTCCCAGTCTCAGGCCTAAGAGTAAAGAGATCATTAGAAAGGTTCTCTGTACTGTCCCCTCATATATTTATACATTATTATAAGATCACCCCTAAGCCTTTGTTTTTCCAAGCTAAATAACCCCAAGTTTAATAACCTGTCTTGGTATTGCAGACCCCTCAGTCCTCTAATAACCTTGGTCGCTCTTCTCTGGACCCGCTCTAGTTCAGCTATGTCTTTCTTATACACCGGAGACCAGAATTGTACACAGTATTCTAAGTGTGGTCGCACTAGTGACTTGTATAGAGGTAAAATTATGTTCTCCTCATGAGCATCTATGCCTCTTTTAATGCATCCCATTATTTTATTTGCCTTTGCAGCAGCTGCCTGACACTGGCCACTAAATGTGAGTTTGTCATCTACCCATACACCCAGGTCTTTTTCAGTGATAGTTTTGCCCAGTGTTTTACAATTAAGCACATAATTATACATTTTATTTCCTCTTCTCAAGTGCATGACCTTACATTTATCCCCATTAAAGCTCATTTGCCATTTATCAGCCCAAGCTTCTAGCTTACATAAATCCTACTGTAATATAAAATTGTCCTCCTCTGTATTGATTACCCTGCAGAGTTTAGTGTCATCTGCAAATATTGAGATTCTACTCTGCATGCCCCATACAAGGTCATTAGTAAATATGTTAAAAAGAAGTGGGCCCAATACTGACCCCTGTGGTACCCCACTGTAATAGAGTAATCGAGGTTGGAATGTGAATCTATACTCTTCGTTAATTAGTCACTTTGGCAACACTATCAAGCACATCTGGGAATCATTGATGGGCACTTGCAAAGAAAGCTGCCAGCAGTGGATCTTGATGGTTTGCTCAAGTACATTCACTCCTCAGACTGATAGTGGCCAAGGCTGTAAGTGTGGGGATTTCTGTCCATGGTGCTCATAATTAATACTAAAAAATTAGATAATTTTTTAATTTAGTTTTTATTTTTTCATCAGTTGCAGATCTGTATCATGTATGTCATTCTAGTGATTTCCACAACGCCACGCTTTTCCCTTCTCGATGGTGCAATTTCAATATAGAGCAGCGTGTCTGAACATGACTTGTGCCATCACCAGCTTTATACGAGGTCCTTTAGCCAATGGTAACTCCATCATGAATAAGTTCTTTAGGAGCAGAGATATTTTTGTAAAATATTTGAACTTTATTGGATTCTCTATATCTATGTGGATGTTGGAAATTCAACAAATATGGGAGAAGGCTGAAAAACTAAATTAGAACGATTCACAGAAATGTCAGGTTTTAAGAAGGATTTGAACAAACATCTGAATAAATAAATGGATTAATACATAAATATTAGGAGAGATATAAAGAATGAAGTGAACAGAAAAGAAGGCGAGAGCCCCAACAAAAATAAATTAGAGACCGGATTACGTTCATCAAAATATATTAATTATGAATCCTGCTTTTCATGAAAAATGTTGACATTTAACGATTCTATGAAGCCTCGAGAATACAAAAAGCGCTCTTAAAGGGACGGTGTAGATACAGAAAGCGAGACTTTAAATAAATAGTAGGAAGGAGTTATTCATTTCATTGGGATATGTTAGCAATACTTTTTATTGACTAGAGATGTGCGAACTCAATGAGTCCAGAGAACCATACATTTGTGACGGATGCCAACATTTTGTTTTTGTTATCTGCTAGGCAGACCACAAACCGCTACAGTAAAAACCTAAATTCCTTAATTTTTATGACATGGGAATATTGTGTCAATAGGGACATTACATGGCAGCATGATTGTTACGCCTGAGGGGCGTGGAGATGTTAAGTGGACTCACAGGAACACTGGTGGAGCAGTGGTAGCTGAATACCTGATATCCAAAAGACAGGAGAGTTACTTTAGTAAAACCAAGGATATTTATTAAGGAAGATTTAACATAAGGAGAAGGTGTCTGAGGGGAGGACCCTTTGAATTGCGACACCAAACTCTCGTAGTGGAACACCAACGAGATAAACCCTGTACAAGGATTCATTAGGTACAGCACCAGGAGGTCAAAATGTCACAAATCCCAGACCAGAGGGGCGACCCGTACAGAACTGACAGTAGAGATGGAGAGACTGTGGAACACTGGCTCTGTTGGTGGAGAGGATCCTAGGAGCTTCATGTAATCCTGGAAAGGCTGGAGAGGTATCCAGATGGTTCGTGAGGAGAGACTTGGCCAGCCCGGGGTGTGGTCCGGACTGTCCAGAGGGATCCAGGATAAGGAACTGCCAGCAGAGATATCTGTGGAGACAGAGGTACAATGCAAGGCAACAGTCTTCCTATCGCAGAGCACTAAAGGAGTGCGACATGAACAGAGGCAACGTTCCTATGGAATGAACACATTCCTCAGGCACCTCCCTTAGGGGGAGGGTGCCTTTTATTCAGAGAGCAGTTTAGCACTTAGTCTGAGTCAAATAGGGAACAGGTGTCACTGCTCATTTAAGTGTGTACAGGAAGCGGCTAGTGCATCCTAAGGGCATTCCCAGGAGACCTGCCAAGAGGTTCCTAACAGAGAAGGAAGCAGATGGCCGCATGGGGACATTGGGGGAAACAAATGGGGGAACAAATGGAAGTAGAAGATGTTGTCATGGTAGTGGACAACCCTTTAAGCCATTGCCTGCAATTCCCTGCACAGTTTTGCATTTTTTGATCCAACAGAGTTGGCCATCTCCAAACCCCCTTATATATGAACCTCAATACTCACCTACATAGTTTTCAAACTTGTCACAAATACTTTACTTATCAGGATTACTCTGAATTATAATAATTTTTTGGCACTGCAGATCCTTCATGATGATCTTGCCTTTTTTTTTTTCATTCTAACAAGTTCATCATCTGCAACATCCACCAGTTTTCCATAATAAGATTCCTTCCTCCTTAACTGTATTTAATCCAAAAACTTACACTGTTCTGAAAAATATCAATATTCTAAATCTATCGTTATCCAATATTTCACAGTTTTTCTTTTCATCCTGTTAGTTTTCCAAATGACGAAAGTAAAGATTTAGAAATGGATTTTGTACCTTGGAAATTCGATTTCTTTTACTTTTATATTACTCTACAAACCATCATCCTCTCATTGATGCTCGATTTCACATCACCTAATAACCTTCACATCAAATCTACTTATATGAGGTCATCCATACACCCTTGTTCTGGTTACATTTCAGCCTCCACAGGTCGGACCCCTTAACCTGTGAAAATGGCATTTGCGGGGAAGAAAAATATCAAACTCCCTTGCCAATTATGTTGAAATCTTTTTTTTTATTTCTCGTCTGTATTTATCACACAGCAATTTGTTTCATGCGTGCCCCTTATATCCCATCCGAGGCCATACTTCAGCACCAAGAAGCTCTCTTCATCTCCAAGGGGTCATGGGGTGATGTGAACTCATAACCTCAAAGATGACGATGGGGTCTTGAAGGGTATAAAGAAACACAATGGCCTCAATTAGATCTGTAAGATTCGAGATGAAGAGAATGCGGTGTAATATGTTTGTCCACCGGTCTCTCTCCTGTGACTGCAGAAATATCGAGATGTGCCTACAAAGGGGGAACAAGACACAATAACAATCACAGCATGACACACAAGCAGCACCGCCGAAGCCCCGCTCTCTCTTTCTATTACTCCACGTTAGATGCAACATGAAAGACTTTTTAATATTGAAAAATAAAAGTGTCTTAAAGAAAAGAAAAATCCTTTAATGCTGACAAATATAAAATTGTCCATGGCAAATTATATCTCGCTATTGTTGATGATGCTAATCCCGGCTTAATTTGCTGATCTGTTAACAAAACTTTAATTGCTTTACTTTAGGATGTAATATTATATGCTGAAATCAAGACGTAGGGTTCATAGCTCTGTATTACTAGAGTAGTCATCTCCCCTGGTGCTCTACGCATTAATATCTTCAAATATACAGCCATACATGAAAGCACCATTTAGTGCTGACCCTCAAATCACTTTATTGGATTTTCACACTGAAGGAGTTTTTTGGTCTTACTATTTACATTGGTTTTCCACCAATATTGAGATATCGATAACCTATAGAGATGGGCAGACTGTAAAGTGGAGGTCAGTATTGGGGCCATCACAGACCAGTGGTTCTCAGTGGATCACAGTCGTTTCTCTCTGAGAAGTCAATGGGTGAATATCTCTCTCCTGTAGAGTGTGAGCTCTTATGGTCAGAAGGGTCCTCTATCTTCTCTCTCCTGTTGAGTGCGAGCTCTTATGGTCAGAGGAGTCCTCTATCTTCTCTCTCTTCTCTCTTCTGAGGAGTGTAAGCTCTTATCAGCAGCTGGGCCTCTCTCTCTCTCTTCTGTGAAGTTTAAGTTCATATGCTCAGTAGGGTCCCATCTCTCTCTTCTGTAGAGTGTAAGCTCTTATGGTAAGCAGGGTCCTCTCTCCTCTAGAGTGTAAGCTCTATGGTAAGCAGGTCCTCTCTCTGTAGAGTGTAAGCTCTTATGATAAGCAGGGTCCTCTCTCCTGTAGAGTGTAAGCTCTTATGCTCAGTTGGGTCCTCTCTCTATCTCTACTGTGCAATGTAAGCTGCTATGGTCAGCAGAGTCCTCTCTCTCCTATGGTCAGCGGAGTTCTTTCTCCCTCTCCTGTAAAGTGTAACATCTTATGGTCAGTGGGGTCCTCACTCTCTCCTGTAGAGCATAAGCTCTTGTGGTCAGTCCTCTATCTGAGAGGTTCCCCCTCTCTCTCCTGTAGGTATAAGCTCTTATGGTCAGTGGGATCCTCTTTTTCTCACAACTCTGTAGAGTATAAGCTCTTATGTTCAACAAGGTCCTCTATCTCCTGTAAAGTGTAAGCTCTTATAGTCAGCAGGGCCCTCTCTCTTCTGTAGAGTGTCAGCTTTTAAGGTCAGCAGGGTCCTCTCTTTCTCTTCTGTAGAGTGTAAACTCTTATGGTCAGCAGGGTCCTCTCTCTTCTGTAGAGTGTCAGCTCTTATGGTCAGCAGGGTCCTCTCTCTTCTGTATAGTGTCAGCTCTTATGGTCAGCAGGGTTCTCTCTCTTCTGTAGAGTGTCAGCTCTTATGGTCAGCAGGGTCCTCTCTCTCCTGTAGAGTGTCAGCTCTTATGATCAGCAGGTCTCTCTCTTCTGTAGAGTGTCAGCTCTTATGGTCAGCAGGGTCCTCTCTCTCCTGTAGAGTGTCAGCTCTTATGATCAGCAGGGTCCTCTCTCTTCTGTAGAGTGTCAGCTCTTATGGTCAGCAGGATTCTCTATGTGTGTGTGTTTCTTTCATTCTTCATTTTTGGGGGAAATTCATCAAATTCGAATTTCAAAAGATCCACTCATCTTTTATGACCTATCATTGGGAGAGGTCATCAATATTAGATTGATGGAGGTGTGACGACTGACACCACCACTGTGATAAGCTATTTGCAGCATCGGTGGCGGACAGATACGTAATGCCGTATACAGTTTAGTGGATGTTTTTAGCTGCTATTGAAATGAATACATTATTCAATACACAATAAAACATATCGACAACATGCAAAATAAAGTGAATCATCATATAGGAATGGAACGGAGGAACAGTTATAACTATTACACAACATAGATTTGAATTTAATATAATACAGGGGAATTGATTGGATTGGAAGCTTCATCGGTGACTTGGGTCAATGTCATGTTACTAGGATATAATATCAAAAGGATAATTCTGGCATTAGATGGAGCCCAACACCCTATAGTTAAACTCTTCAATAAGATTTAAAAGTTTGGGGGGGGGGGGCAATGGTTTGGTGGTTTTTGATATTTTTTTGCTATACACATGAATTTGGGGCCAATTTTTAACATTAAAGATGTTGCACCGTTTGGTTTTTACAGACTTTTTGTTTCTCTGGCTATTTCACCTTCTTGTCATCTGTGGTTATGATTGAGGATTTCAGAAAGAGACAGATGAAAGAGTTAAAAACTCTCCATCAGACCGTCACAGCGGGCTGACCAATGGATTCACAATGAAATTGTTCTGCAGACAGGAACAGACAGTGTAACATAAGGCTATAGTATTAAATGATGCAAACATTTTTTAATAAAACCCAACCGCAAGAATGCTTTTAGCCCCAATTACATACATTTAAGAAAAAAAACATCCTGAGAGGTTGAAACTAATTATAAGGGTTGTCCACTACTAGGACAGCTCCTTCTGATTCCCGTATCCCCAAGTAAAATACAAGAGCCTATACTCACCTCTCATGCTGGCGCTGGTCCACTGGTGTCATTAATCGTGGTTCCGAGCCCCACGACTAATCACCGCTGGCTTCTGTATCCATGCATTTGGACCAATCACTGTGGCTGCCACTCACTTCCTTGATTGCTCCTGTGTGTGAAGGAGGGGAGACAGAAGCCAGCAGTGATTGGACGCTGGGTTTGTGTGACATCATAATGTCACATTAACCCCATTACTAACACTGCTGAAACAGCGCCAGCACAGGAGGTGAGTATATGCTCTTTTATTTTTCCTGGGGAAGACATGATTAAGAAGGGGCTATCCTAGCAGTGTGCAATACAGATATTTAAGACATAGTGAATATAAAAAATAATCATTGCGCCACACTGTTTTAAAAGAGCCTATCGAGATTACTATTACTCTTATGCTCACTCACCTTTTCTTGTTGTGCCAAATCTGCACAACAAGACTGTAGGCTCAATGGTGAGAGAGCAGCTGTAGATCCTCTCCCGTCGGCTCCTGATTCTAGGCTGACAACGTGATGGAGCAACTTGCTTCTATCCGGATCCCATGACCGGTCGTGTGCTTTCCACGTTAGCAAGGTCCTTTCAACTAGAGCAGCTCGCAACCACCACACTCCCCATAGGGAGGCGAAAACCAGGGAAAATATAGAAAAGTGGTGTTCAAGTTGCGGCGCTAAGGAAGGACACTGTGCAGGTAAAAGCTTCTGAAAGATTACCTCCTGATTTATTAGACAAAAATAGTTAGGATTCCTCCTGCCACAACATGTTTCAACGCCCAATGCGTCTTCCTCAAGTGGATCACTTGAGGAAGACGCATTGGGCGTTGAAACATGTTGTGGCAGGAGGAATCCTAACTATTTTTGTCTAATAAATCAGGAGGTAATCTTTCAGAAGCTTTTACCTGCACAGTGTCCTTCCTTAGCGCCGCAACTTGAACACCACTTTTCTATATTTTCCCTGATTTAAGACATAGTGTCTGACTGGCTATGCAAAGAAATATAAAAGGGGGTGTGTTTTTTTTTTAAAGGGACTCTGTCAGTGCACAATACCTGTTCAAACCAAGTACATGCAATCATTGTGGGCCCAATCATTTAAATACACCGTCCCACCGTCATAGATGGAAAACAATCTTCACCCTCTACAATTCTTTGATTGACAGATCTGGCTTCCTAAAGCAAGAGAACAGCGGAGATAGATGTAAGACAAGCAGGTGGGAAGTTGTATTTAAATGTTTAACCCTGACATGATGCACCAAGTTCCTGCACTTGATTCGAACAGTCATTCTGTGCTGATGGCTCCTCCACTAAATGGTGCGTGGAACAATTGTCTACACTACCTATCATTATGACTTTGGGATACATTATGAGTTAGTGGGCTTTGTTAGGATCCTTAGACTATATCTTAGTAGTTTGCTCTCCATATGAGAGTTATCTACTTGCTTTGCTACCTGTAAGCAGCACTGTTAAACTAATAGGATGGCTCCAAGACATATGCAGTAGCCCTGAACTATGCTATTGTCCAGCTGACTGCAACTACTATAACCGCTCAGCCTTATCCGGGCTATTACTGATTGTTACCGCACATATTCAGGCAAGCAGCACAATGACATCATTACAAAGCTAATGACCGAAACGTCATCACTCCTCGATCTACCAGGGCAGAGAGATATTTCCGGAAACAAAGCTACAAAAAAGATAAAAGTGGCTCTAGTTAGATAATGCTTAAAGGGAACCTGTTACCTCATTCTAACCCCCTGACCTATCACTAGCTGTCCCTACATATTCCTAGCTGCTCCCTAACCATCCCTGTCTGCTGTAAATGCACCCTGTGAAGATGGTGAAAATAAGTTAGAACTTACAGTCAGGAGACTGGAAAGGTGGTTTCAGGCTCCATTCTCCATTCTCCCCTCCTCGCTTCATCACTGCACGCCCCGATAGGCGTCATTATTTGGTCTTGATTTCCTCCCCTTGTTTGAATTTGCCGCCCTCTTCTGCTCCTATGATGAACCGGCCAGTACGTCATATCCGGCCCGATGCATTGTGGGGGCGCATCACGTGGTACGGGCCCAGCTTCTGGCGCATGCGCAGTGCGCATATAGAAGCCGGCCTGTACCACATGATTAAGACCCACAATGCACAGGGCCGGATGTGACGTACCGGCCAGTGCATCATAGGAGGAGAGGAAGGCGGGAGATTCCAAGAGAAGAGGAGATCAAGAAAGAATAATGATACTCAGTGAGGCGTGCAGTGGTGCAGTGAGGAGGGGAGAATGGAGCCTGGAGCCGCCTTTACAGTCTCCTGACTGAGTGACGGCTGTCATTATTAAACCTCTTTATAGGGCGGATTTAAAGCAGACAGGGATGGTTAGGGAGCAGCTAGTAAGGTGTAGGGACAGCTAGTGATAGGTCAGGGGGTTAGAATGAGATGACAGGTTCCCTTTAAAGAAAACTTCAAGATGTAACCTTTTGTTCCATTCTAGGACTGTAACATCTTGTAAGTTTTTGGTTGAAACAAGGTCATGCACTGCATAGCAAGCTACCAATCAATGTGGCGAGGAGTGTTTACAGCTGTCGCTCACTGCGTACTGAATGAAGACTGTAGCCGCTCTGTCCACATCCCCATGGCTGAAAGCCGATGGCTCCTGGGAGGAATAAAGTTAATTTCCTCCAGGTAACCAGGCTTTCAGTAAGGCAGCTGGACTGCATTGTAAAGCTAATAACCTGCAGATTGAAGGGTTTGCAGTCACTCTATGTGCACTGTGCGCTGTGAGGATTCGCTGGTGTCAGTGTCGGGAACAGCAGTCATGTGGCTGCGAGTTTGTGATATGCATATTCCTGGTCAGAATCAGACTACAGAGGCGCAGCTTCTAGTCGGATTCTGACCTTGAGTATGCATATCACAAACTCGCACCCACATGACTGCTGTTCCCGACTCTGACACCAGCGAATCCTCACAGCGCACAGTGCACATAGAGTGACTGCAGACTTGTCATTTTAGACCTGACAACTCTTTAACTTTACATCTACTGGTTATTAACCTTTGGGGGACATGAGCAGCTCCTTTACCGTTACTTGTAAAACATAATACATGATATAAAACATTTTGAGATCAGATACTCTTTAAAGAAGACCTTTGTCATTTAAACTAAGTACCTGTTCCCATTGTGACTGTTTAACTGATTCTGGGACATTTTCTTTGCTTTTTTGTGTGTGTTCATCAGTTCAAAAGTTATGCCCCTGCCCTGGTAATAAAGAAGGACATTGTCCTTTTACCAAACTGGAAAATTTGCTTCTTTTATTCACAAGGGGGTCATGACTTTGGAATGGAGGGGCACTGAAAAAACAGAAAAACTCTTCCAAAATCAATGAAACAGCAGCAACTGGAGAAGATACCTAGTTTAAATAAAAATATCCAGCAAAGGACATTTAAAGGGAATCTAACAGCAGAATTTTACTATGTAATCTGAGAGCTAAATGATGTAGGAGCAGAGACCCTGATTACAGTGATATGTCACTTACTAGGCTATGTATTGCTATTTCAATAAATTCAGTGCTTTATCAGCAGGAGATTTTTACTGCAGGACTAGGTGTCTCCTGCCTCCTGTTCATCCACAGCTCCCACTTCTCATTAGCAGCTTTCTGCCAATATAAAGGTCCAGCTCATCAACACCAGTTTTGATGATGTCATTGGGTGAAGGGCAAGATTCCTGATTTGTTGAGAGGCATAAGCCACTTAATGAATCAAGAGAATAGAGCAAGTGTCCAGTAGACCAGTGTTATGTGTAAAAACAGTGTATAATTAAAGCACCACTCCAAATAACAAGTACTGAGAAGTCCTTGAGTCATCCTTTGCAGTTGAAAAATTCTGATTATTGTATGGAAAGCGTGGTGATGACCAATATATCCACCCTGCTATTTTTGTTCTGATAGGGATTATAGTGTAATACTTACCCCTTCCTACGTAAACTATTTCAGAGATTTTGCAAGGGGAAGTCAACAGTGCAGCACACACAGCACAAAAAATTCCCCAGGTTTGCTGGTGCTCTTTACATTATGATTGCTACTAAGGCCGGTTTTACATTGGGGTTCGGCGCCGCAGCGTATGGATTGCATACGCAACCGCAGCGCTGAACACAGACATTTTGATGCGAACGCAGCACTGATTATCTGTGTGCGTTCACATCAAAATGTGCATAGTAATACATTGATCGTCGGTCCGGGCAACAGTAAGAGCCGTCGCGAGAGGAGGATGAGAGGAGCAGGAGAGAAGGAGGAGAAGACGAGAGCAGGATGAGAGGAGGACGAGAGGAGCAGGAGAGAAGGAGGAGAGGACGAGAGGAGGACGAGAGGAGGACGAGAGGAGGATGAGAGGAGGACGAGAGGAGCAGGAGAGAAGGAGGAGAGGACGAGAGGAGGACGAGAGGAGGATGAGCGAAGGATGAGCGAAGGATGAGAGGAGAGGAGGAGAGATGAATTTCCATGCATGCTTCTGTGGGAACGCATGCGTTTGCTTGTCCAGCGGATGGCATTGCATTTCTATAGGATTACATGCATGATTTATGTGCTCACGAATACTTCCGTACAAAAGAAGCTCTCTTGGATGCACAGAAAATGCAACAAGATGCATTTTTTGTGTGTCTGGGAGACTGTGGTGTCGTGACCGCAAGCGAAAGCAGAAAGCAGAAAGGCGCAGGCACAATGCGTCCCCATGGTGACCATACACTAACCATGCGTTCGGCCGGCTCCATACGCTACGGCGCCGAACGCTAATGTGAAACCGGCCTAAGCCTGAAGTAGTGCAACTAATAGTGTCTGTTACTCACACCCACTTGCTAGCTATATATGGCGCATGCATTTTTCTGCTGTTTCACCAATCTCCTCGTCCGCCTGTCTATGCCATCTGCACGTCTGACCTTTACTTTGTAGAAAGTCATGGCTTTTAAAGCATCACAGTGTTTTATTTATTACACCACTGTAGTAGTGCTTTAAATTTAAGTCCCTTCACCGTTGTCTTATACTCACATTTCGGCGGCTTCATCTTTTTCCAGCACCACTCTGGCCATTCTGGCTTCATGGAGTACGTCGGAGGTCACAACTCTATACATCTCTTTGAGAGCCTAATTCTGACCTTATTCTGGCCCTCACAGACTTGAATTGAGAGTTTGTGACATAACTTCTGGCTTCTAGACAGTCAGAGGTTACAGTCACACGATGGCACCATGGGACTGGAGTGGCATCATTAAAAGGTGGAGCCACCGGAAGGTAAGTCTTTGAGTCTTAGGTTTAAAGTGCCATTCCAGCGCTGAAAAACAAACAAACAAAATTATGGAGTGGTGGTTTATAAGATAACTGTACATCATACATGAACAGCCTGTGATAGGGTAGTAAAATCATGGGAACTGTCGATTGTCACAATCCTACCCATAGCAAGCAGCCAGAATATTAAAACACGGATGCTATGCTGAGATGGGCAAGATGTGGAAAATAAAAATAATATTCTCCTAAGCTATGATGGAAACCTAATATCAGCATTCCGTACATATAGGTCATTTTTTTATAAGTTTATAAATTAAAACTCTATTCCTCTCTTCCTTCTTGTAGCAGGAGGAACCTTCTTGAGACTGTCACAAGTCTCATGAGGGTTCCATTAAATTGTGGTTTAGGAGTTGGATTGATAGTGGATATTTGTTTTTCTTTTTGGAATATATATGTAATTATAATAAAGCAAAAAAAATTGTAAAAATAACTCCATAGTGAAATACAGATCTTATTCTTCAGGATGTATTTTATTGGGCTGGCTGGAAATGTTAATCTTAAGTTTCATGGCTATGTGTACTGTCATTCATAAAGTGCATGTCAACCTGTTTTCTTTACGACATGCTTTGTCTTTCCTTGTCCGTGTTGCTCCCATGTTTCCACGTGTCTCAGCTGTACGGTTTTCCTTTACATTTCTTTTGTTTTTTGTCACTCAGCTACCTATATAATCTTTGCCTGCTGCTTATCTTTCCCCTCCTCCTCTTTTCCAAAGACAACTAAACCCAGCACAAACAAATGTACCTAAAAAAACAACCATTTTCTTCTTTTGTCATTCAACTCAATCCCAACCTAAGCAGATACCACAAACGGTCTTGTGCCAAAAAAACGTTAACGTAATGACGTGAGGGTGAAGAAAAGAGCCCCCACCAATCCGTAAGTTCAATCAAGAGGTGAAAAATGTGAAATGATGGCGTCATGTAAAGAGCTAATGAACTGGCTGCATGACACCGTATTGTGGAGGTTGTGCTTGTTGTATCAGTTCATGTCCAGCCCGTCATGATCTCACGTAGTTTTTTTCTTCTGTGTTTGTGTCGTCATAACTTTTTCTTTCCTGTACTCAGTCTGTTAATTGGTGCTTGTGGAGGCATTTTGTTCTTTTGTATCCTCGTCCAGCCTTTGCTTATACATATGCTTTCTTGGTGTAATGTCAAATAAATGGTTAAAATAGGCAACAGTCGATAACAATAGATTTTTGTTAAAACGTTCCGTCAACTGTTTTATTAACAAATACCAAGAGTGTATACTTGTTGTTCTTTTGCACTTGGTTCTGTCCTGCCGTCTTATCTAATTACAGAAACGTTGGGCCTTTTTCCAATTGACTTTAGAAAAATGTCATTTTATCGCAAATTTAATTTAACAAAAATTATGAAATGTCTTGTGCAATTTTCTTAAGCTGTGATTTTTTTTCTTTAATTAAAGTGGACCTGTCACCCCCCGGGTGCTATGCTAACTGAATGCAGCACTGAATGCAGCGTGTCTGCTGCATTCAGGGAAGGAGTCCCCCATGTTTCTAGCCCCCCTGTAAGCTGTTAAGAAGATTTTATAAAGTGTACAGATAAGGAGTCTGAAGGGACTTACTCAGTAATGAGTCATCACTGTTGCTGGTGTCCTCCCTGCCTCCAGCCCTCTCTGTGCCACCTCCAGCCCTCTTTTGTTTAGTGTCTCCTGTATGTGTCTGTCCTCCTCCCCGCCTCCAGCCCTCTCTGTGCCACCTCCAGCCCTCTCTTGTTTAGTGTCTCCTGTATGTGTCTGTCCTCCTCCCCGCCTCCAGCCTCTCTGTGCCACCTCCAGCCCTCTATTGTTTAGCTTCTCCTGTATGTGTCTGTCCTCCTCCCCGCCTCCAGCCCTCTCTGTGCCACCTCCAGCCCTCTATTGTTTAGCGTCTCCTGTATGTGTCTGTCCTCCTCCCCGCCTCCAGCCCTCTCTGTGCCACCTCCAGCCCTCTTGTTCAACTCCTGTATGTTCATCGCTGTTGCTGTGTCCTCCCGCCTCCAATCCTCTTTTGTTCAGCCCCTGTATATGTCATTGCTGTTGCTGGTGTCCTCCCCGCCTCCAGCCCTCTCTGTGCCACCTCCAGCCCTCAGCGATGACACATACAGGAGGCTGAACAAGAGAAAGCTGGAGGCGGGGAGGAGACCAGCAACAGCGATGACTCATTACTGAGTAAGTCCCTCCGGACTCATTATCTGTACATTTTATAAAGTCTTTTAAACAGCTTACAGAGGGGCTAGAGACATGGGGGACCCTTCCCTGAAAGCAGCAGACACTGTGCATTCAGTTAGCATAGCACCAGGGGGGTGACAGGTCCCCTTTAAAGACACAGTCCCGCTGCTACTTCTTGTTCTTATAAGACCGCAAATTAATCTTCATATATGCTTCTTCTCAATGTCTTTAATAGAAGATTGGATAGAATTGCAAAATGCTTGTAAAAACAATCAACTATGCAATTTATTATTATCAATTATTATCATAGCACCATTTACTACACAGCACTTTACATGTGAAAAAGGGATAAAGACAAGTACAATAATTGTGAACAATACAAGGCATAGACAGGTACAGGAAGAGAGAGGACCCCAACCACAAGGGCTCACAGTCCACAAGGGATGGGTGAGGTTAGAGTAGGTGAGGAGAGAGGACCCTGCCCATGAGGGCTCATAGTCTACAAGAGATAGGTGAGGATACAGTAGATGAGGGGAGAGGACCCTGCCCGCAAGTGCACAGTTTATAAGGAATGGGTGATGAGAAAGGACCCTGCCTGCGAGAGCTCACAGTCTACAGAGATGGGTGAGGTACAGTAGGTGAGGAAAGACACCCTGCCCACGAGGGCTTACAGTCTACAAGGGATGGGTGAGGATACAGTAGGTGAGGAGAGAGGACCCTGCCCACGAGGGCTTACAGTCTACAAGGGATGGGTGAGGATACAGTAGATGAGGGGAGAGGACCCTGCCCATAAGTGCTCACTGTTTATAAGGGATGGGTGAGGATACAGTAGGTGAGGAGAGAGGACCCTGCCCATGAGGGCTTACAGTCTACAAGGGATGAGTGAGGATACAGTAGATGAGGGGAGAGGACCCTGCCCACAAGTGCTCACTGTTTATAAGGGATGGGTGAGGATACAGTAGGGAAGGAGAGAGGACCCTGCCCGTAAGTGCTCACGGTTTATAAGGGATGGGTGAGGATACAGTCTTCCTAAAATCTAGAGAATATAATAGAAATAAAGGGCTTTACAGTATTAGAATAATCAAAACTGGCCATACCTGTCCACAGGTTGTTCCCGGTATTAAATTGCTGCTCTATTGAATCGAATTGTGCTGCAATACCGCACATAACCTGTGAACAGGTGTGGCATGTTTACGAAGAAAATCATATTTTTCCAATCCTGATCTACACCTTGAATCATATAATAAATTTTACCCTTAAGAATATCACTATATTTAACTTTATCTTGACTATATTTACGTTACATTAATACAGTGTCTTACAGAGACGGGACTGTTTCTCTAAAAAAGCAATAAAAAATGTTTTACTTTTTTTTTTTTTTTTTTTTTTTAATTAGGAAAATTAATATTTTTTTTTTGTTAGACATGTTTCTTTGCAACTGAAAAAGGGTCCTTGACAAGTATTTCTTTGTTTCTATTCTTTTTTTTTTTTGTTTTTGGGTGTTGTAATTGTTTACCTGCTGTGTACGGTTCTCTGTCTGTTGAAGCAACAGTGTTGAAAACCTGCCAGCATGAATTGACATTCGCATGACAAACCTACCAGAGTGGATCCTCTCAGCTCCAGTTTCTTGATGTAATAAATCAAAGAGTGCTCAGGAGGAACCAGCTTGTGAGCAAGAGATAAGGGTTTCCTGAGCTAATCCTCAATGATTAGGTATCCAGCTAAAATGCCAAGCTTATCCCGATAATGATTACACCATATGGAAAAAAATAAATAAAATGAAAAATGTTAACGCTTTAGTTAACCCAAATTTTTTGCTAAAAATTCATACAAATGTATACGTTATTCATTATTTATTTTTTTATTTTATTTTGCTTGTTCAAAAAAAAAAATATATATATAAATATAAAAATTGAAAAAATTTAAACGCTACATTACAAGCTACATTTTTTTTATACAAATGTATTATTATATTTCTTATTTTGTTCTTCTTGTTTAAAGGCGTTATCCGGGATTTAGCAAAAAAAAAAAAAAAAATTGTGCCTAAGCACTAACAGGTTGGTAGCTGCCACCTACCTGCCTATTGTGCCCTACAGAGTTCACTGCCGACACGGAGCGGTCTTAGACCACTCCTTTCATCAATTTGGCAGCTTCTGCTGCTGTCATATCTACAGATGGGCATCTTCTCCCTTCCCATAGCAGACGTCACGCTGATTGACAGCCGCCTCCTCCCATTCAGGAGTCGGCTGTCAATCAGCATGAGGTCGGTTGTCCTGCACCTTCCACAGAGCAGAGCAGAAAAGACACCTCTGCTTTGTTTACCCCGCCATGCTGTCCTCAGTAGGATCGGTCTGTGGCTGCTCTGTGCCGGGGTGAATGGCAGTGAACGGTGCCAGGAACAACAGGCAGGTAGGTGGCAGCTATCTGCCTGTTAATGCTTTGGCACAATTTTTTTTTTCATATAAATCCTGATAACCCCTTTAATTGTTAGATATTTGGGGAAAAGCCCAATGTAGTGCAATCTGCATATTTATTTTTTAGGCTGATTTTCTAAGTTCAACATTCTCGACCTGAGTATGGACTACAATGTCAGGACCTTTTGTTCTGAAACTAATAGCTTCAGAGGCTTTTATGAGACTGTTGAGTTGATATAAGGTGACCAAAGGCCGGTTCAGCCATCGCAGTGCATATTCAGAGCAGGAATGATGGGACATTGTTTGGAACTTTCAAAAGTTGCACAGATAATCTACCCACTTTCTTGAAGGAAAACATCCAAACTGAATTTCTTAGGTCCTATATTCCCCTACTAAATTAAAGAGAATCTGTCAGTAGGATCAACCCTCCTAAGCCGTCTACATGGGCATGTAGGTCATAGGAAGCTGAATAAAATAATACCTTCATATCAGCAATCCAATGTCTTATTCCAGAAAAAATCTATGTTTTTTTTAATATGCAAATGAGTTGTTAAGATCTATGGGCGGACATCTGCCTCCAGAGCTTATTTTAAAAAGAAAAATGTTAATAGTGTGAGACATGAAGATCAAGAGAGCAGACTGTCAGTCATTACATGTCTCACACATTTAAGATAACCTCTGGAAGAAGATTCTCAGTGAGATCTATGTCCAGCCCAAAGATCTTAACAGCTTTACATATTAGGAAAACGTGGATTTCTTTAGCATGAGACATCAGATCACAAACATCAAGGTATCATATTGTTCAATTTTTTATGACCTACATGCTCATATAGACATCTTAGGAGTGTTCATCCTACTAACAATCCCCTTTC
This sequence comes from Allobates femoralis, assembly GCA_033576535.1. Lineage (NCBI taxonomy): Eukaryota > Metazoa > Chordata > Amphibia > Anura > Aromobatidae > Allobates > Allobates femoralis. The sequence continues at coordinate 821,958,606 of JARQOC010000003.1, forward strand.
ATAAGTTGTAAAAACTCAATATTTTTATTTAGTACTCACTAGTAATTAAAATTCTAATGTTGTATAGTACGATTATTATTTTCCATTGAAAATTTGAAAAAAACAAATGTTTTGTTTTTTTACCTAAAGGGAATCTGTCAGCAGGTTTTTTCTACCTTAGCATAATATAGGAAAAGAGACTCTGAATCCAATGATGTATCCCTTTGTTTACAGGTTCAGCAGTTGAGACACATTCAGAGCTCTTACATATAGCATGCTGAAAGCTCAGAAATCTAACCCCGCCCACACCACAGCTCTCTGTGTATGCTTATCAGAGGAGGGAGTGTGGTTAGATGACTGATCATGAGGCAGCCAGTCACAGCAATGATAATATTCAGGTGATAAAACCTTCACTGTAAGTAAACAACAGCACAAAGCTTAACTAATGACACATTGCTGAAATATGTGTCCCCTATCTCCTACAGTCTTTGGATTACAAAGCAAAAACCTGCTGACAGATTCCCTTTAAGATACTTAAAAATAAAAAAGATAATTAAAGCATTGGCATAAACTGACTTACTAAGAGTCATTTCTTTTATATAGATAAATGTCTTAAAATGTATCGCTCTATGTAGCAGAAGAAATCTTTCTAATTGGCTGAGCTTCAAACTATAATATTTTTTTCCTTTTGTTTGTGAGAGATACGGTTCTACTAGTGTCAGTTACCAGAGCCGAAAAGCCACATAAAATCAATAGACATGTGTTGAAAGTATTGGTGTTTGCTGAAGGAAAGAAGGAATTCAATTTATACCAACTGAGGGTTTTTTGTGGTTGTTTTTCCGTTATTACAAGATAATTTTGCTTCAAAAAGTTACACAATTATATCTAAAAAGAATTCAAAGAAAAGAAAAACCCCTTAAGGAAAATGTTTTTGGAGAAAAAAAATAAGCTTGTATAATATACTTAAAAAGATTTGTATAAGTTTGAAGGGAATCTGTTAGCAAGTTTCCTCTACCTATGTGCCTATGTAAATCAAAAAGTCCCACTAGAGACAAAAGAATGTATAAAAGGTTTACAATCTTTATTGAAGAGCCTCTATGTACTTATGTAGTCAAAGAAACCCGGAATCTAATGAGTTATCACAGACTACTGGCTGAAGCCATTCTCACACAATCAAAGAATTTAGTTTTAGAGACACAGCAGAGCTAGGAGACCTGTCCCCGCCCACACCAGGATCTCGACAGAGATTGTAAATGGACTGTGAGGTATCAATCACAGCAAGGGGGCGTGTTGGAATGCCATGCGCATGACCTTCTAGTCTTGTAATGATATTCCAGGTTAATGAAGCCTTTAGTTTCAGGAACACGGCAGAGCTGGAAGAGCTGCCCTACCACACCAGGCTCTATGTAGATTGTCCATTGAGTGTAAGGGGTCAATCACAGTATGGGGTGTGTCAGACTGCCTTTGCGCATAACTTTCTAGTCCTGTAATGGTATTCACAGGGTAATGAAGCCTTTAGTTTCAGGAACACAGCAGAGCTGGAAAGAGCTGCCCACACCCACACCAAGCTCTCTATGTAGATTGTCCATTGAGTGTAAGGGGTCAATCACAGTAGGGGGTGTGTCAGACTGCCTTGCGCATAACTTTCTAGTCCTGTAATGGTATTTACAGGGAAATGAAGCCTTTAGTTTCAGGAAGACAGCAGAGCTGGAAGTGCTGCCCTCGTCCACACCAGGCTCTCTAAATAGATTGTCCATTGAGTGTAGGGGGCAATCACAGTAGGGGGCATGTCAGACTGCCTTGCATATGACTTTCTAGTCCTGTAATGGTATTTACAGGGTATTGAAGCCTATAGTTTACGTAAATAATTGCACAGACCTGATAATAGAAGCACAGTTGCTTTTTGATTATTAACCCTTGCAGCATGACATCGCAAAAACCCGCTGACAGATTTCCTTTAACAAGCTCAATGTTTTAACTTTTTTTTGCAACATTTAAGCAACAAATATGACTTTTTATTACTGTCATTTTAATTTTTTAATTTTCCTAACTCACCTGTATGTTTCTTTGTTCTATCATTTTAGGGCAGGAATTGAATGGGCCGTATTCTAACAATACAACTTACGTAAATAAATATATATGATTGAGAAGCGCTGGATCACAACATTGACATATCAGCAAAGTACCAATCATGCTGAAGACTACAGACTTTTCTTCTTTGATTGTTTAGACTGTAATATTTCTTCAATGAAAGTATTGCGTTCCGCTTACGTGGATGGAGACTTCCGTCGGAAACATCAGACGGGATCGAGATCAATCAGAATTTCCGAATAGACAATGACAATATTACACAACAACAAAAAAAAGGCTTTTTTTCTTCTAACAGGAAACCTGAAAACTGACAAGGAGTGCCTGTTTGTCACCACGAGTTCCGTTGCCATGGTAACCCCAGAGCAACCGTTACAAGAAGCATCGTATCCGTCATTCCTTAGCTATTTAGGGACCAAAGGACCAAACTTTTTATCGCAGACTTGTAGCTGTATGTAAAATATGAAGTTAACTTCCTACATCTCGTCTGTTCTTAAAACAGGTTTGAGAACTATTATATGAAATATGTACAAAAAAAAAATAAAAAAAAATTGCTTACATGCTTTTAAAAAAACAAAACAAAAAAAAATGGCAAGATAATAGTTATTTGATACTATAGAAGGCTCTTTGGTTATATTAAAATTTCCTATGGTTTTCTGTATGTTATGAAAGGATAAGTATGTAGAGATTAAATAGAGGATAGCTATTTAAACAAAAAAAAAATGAAAAAAAATAAAATAAAAAAATAAAAAAAATATAAAATGATGGTAGTGGAAAAAATAATAACAAAAAAAAAGGTTTGTAAATGCTTCTATTTCCTTCCCCCCCCTTATCCTTTACAATCCTAATAGTTGTACAGATTTAACAGAAAAGTTTAAGATAACTATATAATAGTCAAAAAAAAAATTAGAGAGCAAAAATAATAAAAAAAAATAATTAAAAAAAAATACAAAAAAATACAAAAAAAAAATAAAAAATAAACTATAGACGTTAGCATTATGGCTAAAAAGAAAGATGTTGTAGAACTGTAATTTTTGTAGAGTTTAGACTAAGCATAAATTCCTACTCTTTGCCAATTGCATACTGTATTGAGGAGGATGTGAGAGGCTGTGAGGCAGCTCCTAACTGCAAGCATTCCACCTATTAACTAAAACTTGACTATTGTAAAATGATGCAAGGAAATATTCAAGATACAACAAGCTAATTGTCTTTTTATCAGTTACTTTAACTTGAAGAATGACACAGCTATCGCTTCATATCTTCGTAACCCGCTATCTTGCTAACCTTTTCCCCGATCATCCTCTGCTTTAGTAGTTTCCATATTTGTTCTAGACCTTCAGGGCAAAAGACAGCCTAGAACCTTAATGTTAAAAAAAAACATAAAAAAAAAAATATATATATACAATCTTTAAAAGAATTTCTGAAACTGTTTACAAGGAATTTTGAAAAACAGGGGATGTTTAAAAAATAAAAAAAAAAACGATGCTGGCTCTGTTTTTCTGTAAATACATTTGCATATTTTGTAGGTCTTTTAATTGTAATGATAGAGAAAAAAAAAACAAGGAAAAAAAATTATTTAAATGAAAAAAAAGCACGATATTTATCTTTGGTAATTGACTTTAGAGCAGTTTAAAAAATACAAATAATAATGTTGCTTTAGAAATAAATTTCAGATTCAGAAAAAAAAAGTCAATTAACTATTTAAATACACATATATTTTAAGATATATCATATTTATTCTAAGTTATTTCCACAGTGTGAATTTTTTCTTTTTTTTACTCGATTTTTATGTTGTTCTCACTCGTTTTAGTTGAACTAAAAGAGTGTAATGATCATATTTAATTTTTATTTAAAGTATATAGAAATATAGATATTTATATAAATACACACTTATAGAATTAACTCCTGAAATGGATCGCGGGTTAATTTTATTTATTTTTTTTTCATTTCTTTTGTTGTTATATTCCCATCAGGCCTTCTTTCTTTTTTTAATGGGCATTGAACACTGTAAAAACCCTCATTCTGGATACTTAAGGGATTGTTAACCATTTACTTTACCAAGTTCTGGATACTTAAAGGATTGTTAACCATTTACTTTAACAAGTTCTGGATACTTAAAAGGTTGTTAACCATTTACTTTAACCAAATTCTAAATACTTAAAGGTCGTTAACCATTTACTTTCACCAAGTTCTGGATACTTAAAGGGTGGTTAACCATTTACTTTAACCTCTAAATACATAAAGGGTTGTTAACCATTTCCTTTAACCAAGTTCTAACTACTTAAAGGTTGTTAGCCATTTACTTTAACCAAGTTCTGGATACTTAAAGGGTTGTTAACCTTTTAGTTTAACCAAGTTCTGGATACTTAAAGGGTTGTTAACCATTTACTTTAACCAAGTTCTAAATACTTAAAGAGTTGTTAGCCATTTACTTTACCAAGTTCTGGATACTTAAAAGGTTGATAACCTTTTACTTTAACCAAGGTCTGGATGCTTAATGGGTTGTTAACCATTTACTTTACCAAGTTCTAAATACTTAAAGGTTGTTGACCATTTACTTTAACCAAGTCCTGAATTCTTAAAGAGTTGTAAACCTTTTAGTCTAACCAAGTTCTATATATGTAAAGGGTTGTTAACATTTTACTTTACCAAGTTCTGGATACTTAAAGGGTTATTATAAATTTACTTTAACCAAGTTCTCAATACTTAAATGGTTGTTAACCTTTTACTTTAACCAAGTTCTGGATACTTAAAGGGTTGTTAACGATTTACTTTACCAAGTTCTGGATACCTAAAGGGTTGTTAACCATGTACATTAACCAAGTTCTGGATACTTAAAGGGTTGTTAACCATTTACTTTAACCACTTGATATAATCTTGCAGGTCTGTCTTGCATCGGGAGGGTAAATAAATAAAAAACTAAATAACAAAATAATTAAAAAAGTTTAAAATAAATATCTAACAGATGAAATAATAATGCTGTGATCCTTGCATTTGTTCATTAGAATGCTGGCCGAAGCTTTTTTATATTTCTGATGGAAACCAATTTGCTTCTTTCTAATTCTTTTCCTTTCCTTGCCCACACTAAGGTATTTTCTTTCTTTCTCTCTTCCTTTGATTCACGCTGTTAGTAAGTACAGGTGTGTACTGCAGCTGCATTTCCGTCCAACTGCTCTTTTCACTCTCAATTACCTTTAAAAAGAATAAAAAAAAACTCCTTGTAATCTTCTGTAATTATTGAATGACGCTTTTCAGCTTAGCCCTAAATAAAGCACAGTTTAAAAAAAAGGCCTGTGTCGCTGGAATTTATTGTCGCTACTTTTCTTGTGTTATGTATAATGTGTAACTGTATTTTCCATAAGGCAATTAGAATACCTTATTATATAATAATATTAAGTTTATTGTAATTATTTTTATTGCTTAAAGGGAACCTGTCGCGTCCCAAAATGCTATTAAACTGCAAATATGAGGTTAATCTGCAGGTTAAGAGCGTTCAAAGCCGAGCGGCTCCTGCAAATTAAGCCCCGCTGCCGGGAGGAAAAGAACTCTAATCCTCCCAACAGAGTTCCAGTTTCAGTCATGGATAGAGACGGCCGAACCAACAAATGTTCGAGTTCGCCGAATCCGGCCGGACTTAAAAATAAAAAAGTCCGGTTCTAGACTGTACTTGACACAAACTTGAGCCCAGACCCCATATAAATCTATGGGGACCCAAAGCTAAACTATAAAATTGTGGCTAGGCAGGCTGCAAAAGGAAGCAAAATGGCGGTTAACCAGTTGACCCACCACATTTCTGTGCCGTTCTTACACATGCTTCCGTGTCGGCTCATTAAGCTTCATACATATTCACTGCTCTCCCCCCACCCACTGTCTGTGACAACATCTGTGATTGGTTGTAGTCATATACCTTCTGTGCATCTGTGATTGTTTGCCAGACACACACTGATGTAAATATAAATAAATAATTGTAAAAAATAGCGTTGTGTCCTCTAGCCGAACTCAAACTGTAACAAGGATTTCCCTGAGAAATCTATGTTTGGGTTCCGAGCACAGATACTAGGTGTCCAGTACTGACCTCGAACTTTACAGTTCAGGTTCGCCAATCATTAGTCATGGAGGCTCCACCAACGCGGATTCAATCACGGCTCTGTGTATGGAGAGAGCACCTAGAGCTGACAACCTAATCTAATGCAGAGTGACTGTCAGTCAGTGCAGGAGGCATGGTTACAGCCGCCGCTATCCATACACAGCGGTGACTGATCACACACTGGCGCCCCCCACACAACCATGACTGAAACTAGAATGCTGCCGAGAGCATGGAAATTCTTTTGCTCCCAATTCAATTTGCAGGCACTGTGCAGGCTTCAAACTCTATTAATCTGCAGATTAACCCCATTAGCATTTTGGGACGAGACAAATTACCTTTAATTTATGCAAGAAAAGGACTAAAATGCAGTTTTACTTTTTGTGTTTAACAAATTGTACAAATAATTAATAGTATAAGACATGCCAATCAACCACGCCATTCACTTACAGCAGAAGTGGATACCATTCATTGTGACAACGGCAACTATCAAGCATTGAGATGTGTCCCCCTTATATTGTGCATAGGAGCATAGCTGCACCATAAATTATGAGCCAGGGCCATGAAAGAGCTGACAGTCTCTTCCACCCATTTGCTCAACAGCTCTCTGCTGCCATTCAATGGGCTGGCAGGGTGATACTGTTCTATAACTGGGTAATTATGCTCCATGGATTCAAAGCAACAAAGGCCAATGTTCCAGACATGTTGGAGCCATGCATCAGATAGGAATATTGTTTTTTTAGTGAGAGGTGTAGGTTTTATTGATATGGGAGATATATTTTCAGTATCGTGACACAGTGCTGAATGCAATGAATTTAGTGGCATTGTTGTGGAGCCTGCTTAGTCTAGAATTAATACTGGCCTCTGTTCTGGCACTGTCTCACTTTTTTGGGTAAACCACATTGTGTGGTTGACTCCACTTTTGATCTAGCCCAAAAAGATAGACACCATCAAAACAGAGGCTGAATGGAGTCTAAACTGAATCAGCTTACCACATTATATTGAATAGCTCTATTGGAGGCTCTCTCTCTGAATACCATTTTTAGGGGGATTTAGGCAGACATTTTGATGCAAGTACTCAGAGTGGAGCACAGTATTAATGTGAATTGAGCCTAAGATGTATAAGGACCTCCAGGTTATTGTTTGTCAGGCTTCATTATGCATCATTTCTAAATACACGTTTTACTGCTGTTCAGTGGCCTAAGTCCACCACCCACTAACAACTATTTAGGGTAATTAATATATTAATGACTCAATTGCTAGCTTTAAAGTTATAGAGAGAGCAACCATATCAGCGCTACAATGTAAGATAAGGATTATTTCTAAAAAAAAAAAAAAGATGAGGTGACTGATTTTTCTTTTTTGGCCAGCATGTCTCTTTAACACTAGGGTCAGACCTGCGTCAGCCCTCAGGCTGACGAATCCATTAGAAACTTAGGTTTTGGCAGCCTGAGCGCATAGTGTTAGCGTTATGCAACACTATGCGCAGGCTGCATATTCATTTCTATAGTTGCCTAACACCTTGGGCATCCGCCGACTCCACACACAAGGACCGGACATGCGCTATTGCAGAGCGCACAGGAAACACTGCAAACCGTGTGTGTGGAGCCGGCGGCTGCGCGAGGCATCAGGTAACTAGAGAGATGACTATGCAGCCTGCGCATAGCGTTACATGACGTTAACGCTATATGCTCAGCTTGCCAAAACCTAAGTTTCTAATGGATTCGTCAGCCTGTGGGCTGACGCAGGTGTGAGCCTAGCCTGAGGCTGGTCAATACCTCCCACCTAATCACTACCCTCATGATTGTAAATATAGTTTATTAGTTTTTAAGGTTGAGGTAGACTTTAAGTCCATCTAGTTCAACCCATAGCCTAACATGTGGATCCAGAGAAAGAATAATAAAGAATAATGGGATTCTCAATACTGGGGTAGAATTTAACCATATATACACATGGACAAAGTTGTTGGTAGCATTCTGTTAAAGTAAGAAAAACCCACAATGGCCACCAAAATAACATTCAACTGACAAAAGTAATTTTCAACTTAAATTTAATGACTATCAACTAATGGAAATCAAACATTGCTTTTGAATTTTGGTTCAACAGAAAATAAAAAAAATTAAAGAAAATGGTCTGGACAAAAATATGATATTCCAAGAATAGAGTACAGATAATTTGACCATAGGTACATGTTAAACTTAGATGTGGCCAGTAATTAGCATGTACTGTTATTATGTTTAATTATTTTTATTAGATTTTGCAACAATAAGATACATTACATATTATGAGAATGACAGTTGTTTCATTTAAACATGCATTAACAATCATTTCTCACAAGATTCTATGCATAGAGAAGTATTTTTAATAACTTGAAAACAATGAAAGAGAAGAAAAAATAAATAAAATAAATAAGGAATCATACTAGTGACATGAATATCAATCGTAATCGTGATGGAGTACCAATACACAATTGCTGTATGACCTGTAGACATGACATGTATGCATGTACTTAATGGGTGAAAAGTAGTCATTGTGCTGTTTGTTTTCGTGGTGTGTACACACTGAATATGGAGCAAAGAAAAGTAAGGAGATAGTTGTCTCAGAGGATTAGAAAGAAAATTATAGATAAACATGTTAAATGTAAAGGCTATAAGACCAATGGCTTGATGTTCCTGTTGTACATATTGTTCAGAAGTTTAGGGTCTATGGAACTGTAGTGACCTTCTTTGACATGGCTGCAAGAAGAAAATTTATGACAAATTGAAGAGCCAGATAATACAAATGGTGACTAAAGAGCCCCAAACTTCTACCAAAGATATTATAGGTGAACATTCAAGGTCAAGGTACATCAGTAACAACTGTGAAGGATACAAAAGCGCATATAGGGTTTTATCCCTTAAAACACACTGATGTTGAGACAAATGTCACTGCTCACCTGGGTTGGTTGTGTAACACACAACCAGTTTAAAGTGCATGAGACGGCTGCTGCAGGATCCACAATCCATGTGCACTGTGTGGTTGCGAAAACAAGCCAAAAGGTAAAATTTGTGTATACGATCCGTGCTGCAGTGTGATGAAGGAACCAAAGGAGCATATCATAGAATGGTGGCTTTATTCATTCTATGCGTTTCGGAGCATTATCCGTGCTCCTTTATCCTCTATTGGATATGGTTGGTTTCCTGAAGAAAGAGCGGGTTAACGCTCCGAAACACGTTGAATGAATAAAGCCACCGTTGTATGATATACTCCTGTGGGTCCTTCATCACAGGGCAGCCTGGATCGTATACACAAATTTTCCTTTTTGGCTTGTTAAGGTACATCAGTGTCATATCGCACCATCTGTCAGTGTTTTTGCCAGAGTTGACTTCACTTAAGACAACCAAGCAGGAAACCACTGTTTAACAAATCATAAAAAAGCTATTTGCCAAAATGCATATTGATAAAACCAAAACCTCTGTGAGAATGTGCTCTGGACAAATGAGACACAACTGGACGTTTATGGGATTGTGTTGTACAATGAAGTCTCAACACTATCAAAGTGCTCCTATTCTGGATCAAAATGAGTTACCCTGTGTCTGAAAGCTTGGTCTGAGTTGCAGGTCATGGCTCCTCCAACAGCATAATGATCCTGAACCCACAGGTAAAAACATCCAAGCATTGGACTATTCTTATGTGGCTTCTATGAGTCTTGATCTAATTCCTACTGAACATCCGTGGAAAGAGCTGAAACAAGCATTCTAGAGAAAGTGCCCTTCACACCTGAGATAGTTGAAGTCTTTTGCTCATGAGGAGCAAAATACATGTGGACAGGTGCAGAAGTGATTGCTTTAAAAGGATATGCAACAGAATATTAAAGGGAATCTGTCAGGTTCAAAAATGCAATTTGCCTACAGATATGAGGTTGATCTGCAGGTTACTAGCAATATGAAGGTGCCTGGCTACAGTACTTAAAGTGCGGCACCTGAGAGAAAAATAACTATTTCTACCAGAAGCTGACAGCTTTCAGTTACATAGGCATGCCTAGAACAACTACTGTTACCACACATGGTACTGAGAGCATCAGCTGTAAGCATGCCCCAGTACTGAGTAACAGCCAGCTCTACACTGATGAACTGCTGAGATAGATGGAAATCAGTGCCGGGGTGTGGTTACAGCCGCCGCTCTCAGTGTGTGAGTGGTGAATGTCTGAAGGACTGAAAGCCAGCGGCTCCTGGGACAAAGTTCATATTCTTCAGGGTGCTACCCTTTCAGTACTGCAGCTGGACAGCTATGTATCACTAGGTATCCCTGAGGAAGACGCCGGGTTGTGGCGTTGAAACGCGTTGGAATAAGGAATAAAGAGGATGAAAGTTTGCTGGGCTCTTTGGTGAGTTTTTAATCCAGAAGCAGCGCGGACCGTGACACACCATCACTCCCATCATCTTTCTTGGAACATACCACGATCCAGTGGTAGGTGGAGGTCCTGCAGCAGCTTGGAACATTGATTCCTAAACGCAGTCAAACCAGTTGTGGGGACCACAACTGGACCAGGTGAGCGGCCACACAGCACCACCATCTACATACTAGTGTCACTAGTGATAGGGCACTATTGCGCCTCTTGTCCCCCCCCTTTATATTTTGCATGTATCACTATTAACCTGCACATTGACCCAATATTTTCAGGTTTATAATGTTATCAGACATGACAGGTTATCTTTAAAGGGATTGTCTGGGTTTTTTTTAATAACATTTCTTTGTATATCTAGATTGTAAAATGCTAAAAGTTTGCAATTTACATCCTGTAAACATTTTGCAGGGTTACCTAGATATCACCCTTCTGCATCTGGAGGCCCCCCGGCTAGAGACGTGTTTGTTTTGGAGCTTGACTGTAAACATCACTACTTGTTTACTTCAGGTCTCCTACAAACATGCCCCAGACTGCACCAAGCCCTCCCCAGTCAACAGCATGTCCAGCCGCGCCAGACTGCTACAAGCCCTCCCCACATTGCAACAAGCCCTCCCCAGTATCAAGCATCTGCCAGATCCGGAAGATTTACCTCATCTGCCACATAACAGCCGACTTGCAGAAAGCTCCCATTTGTTCTCTATTGGACTTGCGGCAGGTGCGGCAAGGGCGATTTGTGCAGCGATCCAGCAAATCCGGCAGTTGCGGCAAGTCAAAAGATCACAGCTAACCGCAGTTTTTCTATCTGCCGCAACTGCCGGATTTGCCAAATCGCTGCACAAACCGCACTTGCCGCACATGCCGCAAATCCCATAGAGAATGAATGGGGGCATGCCGCAAGTCGGCCGTTACGTGGCAGATGCGATATATCTGCTGGATGTGCCGCGAATCAGCAAAAACGCTGATGTGAAAGGGGCCTAAATTGTACGCACTGCAGGTGTTAAACCAGCCATATTGATAAGAAATTACAATCTGATGGTTACTGGCTACACACAAAGCTGCTCGGACTGCGCTAATGCCGAGTGCACAGTAAAACGTTGCCTGCAGTGTTTTTCTGTGCGCTCAGCATTAGCACAGTCCGAGTAGCTTTGTGTGTAGCCAGTAACCATGGTACACATGGGGTAACTAGGGGCAGCGTTCGACCTAAGCACCCGACGTTACCGCTTGCAGTTACAGCAGGCTGAGCTCTGCTGTAACTACATCCGTCTCACGCAAGGAGACAGCTAAGTGTGGCCCTAGCCTAAGCCAGGTATGAATACGCCTAACTGTTGTCTTGTCCATTCCACACTTGGTCAGTTTTTCAATAAGGCTTGTATGAGATTCTTTGTCAAATGATTTGCCGAAGTCCAGATATTCTATATCTACTGCGTTTCCCTGATCAACCCAGTCATTGATACATACAGTGGTGGCCGAAAGTATTTATTTATTTTTTATACCAGTAGATTTTTATTTGAGTTTTGTACATATAAAACAGTAAATCAAACCATGGAGCACAATGTCATTGGGATTATACATATGTAGTTGGTACATGTTGCTCCACTTCATAGAGAAGGAAAAAATTATATACAATAACCAGAGAAGGGAGGGTAGGAAAGGGGGGGGGAGGGGGTATTGTGTGCAGAGAAATGCATATTAGAGATGCGTCTTGTTGGTATGTCCTCTAACTAGAGTAAAGTCGGGACCGTATTGTGACTGGAGGATGTCCATGGGTCCCACCAGGCAGATACCCTCTGTTTGCGCTTCAATGAATGGGCCAACGCTAGTTCATGAGCACAGTGTGAGGTCAGTCTCTCAAAGAGTTCAGACATTTCAGGTATGGCTGTAGACCTCCAATGTGCAGCAATTGTTTGTCTTGCTGCGATCAGAGTATTAGTAATAATGGGTTTGAGGGGGGCAGGGAAGGAATCCAGGTCAATTCCTAGTAATGCTAGGGGAGCTGTGAGGGCCATAGGAAGGCCTGTTAAAGAGCTTAGCAATAATTGAACCTCTTTCCAGAAAACACTAATGAACGGGCAAGTCCACCACATATGGACCTCTGTTCCAAGAGCATTACAACCCTTCCAACATTTCGGGGAAGGGGAAGGAAGGGGAGCTTTGAATTTGGCAATGCGCAACGGTGTTAAATACCAATTGTACATAATTTTTTTGGATTGCTCCAAGTGGTTTATGCAGCGCATGTAGAGGGCTGCATGGCCAGCAGCGGATGTCCACTGTTTCTTGGTGGCTACAAAAGCAAGTCTGGACTCCCATCTGGTCATATAGGGTAATTTATATTCGTCTTGCGTCTCCGTCAGGGCCTTGTAAATGATAGAGGTACCATTATTCACTATACCTGTACGTTTGAATAGTGACTGCAAAGGGAGAGATATCTCTGTTACGTCGCACGAAGGGATGTCAATTGTGGAAAGGAAGTGTTTAAGGCGGAGATAGGTAAAGATAGCAGCAGACGGGAGATCAAGCTTCGCCGCCATGGAGTCATATGAGGGAAGGCGGTTTTGGTGTAGAAGAGAGGTCAGCGGAGTATCGTCGCCCCTGCCCCAAGAGGTGAAGGAAATTTCGCCCATTAGAAAGAGACCGCTTTGAGGGTCACATAACGGTATAAAAATGTAAGTGTGTTCTACAGAGTTTTCGCCAGGAGGCCAACAAACATAAGACTGATCGAAGAGGGGTGGTCGGGATTGCACTTTGTATGAGATTCATCTGAAGAAGGAGTCGTGAGGATCCCGATGGAGCAGTAAAGGCTTCAATCTGCAGCCAACAGGAGGATGGGGATTCTGACCACCAAATCCTCGCTATGTCCAGCGTGATTGCTGAATAATACCTTGCCACATCCGGAACCCCAAATCCACCCCTATTGTAGGGGAGAGTGAGAGAGGAAAGAGCACCCGGGGGACTTTATAGTTCCAGATAAAGCGGTTCAGGGTGATCTGTAAGAGAGATAAATGACGTTTTGTGATAGTTATTGGGATGCATCTTAGTACATATAGAATTTTTGGTAGGAGCATCATTTTCACTGTCTGGATGCGTGCTACCCATGATAACTGGAACGAAGAGTAGTTTGCGCAGGAAAGTTTTCAGGGTGGAGAGTAGGAGATCACAATTACGGTTAATAATATCTTTTAGCGGGGTAATTTGGATGCCTAAATAGGTGAAGCCTCGAGGGGACCACTGGAATGGAAAGCGAGAAGAGAGGTTGCGCTGGGACTCACTTGAGAGGTTTATAGGGAAAACTGTAGATTTAGATAAGTTAAGTTTATAGAAAGAGGCACAGGGAGAAGTCAGATAAGATAGAGAGGATAGTAGGGAGAGATCTTGTAGGATTAGTGCAGGAGAGGAGGACATCATCGGCGTAGAGACTGATCTTGTGGTCTACGGGCCCCACTGTGATGCCCGAGACATCTGGATGAGCGCGTATAACTGCGGCTAGCGGTTCATCGCAAGAGCAAGATGAGAGGGGAGAGAGGGCAGCCTTGCCTAGTTCTGTTGGTAATGCGGAAAATAGAGGAAGAAAACCCTCCTGCCCGCACAAATGCACAGGGAGCTGAGTATAGAGCCATTATTGCTGATTTAATTTTACCAACGAAAGCGAATTTATCTAGGACAGCTGCCAGATATCCCCAGTGCACCCGAACAAATGCTTTTTCTGCATCCAAAGAGACCAGTACACCCGGGACCTCCCTCCTCTCTAAGATCTCCAAGAGATCAATTACTCGCCTTGTGGCATCTCTCGCTTGACGGCCAGGTACAAAACCAACCTGGTCTAGAGCGATCAAGGACGGGAGAATGACCTTGAGGCGGTCCGCCAGCAATTTGGAATACAATTTCAAATCGCAGTTCAGCAACGCTATTGGCCTGTAGTTCCCTGGATCAGTGGGAGACTTCCAGGCTTTAATAAGGTTGATATAGATGCTTGTAAACCCTCCGGTTTGATGTGCCCCCTCTCCTGCCAGTGTTGAAATAAGGAGAGAAGATGAGGAGCCAAGGACTGAGCAAAGGCAGCATAGTATCGATAGGTGAAGCCATCAGGCCCAGGGGCCGAGGATTTTTTCGCAGAGCGCATAGCTGTTAATACTTCTGATAGGGTGAAGGGGCTATTCAGATAGGACAGTTGCTCAGGGGAAAGAGAGGGGAGATCCGCCCGGTCTAGAAAGGACGAGATATGTTCGTCGTCGGCTGAGGGGTGATTTGGGACGAGGATAAATGATATAATTCTTCATAGTATTCACGGAAATGCTCCGCTATATGGATGGGGTTGCGGATTGGAATCCCTTGTGGAGAGACAATGTGTGTGATTCTAGAGCGTGTCTCTATCTTCCTAATCCGACGTGCAAGGAATGCCCCGGCTCTGTCGCCCATACCATAGAAGCGAGTTTTGACTTTTTTTAATTGAAGTTCTACCTTGGTGAGCATAAAGGTACGTAGTTGATGTCTGGCGGTTGAGAGGTCAGAAAGAAAAAAACATACAAACCGTCCCAGGGTTGACCAGGATGAGCAACAGTGTCATCCAAAAAACAAGGGAAAAGAAAAGGAAAAAGAAAAGGAATACGAAAAAGAAAAAGATGAAAGGTAAACGTGACCAAATAAAAAGGTCAAAAAAGAAAAAGACAGTAAATAGTCAGTAACTATCTATACTTGATTAAATAGCAGAAGCGGCCACTGAGCTGCGAAACGGTTGCCGTCGTCCTCGCTCCCGCACCTCCCTCCCCCACCGTTTGTTTTTCCGGAATGTGTTCTTGGATACCGCAATAAAGTGATAAAGATCATCATGGTGAGTGCCACTGTCTATTTTTCTGCTATTTAAAATTGGTCACTTACATATAGTGAATTCACCGAATGGGTACATAATATATAAGAAAAAGAAAAAAATGGCCTCTTACAAATACCTTTGCATTTTGCAGGACGCCATAAGTTACCCCAGAGGCACCCCATATCTCTCAACACCGATGCACCATCTCCTACAACCCTGGCATCGGGGGCGATTTGTAGCATCTGCTCCAGCCGTGCCACAAGGAAGAGACAGGTGGTGTCGCTGGACATGAAGTCACCACAGGGCAGCAGCCAGTCCACTAGTGAAGCACAGTGTCAGAAGGCAGCCTATTAATGACGCCCAGCTGTTATACAAGGCGGGCCGCTCTCTGCAACAACTAATGCAACACAAGTGACTGTCGCCCCCTAGAGGACACTGATGTAAACTGCAGATAGAAAATGCAATATATCACTACAGATAAAAAAATGCAATATATCACTATAGATGACAGTGAGGTTTTAGTTTGATATCTTGGACCAAAATAGCGTAAGCTCGTAGCCCCCGTCACGGGACCTCACACCTACAAGTACCTAGCCACATGTTTAACACATGTATAATTTTATTTTACAGAAAATTCACCATGGTGAGTGCCACTGTCTATTTTTCTGCTATTTAAAATTGGTCCCTTACATATAGTGTGCACCTCCATTTGATCTATACCTACGGTCAGAGAGGATCGCTCTGGATCTCACCGATTGCACACCACGGATAGTGCCCAGTTTTCCTTTTCTTTTCTGAGACTATCTATACTTGAGCCAAGGCTCAGAAAAAGAAAAACAGGCGCGAGGTAGCGATGTCTAGCCCTCGCTCAGCGGGGCTGCACTCCCAAGGTCGAAAGAGAGAATAGGTAATAGAAACCGGAGAGAAGAGATGAGGGTGAGTCAGGAGACGAGATAGAGGTTAGAAAAGAAGTTGAGTAGTTAAGAGGAGTAATGAAAAGATACGACCTGGGAGATGGGTGGAAAGTCCAGGAAGTCAATCCCGCGGGCATCCCCTCACAAAGAGAGGGGGAGGTTTAATAAGGAAAGAAAAGACACACCCCGACCAGGGTTGAATTCAGGCAATCTTCCATTCCGGGTCTATTCTGCGTCGCTGAGATGTTGTGTCCTCCAGGATGCTGGTAGAGGAACGCTCAGAGGGGCCAGTAGAAGGCGGAATCAGGTTCCATGTCCTCAGCAGTTGGGCAGCCCTCGCCGGGGTAAGGCACACATGGAGTTTCTCATTTCGCTGGATAAGTAGGCGAGTCGGGCGGCCCCAGCGGTATTGTATGTTCTTCTCACGTAGGAGCGTCGTGTATGGCCGGTATGCGCGGCGAAGAGCCAGAGTCCCCGGTGACAAATCTGGGAACACTTCCAGGTCAGCAAATCGTGAAGGGAGAGATGTAGCAGTCCGTAATGCTTTTAGAAATTCTTCTTTCGCTTCATAGAAATGAATGCGCTCGAGCACATCTCGGGGGAGTTCAGCTCTAATCCCAGGTGGTTGAGGGACTCTATGAATTCGGTCTATTTTTAGATCGCGTGGTTGCAGGTCAGTAAGAACTTCCAGCATGAAGTTTTGCAGGTGCGCTCGCAATTCTTCAGGAGGGACCGATTCAGGGATGCCCCGGAGGTGAACATTGTTTTGCCGGCTTCTATCTTCCAGGTCGCAGTTTTTGGCTTGGATCAAATCCGACGTGTGGCGGAGTTGATCATGATCGTCCATAAGACGGTTGTGGGAACGGATAAACTCAGCCAGTTTGTTCTCCACATGGTCCGTTCTCCCGCCAAGATCCACCACTTCGCTCCGGAGATCCGCCAGTGCTGTTGTTATATCCTCTTGAAGGGATGCACGAAGGTCCCCTAGGAGTTCTCTCATGAGAGCCAGGGTAACTGGGGTCTCCGGGGGCAGAGAAGCTGCAGTAGAGCCTTGTGCTTGTTGTTCCCGGCGGGAAGCTCTCGCCGCGCGGGGAGAGGCCGGCGGCATATTGGATGCAGAGAGAGATGAAGAGCGGCCCGGGGGAAAGTAGTCGGAAACTCGGCTCGGGAAGAGATCTTGCCGGCTTTTCGTTTTCCCCATCGGTGCAGGGTAAGTTTAGGAGGAATACCGGAAGGTTTCGTGGAGCTTTTGGTCGGTGTGTACTCTGAAATAGCCGCTTCTATGCCCTCAGGACCGGGAGCTCCTGAATTAGGTGACCTCCAGCATGTGCAGCTAGGCCACGCCCCCTGTGGCCAAAAGTATTGACACCCCTGCAATTCTGTCAGATAATACTCAGTTTCTTCCTGAAAATGATTGCAATCACAAATTCTTTGGTATTATTATCTTCATTTAATTTGTCTTCAATGAAAAAACACAAAAGAGAATGACGCAAAAAGCAAAACATTAATCATTTCACACAAAACTCCAAAAATGGGCCAGACAAAAGTATTGGCACCCTCAGCCTAATACTTGGTTGCACAACCTTTAGCCAAAATAACTGCGATCAACCGCTTCCGGTAACCATCAATGAGTTTCTTACAATGCTCTGCTGGAATTTTAGACCATTCTTCTTTGGAAAACTGCTCCAGGTCCCTGATATTTGAAGGGTGCCTTCTCCAAACTGCCATTTTTAGATCTCTCCACAGGTGTTCTATGGGATTCAGGTCTGGACTCATTGCTGGCCACCCTAGAAGTCTCCAGTGCTTTCTCTCAAACCATTTTCTAGTGCTTTTTGAAGTGTGTTTTGGGTCATTGTCCTGCTGGAAGACTCATGACCTCTGAGGGAGACCCAGCTTTCTCACACTGGGCCCTACATTATGCTGCAAAATTTGTTGGTAGTCTTCAGACTTCATAATGCCATGCACACAGTCAAGCAATCCAGTGCCAGAGGCAGCAAAGCAACCCCAAAACATCAGGGAACCTCCACCATGTTTGACTATAGGGACCGTGTTCTTTTCTTTGAATGCCTCTTTTTTTCTCCTGTAAACTCTATGTTGATGCCTTTGCCCAAAAAGCTCTACTTTTGTCTCATCTGACCAGAGAACATTCTTCCAAAACATTTTAGGCTTTCTCAGGTAAGTTTTGGCAAACTCCAGCCTGGCTTTTTTATGTCTTGGGGTAAGAAGTGGGGTCTTCCTGGGTATCCTACTATACAGTCCCTTTTCATTCAGATGCCGATGGATAGTACTGGTTGACACTGTTGTACCCTCGGACTGCAGGACAGCTTGAACTTGTTTGCATGTTAGTTGAGGTTCTTTATTTACCATCCGCACAATCTTGCTTTGAAATCTCTCGTCAATTTTTCTTTTCCGTCCACATCTAGGAAGGTTAGCCACAGTGCCATGGGCTTTAAACTTCTTGATGACACTGCGCACGGTACACACAGGAACATTCAGGTCTTTGGAGATGGACTTGTAGCCTTGAGATTGCTCATGCTTCCTCACAATTTGGTTTCTCAAGTCCTCAGACAGTTCTTTGGCCTTCTTTCTATTCTCCATGCTCAATGTGGTACACACAAGGCCCCAGGACAGAGGTTGAGTCAACTTTAATCCATGTCAACTGGCTGCAAGTGTGATTTAGTTATTGCCATCACCTGTTAGGTGCCACAGGTAAGTTAAAGGTGCGGTTAATTACACAAATTAGAGAAGCATCACACAATTTTTCTAATAGTGGCAATACTTTTGTCCACCCCCTTTTTTATGTTTGGTGTGGAATTATATCCAATTTGGCTTTAGGACAATTTTTTGGTGTTTTTTCTTTGAAGACAAATTACCGTATATACTCGTGTATAAGCCGACCCCCCTACTTTTGCCCCCAAAACCTGGGAAAACCTATTGACTCGTGTATAAGCCGAGGGTGGACCCCAGCACAGGTATACAGCCCCCAGCAGTGTGGTATACAGGCCCCCCCAGTGGTAGTATACAGCAGCCTCCCCAGTGGCATATACAGGCCCCAGCAGTATATACAGCAGCCCCAGTGGTATACAGCAGCCTCCCCAGTGGTATATACAGACCGCACCAGTATATACAGCAGCCCCAGTGGTATATACAGACCCCACCAGTATATACAGCAGCCCCAGTGGTATACAGGCCCCACCAGTATATACAGCAGCCCCAGTGATATACAGGCCCCACCAGTATATACAGCAGCCCCAGTGGTATACAGGCCCCAGCAGTATATACAGCAGCCCCGGGGGTATACAGCAGCCTCCGGGGGTATACACAGGGCCGCACCGTCCATTGGACAAGGTGAGCCCTGTCATTCAGGCGGCAGCCGGCAGGGGGAGCGGCAGTGCAGAAGGGGGCGGCGCCTCAATGCAAGCAGCCTCCCCCTGTCATGGCGCCGGCCGCTCACCCCGCGCACCGGAGGTAAGCGGCGACCGCCGGGGGAGAGGCACAGAAGGGGCGGCAGGGGCCCCAGGCATCACTAGCACCCCCCCCCGGGACTCACGGCTGCGGCCGGCAATCACTGCCGCGGGTCAGGCGGCGTGTGGCGAGCCGGTCATTGTAGAAGGGGCGGCAGCCCCAGGCTCCAACAGCACCCCTCCCCCCCGTAGTCAGTGCGGCTCAGGCGGCAGTGGGGCTCGGTGCACCCCTGGGTATACAGCAGCCCCAGCGGTATACAGCAGCCCCAGGGGTATACAGCAGCCTCCCCAGTAGTATATACAGACCCCACCAGTATATACAGCAGCCCCAGTGGAATACAGGCCCCACCAGTATATACAGCAGCCCCAGTGGTATACAGCAGCCCCCGGGGGTATACAGCAGCCCCCAGGGGTACACAGCAGCCCCCAGGGGTACACAGCAGCCCCCAGGGGTATACAGCAGCCCCCAGGGGTACACAGCAGCCCCCATGGGTATACAGCAGCCCCCAGGGGTACACAGCAGCCCCCAGGGGTACACAGCAGCCCCCAAATGCTGGCACTTGCCCCCCCCTGCTGCTTAACTTACCATCCCTGGTCTTCTGCACACACAGCGCCGGTCCTTGGTGCTCTCTCCTCCATGCTCCCGTCCTAGCTGCATCCGGGATCCCCGGCCGTCGCATGATGACGTCATATGCCTGCGACGGCCGGGGATCCCGGATGCAGCCGGACGGGAGCATGGAGGAGAGAGCACCGAGGACAGGCGCTGTGTATGCAGAAGACCGGGGATGGTAAGATAAGCAGCGGGGGGGCCCTTACACAGCGGCGGGGGCCCTTACACAGCGGGGGGGCGAGTGCCTGCATTTGGGGGCCAGATATGCACTGCTTCCACCTGCCGCTGATTGACAGGGGGAAGCAGTGCATATATAATGAGCGGCCCCACGTGACGGGGCCGCTCATACAGCAGCCTCCCCCCGCCTCCTCCAGCCTCCCCAGCCCCGGACACAGCCCCCACTACCGTATTGACCGTGTATGAGCCGAGGGGAGACTTTTCAGCCCAATTTTTGGGCTGAAAAACTCGGCTTATTCACGAGTATATACGGTAAATGAAGATAATAATACCAAAGAATTTGTGATTGCAATCATTTTCAGGAAGAAACTGAGTATTATCTGACAGAATTGCAGGGGTGTCAATACTTTTGGCCACAACTGTAAAAGGAATTTAAATTAGTCTGAAATGACTTTGAAGCGACCGGTGGTAAGGCCGCGGGTGTGTGTGTATGATCTTTCTCAACAGAATCCCCATACTCAGGTTTAACCGATAATAACGTTTCTTTACTGGCAAACATGTTTATATCACAGTCAACCGAACTATATGCGCACTGGTATATATTAGAGTCTCCGAATCTTCACTTCTGCCGGGTACGCAGCAAGAAAAAAACACAACAATGAAGGTATCTTTCCCTAACTTTCCCTAAAATCACGTACCAGTCTATCACAGAAGAAGATGTCGCTCCCACGTAGCAGGCCTGGGGGTCTTCTCAGTCTTCTTCTTTGGTCTCCTTCCGCAGGTAACAGAATTTTTGTTAGTCTCTCTCTTTGTCCACACCGATCAGCAGCAGAAGGGAGATCACAACAGCACAGAAGTCTCCCTTATGTCGGTCACGGCCCCTGCACATGCACTCTGGGTGCTCGGCGGGCAAGGTTTTGCAGAGCGGCCAGAGTCACAGCAACAAAGTCCAGTGGCCCAGGATCAGTCACAGGGGTTTCTGCGGGATGATTTTTCCGGCAAGGTGTAGCAAAGTAGTCCACTTTGAACAGACATCCGCAGGCAGATCTTCTCTGGTTCAGCTCTGAATCTAGACTGCACTGTTTCTCTTCCTGGGTAAACAAAAGAGAGGGTGGGGGATTTCCACCCTCTGTGATTGTACAGTCCACTAATGCCCCTGGTGGACAAGTGCGGACTGTGCACGGTTCATTTCAGTGTCAATTTCAATAATACAATCTGAATTATTCACCTCATTACATACCCCCCCACTTAAAGGTTGACATTCCCTGTCAACAACCATCGGCTCCAAGGCAGTGATGGCTGTTGATATCACAGGGATTGATCTCCGGCGGAGTAGGGACCTCTGTTGGGGGAAACCGTCATCCCCCCGTTCACCTTCGCTCCCTTGTTCAGGGCTCACAATATCTCCAATAAACTCAGTCACGTTTTCTACCCGGGGAGAGTAGGATCGCCGGCGGTAGCGGCGCCGGTTGGGGGCAAATCTGCTTCCTTTAACGGGAACACCCCCAGGACCGGTGACATCGGCGGCCTCTGTACCCTTCTCTCCCTTCACAACATCAAACTATACCACCTCCCCATCACCAACGCTGCGGAGGCACTTGCGAGGATTGTTACGCTTTATGGCAGTCTGATGTACAAACACGTCATCCTTTGTGTCATTCCTGTTGATGAAGCCATACCCATCGCGGACATTAAACCACTTCACCGTCCCCTGGACCCGAGTGGCCAGCACTTGCTTATCGGTCTGGCTCTGTCTCTTCACACCCTTTTCCCTGATCTCCCCTGCCGAGCGAACCGCTTTGGCTGGGGCGTCTAGTTTAAAGGTGGCTGCTGTTGTGGGGCATGACTTGCTGGTTCTGGTATATCGGACCACGGGTGGAGGATGCGGACAACGGTTTGCCCTATGGCGGGGGTCGCCGCATGTCCAGCACCTTCCCATAGGCCGGCTGGGTTGCTGTCTCGCTTGCCTGTCCGCCTGTTGGTCTAGCCTGAGCTGTAGCTGTAGTATCTGTTTCTGCAACTCTGCTACTATCTGCTTCAATTCCTCCGTGTCACTGTTCGGAGTGCTGGCACCGGATATGGACCTGCAGGCCGTAGTATAAGTCTGGTTATAAGCTACTACCGGGAGGAGATTCTGTTGATCACACATCCTGCCGACTACGCCAGATGTAGCGACCGGTGGTAAGGCCGCGGGTGTGTGTGTATGATCTTTCTCAACAGAATCCCCATACTCAGGTTTAACCGATAATAACGTTTCTTTACTGGCAAACATGTTTATATCACAGTCAACCGAACTATATGCGCACTGGTATATATTAGAGTCTCCGAATCTTCACTTCTGCCGGGTACGCAGCAAGAAAAAAACACAACAATGAAGGTATCTTTCCCTAACTTTCCCTAAAATCACGTACCAGTCTATCACAGAAGAAGATGTCGCTCCCACGTAGCAGGCCTGGGGGTCTCCTCAGTCTTCTTCTTTGGTCTCCTTCCGCAGGTAACAGAATTTTTGTTAGTCTCTCTCTTTTTCCACACCGATCAGCAGCAGAAGGGAGATCACAACAGCACAGAAGTCTCCCTTATGTCGGTCACGGCCCCTGCACATGCACTCTGGGTGCTCGGCGGGCAAGGTTTTGCAGAGCGGCCAGAGTCACAGCACCAAAGTCCAGTGGCCCAGGATCAGTCACAGGGGCTTCTGCGGGATGATTTTTCCGGCAAGGTGTAGCAAAGTAGTCCACTTTGAACAGACATCCGCAGGCAGATCTTCTCTGGTTCAGCTCTGAATCTAGACTGCACTGTTTCTCTTCCTGGGTAAACAAAAGAGAGGGTGGGGGATTTCCACCCTCTGTGATTGTACAGTCCACTAATGCCCCCTGGTGGACAAGTGCGGACTGTGCACAGTTCATTTCAGTGTCAATTTCAATAATACAATCTGAATTATTCACCTCATTACAACTTATTAGTTACAAACCCATGCTGGCTCTGGTTAATCACTTCGTTCTCATCCAGGTATTTGCATACATGTTATTTAATAATTTGTTAAAAGATCTTTCCTGGTCTAGAAGTCAGGCTAACAGATCTATAGTTCCCGGGGTCCACTTTCTTCCATACACATACACGGATGCTCTCATACACATGTCGCCACATACACGGAAATATTAATATACACATCATCACATACATAGACTCACTCATACAGGTCACCACGGACACACTCATTTACAAGTCACCACGTATTCGGGTATATTCAAACACACGTCACCATGGACATGAACACACTCATTCACTATGTTCCCAACGGTCCCCGGATTGTCGATCCTAACAAACAGCTTTCTTCTGATAATTATCTATAATTGCTAAAATCCCATTTTTAGTTGTAATTCTCCATTAGCTAAAATTTTGATTGACAGGTTTACACCTGGGGCAAAAATGCACGTAATTGTAGTTTAATCAGTGGAGCGATAGATGAAATCTTGGTCATATTTAATTGTCACAAAGAACAATATGCAATTATATCCATTTTAAAGAGGACCTGTCATTCCCCCCCAAAGATTTCGATCTAAAGGCAGAACTGAATGCAGCATACATCTGGCAAGGGGTCCCCCATGTGTTTGTGATGTTTTTATCCATAATTACAGCCTTCTGAAAATGTGTAGTAAAATGTCAGGAGGGCATTACCAGCTCCAGGAGTCAGCACCTTCCTGGGGGCTATTCCCGCCCCCTGCGTCTCTGTTCCTCCCTCCTCCCTCTCCTCGCCGCCTCCTTGATGTCTTGTCCGGCATCCTCGCTCCGTGCCTGCGTCTCCTAGTGTTACCTCACGCAGGCACAGAGCGAGGTGTTGCTATTGCTGACATCAGGGCAGGAGGCGGGACAGGAGCGCGGGGCGTCAGCACTTGTTCCCGCCATGCTCCGTGTTATTCATGGAGCAGGGCGGGAACAAGTGCTGACGTTAGGGCGGGAGGCGGGTTACTACACATTTTCAGAAGGCTGTATTTATGGATAAAAACATCACAAACACATGGGGAACCCCTTGCCTGAACGCAGCATACATGAGTGGAATACATGCTGCATTCAGTGCTGCCTTTAGATTGAAATCTTTGGGGGAAGGTGACAGGTACTCTTTAAAAAAATAGGTATAATGTATAAACCTGTCCCACTTTGAATAATGTAGATTATAGAGTAGGTTTCTAGGACATCAGTACAAGGCTCTAAACAGCCGATTTCCCAACAAAAACAAACGTGACAAAATAATTGATAAAGTTTTCACAAAACGTATTACTGTTTTTTAGGCTTCGGTTTAGTTGCCATCTTCTGTAATACATGTCAAGGCTCAATCTGATTTTCCAACTCAATGAAGACATTTCCGTTTCCGTTCATCAGTTTCATGAATTGCTTTTCAGTTTCTTATTCAGAGATTTGAAAATAGCAGAAAACGGTTCAGACAGAAAAGAACAAACACAACAATTAACCGTTGGAGACCCCTCTGCAGACCCAAAAAGATATCAAGTCTATAGACTATGAGTTCAATATGGGTCAATGTTATGTAATGCAGAGTTCCGTCAGTACCCTGGCCAGGGACAGAATGAGACCAGAGAAGAGTGAACGTGTTTGGGGATGGAGTTCGGGGAATTATGTCTTCTAAGTGTTGTGTGGCGCCCCTGCGGACCGGTAGCCACTAGATGGTGCAGCAGCTGGGATTGGTAAGTCGGTCTCCCCACACACACATACACCACACACTCCCGATCCCAAGTCTAGGTACTTTATGTCCAGCAACAGGATAGCGGGAGGAGCCAGGTAATGTGTATGTGAATTGTGTGAACATTTTGCACTTGAAAGAACATTTTCACTTGTGACCGCAACGCTCAAAAACCCACCGACGTGGACAAAGAATCAGTCAGTTGAGTCCCTGTTGCTACGCCCAGGACTAGTAAAAGGGTTTTTCTTCTGGTAGGTTCCCAAAAACCGAGAGACAATGAATAAAGAGACGATCACTGAACTGCTTTGTACTTTTTCTACCTTTATATCCTCATGCCCCTTTTATAAGCTAGAAGTGTTTTTGTTATGTAACATTTAAGCCACGAGCCTCCCGTTATGGGAAGAAGAAGCACTTATGTAAATATCTTGTTG
This sequence comes from Allobates femoralis, assembly GCA_033576535.1. Lineage (NCBI taxonomy): Eukaryota > Metazoa > Chordata > Amphibia > Anura > Aromobatidae > Allobates > Allobates femoralis. The sequence goes on from JARQOC010000003.1 coordinate 821,984,237, forward strand.
TTATTGTTCAAAGCATAAAAAAAGATTGAGCTTTGCATACCACTGAACCAGGTCCTAGCACATGGTTGGTGGTGGGTGGAAAGTTAGAGAAGGACCCAGTTAGGAGTGGGAAGACCAGAACAAAAAACGACACACAACACCAAGTTCGAGGAGTTAGGAGTTAGAGGTTTAGTGAGTTTAGTTGGCTGAGGAGTAGAAGACTAACCCAGACAAAGCCAGACCAGTCGGAAGGAGACACGAGACCATCAGACAGGCCTGAGAGAACACGGACCCGGTGGCCTGTGCCACTATGAAGCTTGCCCAGGTCCAAGGCTGCAGATCATGGTGAAAGACAGAAGGGGTTCAGATGTGCCCGAGTTAGCGGGGACACTGGTGGACTGGGCCGAAACCAGAGTGCCAGCTCTGCTGAAGTGGCCGGAAAGCTTTATGCCCCAAACACGAACTTCGACTGGTGCAGGGTCTTTATGTCCCGAGACCTGACCTCCGGTGCAGTGAAAGGAAGGCCGTCGCATTAGGGCTAGGAGACCTTGAAAGTGACCCACTGAAAGCCCGTGACCGCTGGACTGTAGCTAGCAAGCTGAACAGACAGAAAAGGCCCAAAAGAGACACGAAACGGGGAGTCGCAGATAAACCATACCAGCTGCTGAAATCACACCGGAGCCGCTGCTGAACTGTTGTTAGCTGTATTATCTATCGAGGAATTAAAGTAAAACCCAGTTAAAACTTGATACTGTTTGAGAGTTTGTTTTCTTGCGCTTGAGAGGAGACAGACTGACTTGGAGTTCCGGCAGCAGGAGGCTGCCTGTGACGGGTACACTGCACCCTGCCATACCCACTGACTTCACAGTTGCCCTGGGGACCATCCCTGTCCGTGGATGGCTCAACATCTTTGCTGCTACCCCATCATCCCCAGAGGTCCCGACTGCAGGAGAGGCTACCCATAGCTGTGCACCACGGGTAGCGTCATGTAAAATCCCAAAAACTGTTTCCCCTTTTATTGCCCGCCCAGGACCACGGAGCCGGGTCATGACATTATGACATGACATCCCGCAGCCCCAGATGATGACGAGAGGGCCCGGTTCCAAGTACCCCACAGCCCCGGTAGGCAGATCAGTTGGAGCCGGGATCACTGTGCTCCGGTACGCTGGGTGGCTAGGTCAGTGAGAGCCGCTGGCAGTGTGTGAAGAGCTCACATTGGGGTTAAATCCTGCATTATCGTTCATAGTGTGGTTGGAAATTATTAAAAATTTTAAATCTTATGTCTGGCTGTATGTGGGCAGAGAGCCCAATAGCCAGTCAGTGACTTTTGATGACGTACGTGGTCATGCATGGGTCACTAGCAGGCAGCACCCGAACTCAAACATCCAGACATTCGCTCATCTGTAACTGGGACTAAAATTCAGTGCTGCAGTTTTCTCTAATTTGTATTATGGGTTCACATCCTATGTAGTGCACCTTCCCACCGCCCTTGTTGGCCTGTGATGCTATTGTTCCATGGTATCAGTTTTTTAGCTCACCCATAAAAGAGGAGGTTTTCAACCCAGATAGACGCTGAGAATAGAGGTTAGGGACCTTCTCCAAAAGACTCACCTTGACATAGCGACTGGGCGTTTTATCGATATGGCCATATATATATATAAAGGTAAGTGTCTCAATATTCACCTTTTGGCTCAGCTGAAATATTGTTCTATCTTTTATTTAGTCCCAGCAGAGTGCAGCTTTTCTTAGCGTTATAGTTTACCATGTTTTGCGTTGCACCTGTGCACACTGACAGGATTGAGTGCCGCGGTTTTCTTTAATAATTAATTAAAATTCAGTCTTGGCATTTCAAAGCACTCAGGCCATTTGCTGTCTCCTTACCCAGATTGGAGTCTCTTTTGCTAATATCACCCTGCCTGGAGAAATAAGGTACCGTATTTTTTTCCAATAATACCACTATATAAGATTTAAAGAATTACCCACATATTGAGTAGTTATAAGACCATCATGCTGATCATTAATCACAACCCCAAGGCTGGACTTATTACCGCCATACAGTGACCATATAATGGTAATATCAGTTCTACACCAGACATCTTTGGCTTCCTGCTTTTCCAGCCCCCTACTCACATTCCACCACTGCAACACAAATCACACAGTGCTATAACCTGTGCCCTGTACAGTAATATTACCCTACTTTTGTGCCTCACACATTCACAGCGTCCCATCTGTTCCCTTACAAAGTAATAATGTTCCCTTTGTACTTCCTCCCCGTTGCCTCTTACCACTTACACAGCACCATACCAGGGTTGCCAACCTACAGTTCAATTTTTCCTGGACAAGTGGACCAAATTTCATGGACGTTGCAAATTTTTACGTACGTTTACGAAGCCTCTTGATAAAACCACACCCATTGATAAAGTCACGCCCCCCCTGAAATGTCCAAAATAATGCATAAGAAAAAATAAAATGAGCACATACTGAAAATTATACCCAGCATAAAGGATAGAAGAAGTGGCACTGTGCAGTGTATATATACAGGGCAGGAGAAGTGGTACTGTGCAGTGTATATATACAGGGCAGGAGAAGTGAAACTGTGCAGTGTATATATACAGGCAGGAGAAGTGAAACTGTGCAGTGTATATATACAAGGCAGGATAAATGGTACTGTGCAGTGTATATATACAGGGCAGGAGAAGTGGTACTGTGCAGTGTATATATACAGGGCAGGAGAAGTGAAACTGTGCAGTGTATATATACAAGGCAGGATAAATGGTACTGTGCAGTGTACATATACAGGGCAGGAGAAGTGGTACTGTGCAGTGTATATATACAGGGCAGGAGAAGTGGTACTGTGCAGTGTATATATACAGGGCAGGAGAAGTGAAACTGTGCAGTGTATATATTCAAGGCAGGATAAATGGTACTGTGCAGTGTAAATATACAGGGCAGGAAAAGTGTACTGTGCAGTGTATACATACAGGGCAGGAGAAGTGGTACTCTGCAGTGTAATATACAGGGCAGGAGAAATGAAACTGTGCAGTGTATATATACAGGGCAGGAGAAATGAAACTGTGCAGTGTATATATACAGGGTAGGAGAAGTCGTACTGTGCAGTGTATATACACAGGGCAGGAGAAGTGGTACTGTGCAGTGTATATATATAGGGCAGGAGAAGTCGTACTGTGCAGTGTATATATACAGGGCGGGAGAATTGGTACTGTGCAGTGTATGTGGTGATTTATTCTCCTCAAAGAAGAGGCGCAAGAAAATTCCATTACTGTCTTTTTGCTAGAAGTATAATTTTATGGTAAAAGGATTATTCACCATATATCTGGTAATTTGCAGTAGAATATGCATCTACCTTTATTTCTATTTTTCGGTTTGTTTCTCTATTGGTGTTTTTTTATTGTTATAGTATTGGAATATGTTTAGTGCAACAAATCCATTCCTGTATGTAAGAGTTCTATTGCTAGGTTTGTGTATTGTCTATAAAGTTAGATTAAAAAAAACATTCCCAGAGGCTCACACACAGGAAAGACCATGTGACTGTAACCAGTTTCTTGTGTCTGTGCATGAGAGGAGAAGCAGCCTGCTGATGCTGCACAAAGACACTTAAGATATGTGTATTCCTGATTCCACAAAGCCTATCATATCTGTACCTGTTTATAGCTAATTAAAACTCTGTTCTGTCATCAACATGCTTTGAAAGTATCCTGAATGATCGTGCCAACAGGGTATGGGCCAGCATGACACAGAACCCAAGCGTGACACAGAACCCCAGGAGTGACATAGAGCACAGAGGGACACAAAGGATTAATACAGCAACAAAAGCAAAAGCAGCAGAGCAACAGAGAAGATGTCACAAGCAGGGATCACTGCAAGTTCTCAGTGCAAAGTCTAACCAATCAGAACCAATCTGGAAATTCAAGGTGAAGATGCTACTCATAAGAGAAAGTATGTGGAAATATATGAAAGAACAAGTGCCAGATTATTGGCTAGAGAAAGATCAGAAAGCACAAGCACTATCTCCCTCAGTGTAGATGATGATCAGATTTTGCATATATGAAATGTGCAATGCGAAGGAGAGTGGGATGAATTACAGAAAGTGCATGAAAGATCAAATCTTAGCATAAAGGCCACTTCACACGCTAGGATCTTGTTAAGGATATCGTTGAAACATCACAGATTTGTGAACATTCCAATGATATCGTTAGTGCGTCCTTGCGTGTAACGAACGATTTAGAAAGAAAAAATCATGGAACGGTCATCATAAAAATGAGATTCTGACCTTAATCTATCGCTCGTCGTCCAATAAAGACTGTGAAGAAGCCACATCGTTCAGTGTAACACCTTTTTGAACGATCTTGTTCAAAGTTCTCCTATTCCTGCCACTTTAAAGATTGTTCAGTCCTTGTTCTCCTATTTAACTGGTGCATTGCCAAATGGGATATCGTTAACGATATCCTTGTGTGTGACAACGCACTAACGATGTCGGAACGATCACTGTCACGTGATCATTCTAAGAATATCGTTAACGATATCCTAGCATGTGAAGCGGCCTTAAGCTTTATCTCATGAGAAAACTGTACATCTAAGCTAAGTGATGGGCCCGAATATGCAGGACAATATAAGAAACACCTTAGACATTGTGGAGCGTCTCAGGGGTATTGGAGAAGAATCAAAGACTTTAATGTAGCTGCACTGCTATTAAGTGGTCTTCCAGAAAGTTATGACACACTTGTCACTGCACTAGATGCATGGCCAGATGATGAGCTCACACTAGAATATGTCAAAGGCAAGCTTGTAGATGAATTCAAGCGAAAACGCATAATGTAAGCATCTGTAATGAATCTAGAGCAGAAACAGAATTACAGACACAGGACTTTCCTTAAAATAAGAGCAATCTAAGGAAACTCGTGAATGTTTTGTCTGTAAAAAGCCCGGCCACCATAAAGCAGACTGCAGAATTTGGAGAGCAAGAATGAGTCAACTTAAAAAGCAGAACAGTGATCAAAGGTGAAAACAGCTGTAAAGGAAACATTTGCATGTGTTGACGCTGCATTTAATACCAGTAGAGGCTCATCTGCAAGACATACAGCATGTTCCAAATTATTATGCAAATTGGTTTTAAGTGTCATAGGTTTTTTTTGTTTTTTTTTCAATGAAACCCATTGATGTTATTGTGTCTCAGGGTTCTTTGGATCACTGAAATCAATCTCAGATATCTGTGATAATTAGTTTGGCAGATGAGCCCAAATAAAGGAAAACTGGGTATTCCACAGTATTAAGCAGGCCACAGTTTTCAAGTAACATGGGAAAGAAAAAGGATCTCTCTGCTGTCGAAAAGCAACAAATAGTGCAATGCCTTGAACAAGGGATGAAAACATTACGTATTGCACGAAAACTGTGAAGAGATTTGTGGCTGATTCTGAGCGCAGACTTCTTCATGCAGATAAAGGCAGAATGAGGAACGTTTTTGCCAGGCAAGTTCATCGGATTACGAGAGCAGCTGCTAAAAATGCCTTACAAACAAACAAACAAACAGATATTTGAAGCTGCTGGTGCCTCTGGAGTCCCTCGAACCTCAAGGTGTAGGATCCTTCAAAGGCTTGCTGTGGTGCATAAACCTACTATTCGGCCAACCCTAACCAGTGCTCACAAGCAGAAACGGTTGCAGTGGGCCCAGACATACATGAAGACTAATTTTCAAACAGTCTTGTTTACTGATGAGTGCCGAGCAACCCTGGATGGTCCAGATGGATGGAGTAGTGGATGGTTGGTGGATGGCCACCATGTCCCAACAAGGCTGCGATGCCAGCAAGGAGGTGGAGGAGTTATGTTTTGGGCCGGAATCATTGGAAAACAGCTGGTAGACCCCTTAAAGGGTCCTGCAGGTGTGAAAATGACCTCTGCAAAGTATATACAGTTTCTGACTGAGACCATTCTTCCATGGTACAAAAAGTAAAAACGTGCCTTCAGGAGCAAAATTATCTTCATGCATGACAATGCACCATCTCATGCTGCAAAGAATACCTCTGTGTTATTGGCTGCTATGGGCATAAAAGGAGATAATCTCATGGTGTGGCCACCATCTTTCCCTGACTTCAACCCTATAGATAACCTTTGGAGTATAATCAAGCAAAAGATCTATGAGGGTGGGAGGCAGTTCACATCAAAACAGCAGCACTGGGAGGCTATTCTGACATGATGCAAAGAAATACAAGCAGAAACTCTCCAGAAACTCACAATATCAATGGATGCAAGAATTGTGAAGGTGATATCAAAGTAGGGCTCCTATGTTAACATGTAACTTGGCCTGTTAGGATGTTTTGGAGTTAAATAGCTTTTTATTTCAGTGACTGTGACCTCCTAATGCGCAAATTCAACAAATGAGCATTTTCAGTTCTTTCAAACATATCAAATGTTTAGAAACTCTACTGTGCCTAATAATATGGAACAGTGCATTTAGAGGTTTTTTTTAATTTTGAAGATTATACTGTTATTATTGGGAGGTTTCTTCAATAAAATTGATGTATATAACGGGTGCTGACTTTTATTACACTGACTGTCATTTGCACCGACCATTTAGGAAAATCAGAGAAAAAGAACATTTGCATAATAATTTGGAACATGGTGTATATGGTGTATAGACTCTGGTGCTAGCAGCCATATGACAAATAACAAGGATTTCTTCACTGACCTTGCTGATAGCAAGTCAGAAAAGGTCATCTTAGCTAATGGTCACTATATGACTTCAGAAGAAGTAGGAGACTGCTACCTTGACTGTCCGGTTTCCTCAGCACAAAGCAGAAAGATCGCAGTAAAGGATGTTCTCTATGTTCCCAGTCTTGAAAGCAATCTTCTGTCAGTAAAGAAGCTTACGCAAAAAGGGAATGCAGTCACTTTTAAAGACAACAGCTGCATTATATCAAAGAAGGGTCACATCTTGCAGAAGGAAAAATCCAAAATGAACTTTATCAGCTAAAATGCAAAGAGAGAGTGTATAGTGCTAGACAAGATCTCCATGAGAACTGTATCCATGTTTTATATAGACATCTTGGGCACAGAGACCCAGAAGCAGTAAGGAAGCTAGGTCAACTTGCAAATTTTGTTGAAATCAAGCAATGTAGTCAAATGATGAAGTGCACTGGCTGTCTTAAAGAGAAAATGTCCAGAAAAGCCTTTCCTAAAGTAAGCACTTTGCGATCCAATGAGTGTTCAAACTCCAAGCAAGAAGAGATATTTCCTCACATGTATTGATGACTACTCCAGATATACAGTTGCCTACCTGCTTCACAGTGAGGATGATGTTCCACAGAAACTTGAAGAATATCTTGCTGTAGTGTTTAACAAATTTGGAAAATGCCAAAAGCCCTGTGTGCAGATAATGTGACTGAATATACAAATGGTAAGGTGCAAACCAGAGAGAAAGAACCGCACTCTCTGTGAATGTGGAAGAAGTATGTTGTTTGATGCGAATCTACCTACAACGTATTGGGGAGAAGCCATCATGACAGCTTACTATCTTCAAAACAGTCTGCCAGGTAAAGCCACAAATAAAACTCCATATGAGCTATGGAACTATGAGAAGCCTAACCTGAAGCACCTCAGGATATTTGGAAACAAAACATTTGTGTATGTTCTCAAAGAAAAACGTTCCAAGTGGGAATCACATGCAAAGCAACGAGTCCTGGTGGGCTATAGTGAAACTCAAAAGAAAGGGATACAGAATCCTGCACCCAGAGACCGATACAGTAACAATCAGCAGAGACGTAGTGATTGATGAATCTCTGTTTTGCTTAAATTTCATGAAGTTACACCAGTCATTCAAGCCAAGAAACAAGAATCTCAATCACCAAATCTAGAAAAGAAAACACTGAAGTCTGGATGAACTCTGAAGCCAGCAAGAAAGAAACAGAAGAACCAAGTCAACCTCCAGTCAGGAGATCAGAAAGACCAAACAAAGGTATCCCAGCTAGATACCTTTCTTATATGGTCAGAACACTTCCTGAACCAGAGCCACAGTCATGGCAAGAGATGCAAAAATTGCCTGTCCACGAGAAACAGAAGTGGATAAATGTTGCAAATGAAGAGATGGAGTCCCTTCGCCAACTCCAGACAAGGGAGCTTACGGAGCTACCACAAGGAAAGAGAGCTGATGTAAGTGGGTCTTCCAAAACAAATATGACTCAGAAGGTAAAGTTCACCAGTTTAAAGCAAGATTGGTCGCAAAATGGTACTTGCAAAAGTATGGTGAATATTATGATGCTACATATTCTCCAGTTGGGAAGCAAACCACATTCAGAATTTTAATGTCCGTAGCTACAGTTCAACAGATGACAGTGAGACATTGTTACATCAAAACAGCCTTCCTACATGGTGATATTGAAGAAGAGTTGTACATGAGCCAACCGGAGGGATATATTAAAAAGGGTGAAGAGCACCTTGTTTGTAGAACTCAAAAATGTCTCTATGAACTTAAGCAGTTGGCAAGAGCTTGGAACTTAAAAATGAACAAAGTTTTGATGGATGAAGGATTTAAAAGGACTCAAGCTGATCCATGTTTGTATACGGAAATTGTAGCAAAATTGTAGACGATGTAATCATGTCTCATCGAAATGAAATGGAAATTACAAAGCTAGGTGAAATTCTCAACCAGCACTTTGAGACTAAGGACCTTGGAAATGTGACATATTATTTGGGAATCCAAATTCAGAAGAGGAAGATGTGAGTTTTCTTCTCAATCAGAGTTCTAAAATTTCCGCACTCCTAAACCAGTTTGGACTATCAGACACCAAAGGTGCGTCAACACCAATGGATTCATCCTACTTACAGTTTGAAGGAGATGAAGATCTGCTACCCACCAATGAGAATTACAGACAAGCAGTGGCGGCACTTCTATATATTGTGAGGTAGCAACCGGGGAACCCGCTTGCAAAACGACAAGAACACGTGTTTATAAGGTTAAACAATGTCTACCCGTTTATTTTCACATATTAATCACATAACCCGGGTAGCATGTTTGACACATATCACATTGATTAACAACACTTTACATAAATACACCATACATTTACATTTAACATCACATAACACTTATATTGCACATAACATTTTATAGTAACCCGGGACCTGTAACCATCTCTGTCCCCATTGGAGCTCTACTAACAGCTCCCGGGGTGGCTACGGCCTCCGGCCTACTCACACTACACATACGTTACAGTACGATGATGACCCTTCCGGTTCATAACAGGGATTGGCAAACCCTAGTAACCCGTGGGGCTGCGGCCTCCGGCCTAACCACGCGTTACCTAGTACGGGAGCCCTTCTAACCCCTGCTTCTGACCTTCGTTACATACGCCTCAACGGGCCCTGTGGGTCCCAATGGCGGTACCTGCCGCCTGGCTTTAGTCACCCCAGCATGATGACTCAACACTCACCCGTAGTCAGGAATCCTGCCTGACCGGGTCCTTACATACCGTATGTGATCCATCATTCAAACGTCCATGGATCACACACCTGCTCACAGCCCACATCCATGGACTGTGGCCCCTCCATGGCCCATTACAGGGACTGGCAAACCATAGTGCACGGGAACCTCTACATCCGTTACCTACTAGGAGCCCTATTACCCCTGTGTCTGGCACCACAGGTACACCCACACCATTAGAGGTCGTGGTTGAGGGATCAGGTACCCTCTGCATGCAGCAGGGCAAGCCTCCCTCTCGTCCCAAGGACGGAACGCCTCCAACATCATCCATACCAGCTGGGTCACTGTCTCTCCACATGATTATACATGGGTCTTACATACAGGCCATCATCTCTCATTCAGGGCCATTACTTAAGCCCTCATACACATAGTTAAACACATTGTTTCCTCAGGTCCTTTAACTGAGCACTCTGACTCGGACCTAAAGGCGGTCTATGCCCGCCTGGCACACTACATACAATTGCCTCCACGGGCTACATACATTCCGGTTCATCAGGACCTTTAACGGACTCCACTGAGTCGGTCCCAAGGGCGGTCTATACTCGCCTAACATGATTTACGCACACAAGGTGCACAGTTCACACTATCGCTCGGGAACTGCTTTCTTACCGGGCACGGATCCGGGTCTCGCTACCTGTGTCACAGGTTCCACCAGGCATCGCCACAGGCTCCTTCCCGGACGTGAGACGAACCACGTCCGGTCTAGCGTCCACGGGTCAACCACGGCTTCCCCCTCCAGGTGCGGACACGACCACGGACCTCGGCACCGGCATGGAGCTAGCATGCTCCCATCATGTCCTCAGAGCCTCTAGACTGCTCTGCACTTGGCTGGTCTCAGCTTCCATCTGAATCAATCTCAGCTTCCAGAATCAAACCCAGCCTCCAGAATCTCTATCACAATCACTCAGGTGGCCGGCTCTTATCGTGCCAGCCACTCCCACATGGACACACCCCCTCAGCTGCTGTTAATCAGCCTGTCACACAGCTCAGGTTAACTCCCTGTGTTCCGGGTTGTCAGCACTCACTCATTACATCCTATTCCTCATGGACTCCTTGATCTCATCCCACTCTCACTGCCGCTCATTAGGCTCATGAAACCTCATTGTGTTCAGGTTGGTTCACACAGTATTATCACCACAGGAAAACCGGCCAGTGTGCACAGGATCATCCTCTGATCCTACATGTGATGTACCCCGGCCATGCGGATCATGCCGGCGGTGCCTCACAATATATAAGGACAACCAAGGATGTATTAAACTTGCCAGCAGTGAGAAGATTAGAGCAAGAACTAAGCACCGTTAACAACGTTAAACATCACCACTTACATGACTTAGTGGAACGTGGTGTACTAGAGTTTGTTTATTGCGAGTCTGACAAGATGTTAGCTGATGGTATAACAAAACCATTGCCAAGAGCCAAGCTTGAGGACTTCAGAACTGCAATGGGACTAAAAGGATAAGTAGTTGTTGAGTGGGGGTGTTGGAATATGTTTAGTGCAACAACTCCATTCCTATGTATGTAAGTGTTCTATTGCTAAATATGTGTATTGTTTATAAAGTTAGATAAAAAAAAACACTTCCAGAGGCTCACACACAGGAAAGACCATGTGACTGTACTCAGTTTCCTGTGTGTGTGCATGAGAGGGGAAGCAGTCTGGTGATGCTGCACAGAGACACTTAAAGGGAACCTGTAAGGTGGTTTATGCCCTCTCTGCTATCACTATCTGTACTTGTAGCTTTATAATACTATTCTAATCATCCCTGTCTGAGCACATACTGTAATGTATAGGTGAAAAAAAGCATTTATACACTTACATTTCTGTCTACACATTGGAGGAGGGAGACTGTCTGGCAGGATAATAGTTAACTCACTATTAACTTGCATGGCTAAAGGACCTGTGTGATGTAACAATCATGTGACCATAGTGGGTGGAGCTAAGCAAGCAAACTTATTATGTCGTATAGGAACTTAGCTCTGCCTATTGTGGTCACATGGTTATGACATCACATCAGGTCTCCCAACATGTTATAACATAAGGCTGAAATGTTAACTATTAACCTGCTAAACAGTCTCCATCCTCCAACCTGGGGACTGATTGCCTCATTACATAAGAAATGTAAGTGTATAAATGCTTTTTTTTCACCTTTCACATTACACTATGAGCTCAGACATGGATGATTAGAATAGTACTATGAAGCTGCAGCTACAGACAGTGATAGCTGGGGAGGCATAAACTAGCTGATAGGTTCCCTGTAAGATATGTATATTCCTGATTCCACAAAGCCTATCATATCTGTACCTGTTTATAGCTAATTAAAGCTCTGTTCCATTATCAACACGCCTGAGAGTATCCTGAATGATCCGCTGCTAACATATAGTCACTGTGACTTTAAAAAAAATTATATTTAAAAGTTATATTTTAATTTCCTTAACTGCATAAATCTGCACATTTATGCTGTAATCAATTTAATTATTCAATATTCTGCTGAAGGTGTATGGCAGGCTTTGCCCTCCCCCCTCACTATCACTCACAGAATGCAAATCATTAATCCTGCCTTCAGCTCCACATCACAGCAGCACAGAGAGAGAGGGTGGATCCTTGAGCGTGCAAAACAACACGCCCTAAGAGCTAAAGAATATAGTCCCTACTAATTATAATGCCTAATGAGTGAGTAAAAAAACATTTTTATCTACTTTGACAGGATGCTTTTAGGAGACAAAAGGAGTGTGAGATTAGTGATAGAATGCTGCAGTGACATGATTTTGTAGCTTAGGTGGCTTTTTAGAGGTGACAGGATCCCTTTAACAACTTGAGAATACTTCTTTAAGGGTGATTCCACATTGGCGTTTTGCCCGGATCCGGATTGCGGCAAGCCCCATGCATTGTCTATATGTGCGGCAGCCGCAACAAGCGCGGTTTCAGCAGTTGCGGCAGATGCGGCTGCGAAAAAAAACACCGCTGACCGCACTTGCGGCAGATGCAGTTTTTTGTCAGGATCTGCCGGATCCGGGCAAAAACGCCAATGTGAAAGCACCCTTAGAAATATTTTCCTGAATACTGCCAATATGTGAACAGCAGATCTCTTACAGTATATCTACTGTATATTCAATTGCCGATCAGAGAAATAGACTCACAAGAAAATGTCCCATCTCTAAACTCCACAACCCTCCAGGAAATAATCACCTAGGACAGCTCAGGAAGGTAATGGGAGATTGTGCACGTATTGTAGCTAAAAACAGTCCTACATTCTAGATGCTTGGCGAGTAGGGAATGCTCAATACAGGGACTTTGAACCTTTCAGATTTGTGCCTTTATAGTAATATTGTAGGATGGCAGGTTAAAAAAAAATATATATATATACTAGAAATAGGCCTGATGCTATTGCATCGGGAGTGCGGTGAAATGAACAGGTGCCATAGACATAGGCACTGAATAGTACAGTCTTCTCTCCAGAAAGTAAGCTGTTGTTGCAGGATTTATATGGTGTATACGGTGGCTCAGTGGTTAGCACAGTATGGTGGCTCAGTGGTTAGCACTGTATATGGTGGCTCAGTGGTTAACACTGTACGGCAGCTTAGTGGTTAGCACTGTATGGCGGCTCAGTGGTTAGCACTGTATGGCAGCTCAGTGGTTAGCAATGTATATGGTGGCTCACTGGTTAGCACTGTATGGTGGCTCAGTGGTTAGCACTGTACACGGTGGCTCAGTGGTTAGCACTGTACACGGTGGCTCAGTGGTTAGCACTGTACACGGTGGCTCAGTGATTAGCACTGTATACGGTGGCTCAGTGGTTAGCACTGTTTGGTGGTTCAGTGGTTAGCACTGTACACGGTGGCTCAGTGGTTAGCACTGTACACGGTGGCTCAGTGGTTAGCACTGTTTGGTGGCTCAGTGGTTAGCACTGTACACGGTGGCTCAGTGGCTAGCATTGTATTGTGTCTCAGTGGTTAAAACTGTATGGTGGCTCAGTGGTTAGCACTGTATACTGTGGCTCAGTGGTTAGCACCGTATACTGTGGCTCAGTGGTTAGCACCGTATACTGCGGCTCAGTGGTTAGCACAGTGGGGGGCGAGAGATAGCAGAGCAGAGTGGGGGGCAGTGAAGCAAATGAGGGTAGAACAGTGTAGAGCGAGGGAGAGCAGAGCAGGCAACAGCGCGGCGGCGCGGGGGTGAGTGGGGTAGAGCGGGGGAGAGCGTGGCAGAGTGGGGAGAGCAGAGCAGGGGTGAGTGGGGCAGAGCGGGTGCACAGCGCAGCAGAGTGTGGCAGAGCAAGAAGAACAGAGCGGAGGTGAGTGGGGCAGAGCAGGGGAGACCGGAGGGACATCTACAGTAGAGTGAGGGGACAATGGAGCAGAGTGGGGGGCGAGAGGGGCAGAGCAAGGGAGAGCAGAGCAGAGGTGAGCATGGGAACACCACAGCAGTGCAGGGGGACAGCATAGTAGAGCAAAAAGTGCAGAGCAGGGAAGAGTGGAGAAGAGCAGGGGTGAGCGGGGACACAGCCACAGTAGGGTGTGGGGACAATAGAGCAGAGAAGGGGTGAGTGGAGCAGAGGGGGGGGCAGTACAGCAGAGCAGGGAGACAGTGAAGCAGAGAGTTGGGGCAGTTGAGCATTGTGGGGGGGCAGTGGAGCATTTTGGGGGGGCAGTACAGGAGAGTGAGGGGCAGTGGAGTAGAGGGGGCAGTAGAGCATTGTGGGGGGGCAGTGGAGCAGGGCAGGGGGCAGTGGAGCAGAGGGGGTGCTGTGGAGCAGAGGGGGGTGCAGTGGAGCAGAGGGGGGTGCAGTGGAGCAGAGGAAGGGTCAGGTGGAGCAGAGGAAGGGGGCAGTGGAGGAGAGGAAGGGGGGAAGAGAGGGGGGCAGTAGAGCAGGGGGGGCAGTACAGCAGAGCAGGGAGACAGTGGAGCAGAGAGTTGGGGCAGTGGGGCATCGTGGGTGGGCAGTGGAGCAGAGAGGGGACAGTGCAGCATTGTGGGGGGGCAGTGGAGCAGAGAGGGGGAAGCACAGCAGAGGGTGGGGAGTGGAGCATTGTGGGGGGCAGCGCAGCATTGTGGGGGGGCAGTGGAGCAGAGGGGGCAGCGTAGCATTATGGGGGGGCAGTGGAGCATTGTGGGGTGGGCAGTGGAGCATTGTGGGGGGCAGTGGAGCAGGAGGGGGGCAGCGCAGCATTGTGGTGGGCAGTGGAGCAGAGGGGGGCTACGCAGCATTGTGGGGGGCAGTGGAGCATTGTGGGGGGGCAGTGGAGCAGAGGGGGACAGTGGAACAGAGGGGGGCAGCACAGCATTGTGGTGGGCAGTGGAGCAGAGGGGTGCTGCGCAGCATTGTGGGGGGCAGTGGAGCATTGTGGGGGGGCAGTACAGGAGAGAGGGGGAAGCGCAGCAGAGGGTGGGGAGTGGAGCATTGTGGGGTGGGCAGTGGAGCATTGTGGGGGGGCAGTGGAGCATTGTGGTGTGGGCAGTGGAGCATTGTTGGGGGCAGTGGAGCAGGAGGGGGGGCAGCGCAGCATTGTGGTGGGCAGTGGAGGAGAGGGGGGCTGCGCAGCATTGTGGGGGGGCAGTGGAGCAGAGGGGGACAGTGGAACAGAGGGGGGGCAGCGCAGCATTGTGGTGGGCAGTGGAGCAGAGGGGGGCTGCGCAGCATTGTGGGGGGCAGTGGAGCATTGTGGGGGGGCAGTACAGGAGAGAGGGGGAAGCGCAGCAGAGGGTGGGGAGTGGAGCATTGTGGGGTGGGCAGTGGAGCATTGTGGGGGGGCAGTGGAGCATTGTGGGGTGGGCAGTGGAGCATTGTTGGGGGCAGTGGAGCAGGAGGGGGGGCAGCGCAGCATTGTGGTGGGCAGTGGAGGAGAGGGGGGCTGCGCAGCATTGTGGGGGGCAGTGGAGCATTGTGGGGGGGCAGTGGAGCAGAGGGGGGCAGTGGAACAGAGGGGGGGCAGCGCAGCATTGTGGTGGGCAGTGGAGCAGAGGGGGGCTGCGCAGCATTGTGGGGGGCAGTGGAGCATTGTGGGGGGGCAGTACAGGAGAGAGGGGGAAGCGCAGCAGAGGGTGGGGAGTGGAGCATTGTGGGGTGGGCAGTGGAGCATTGTGGGGGGGCAGTGGAGCAGAGGGGGACTGTGCAGCATTGTGGGGGGCAGTGGAGCAGAGGGGGACTGTGCAGCATTGTGGGGGGCAGTGGAGCATTGTGAGGGGGCAGTGGAGCAGAGGGGGGGAAGGGCAGCAGAGGGTGGGGAGTGGAGCATTGTGAGGGGGCAGCGTAGCATTATGGGGGGGCAGTGGAGCATTGTGGGGTGGGCAGTGGAGCATTGTTGGGGGGGCAGTGAAACAGATGGGGGGCAGCGCAGCATTGTGGTGGGCAGTGGAGCAGAGGGGGGCAGCACAGCATTGTGGGGGGGCCAGTGGAGCATTGTGGGGGGACAGTGGAGCAGAGAGGGGGCAGCGCAGCAGAGGGTGGGCAGTGGAGCAGAGCGAGGGGGGAAAAGCGGGGGGTGAGCAGTGGATACTGGGGGAGAGCCAAGGGAGCTGCTATCTATTCCTGTTCTCTGCTCCCCAGTGTGCGAAAGGGCCTTTGGTGATGTCACAGTCATGTGATGTGTAACTCCGCCCACAACTGTGACATCACCACAGGTCCCCCAGCTTCTGCAACGGTTTTGTGGGTGTATGCGGGGTGCAGGGACCTGGCAGGGATGATCGGGTGGCATGTGAGGGGGGGACAGCGGGTGGACTGTTGCGAGCGGGTGGCGGGTAGTGGAGGGGGTGTGCGGGGACCTGGTCGGGTAGATTTGGTGATGGAGGTGGGTACAGTGTGGGTGACAGCCAGGAATGCGGTGACCGCGGGAGTTCCAATATGGCGGCGGCGCACTTCATGGGTGGTGCAGTGCATGTCGGAATATCGACATAAGCCCGGAAGTGTGTGACACATATCATGTGACCTTAGCTGATTATATAGTAGATATATATATATATATATATATATACCGTATATACTCGTGTATAAGCCGACCCGTGTATAAGCCGACCCCCCTACTTTTGCCCCCAAAATCTGGGAAAACCTATTGACTCGTGCATAAGCCGAGGGTGGACCCCAGCACAGGTATACAGCCCCCAGCAGTGTGGTATACAGCAGCCTCCCCAGTGGTATATACAGCCCCAGTGGTAGTATCCAGCAGCCCAGAGGTATATACAGCCCCAGTGGCAGTATCCAGCAGCCCCAGAAGTATATACAGCCCCAGTGGTAGTATACAGTAGCCCCAGAGGTATATACAGCCCCAGTGGTAGTATACAGTAGCCATAGAGGTATATACAGCCCCAGTGGTAGTATACAGTAGCCCCAGAGGTATATACAGCCCCAGTGGTAGTATACAGTAGCCATAGAGGTATATACAGCCCCAGTGGTAGTATACAGTAGCCCCAGAGGTATATACAGCCCCAGTGGTAGTATCCAGCAGCCCCAGAAGTATATACAGCAGCCCCAGAGGCATATACAGCCCCAGTGGTAGTATCCAGCAGCCCCAGAAGTACATACAGCAGCCCCAGAGGTATATACAGCCCCAGTGGCAGTATCCAGCAGCCCCAGAAGTATATACAGCCCCAGTGGTAGTATACAGTAGCCCCAGAGGTATATACAGCCCCAGTGGTAGTATACAGTAGCCATAGAGGTATATACAGCCCCAGTGGTAGTATACAGTAGCCCCAGAGGTATATACAGCCCCAGTGGTAGTATCCAGCAGCCCCAGAAGTATATACAGCTCCAGTGGTAGTATACAGCAGCCCCAGAGGTATATACAGCAGCCCCAGTTGTATGGCTTATATTGGCAGCCAGCCTACTTACATACACATACCCATACATACACACATATACACACACACACACACACACACACACACACACATATATACACATACACACACACATACATACACACAGCTTCCTACCTTGTCCTCCCGTTCTGCAGTGCTTTCCGGTGTCTTCCGTGCTCCGTTCCCGGTCTGCTGGGCCTTGTGGTTCCTCCTGGTTCCTTATCCTTCGGTTCCATCATGGGGGCTGCCATCTTGCTTCTTCTCTCCGCCCCCGGCCAGTGATGTCAGAGCAGGCCGCGCTGTGATTGGCTAGCACCCGTCATCACATGTCATATTTTCTTGTCATATATATATATATATATATATATATTGGGGTGGTTATTTGCCCTTCCTCATTCTCAGGTCCTCTACCATCGGCTTTGGAGTTTGAGGGTTCTGTGCAGGATCTTAGTTGTTCCCAGCACTGCACTTTTCTGGAAAGAGAGTTCAGATCTTTCTCCTGGGATATGTTGCAGCCATTTCCCATCTTAAGGGTCACTGCTCCAAGTGCTCCTATCACCACTGGGAATCACTGCTTCCACATCTTCTCCAGTTGTTCTCTAAGGCCCTGGTATTTCTCCAGCTTCTCATATTCCTTCTTTCTGCCACATCTATTATCATTGTTGTCTTCTGCTCCTTGTCTGCTATCATGATATGTGGTTGTTTGGCCAACACCTGCTTATCCATCTGGATCTTAAATCGCCAAGGATTTTAGCCCTTTCATTCTCCACCACTTGTTCTGGGGACTCCCACTTGGATTTAGGGGGACTTATCCTATATGTTGTACAAATGTTCCTTTATACAATTCCCACTACTTGGTTGTGCTGTTGGGTGTACACTGTTCCTGCTTGCATCTTGCATCCTGCCACTTTGTGTTGGACTGTTTCAGGGGTCTCTACATATAATTTTGTATTTACCTGGCCTGGGGTCTAAACTACAGTAATTTTAGGAGTCAAATTATTTCAGAGCTCCTGTCTGGTTTTGATTATTTTAAGTATCATTGTGTTCTTTTTATTTTAGGGATCTGAGGTGTAGTTACGGTATTTAAAGATGCTTGGTTTGGGGATCAAAGTAATTTTAGAGAGCTTGTTGCTGTCTGATTAAATGTATTGACTGGCCGGGGGTCTGAATAATTTTATGGTTCTGGTCTGGGGTCTGAATTCATTTTAGTGCCTGGACTGGTGTCAAAAAACATTTTATGGGTTTGAATAAGTTTAGGGGGTCTTACTCAACATTTAATAATACATTTGTATGCAAACAGTTCTACAAAATGTATGAAATCTTCAACTTCATCTGACAAAATACACAGGTAAGCAGACTTTTACCTAGAAGTATGTGATTGAGTAAAAATCAGCAAAAAAGCCAGCACTATCACAAGATAGCTTGCAATAAAAGCTGTGCAAATGCACATATTCCTTCCCAACTATATAATATTATAAAAATTAAGATATTTGGCAAAATATTAATCAATCTTTTAAGCCACCCTGCCACATCAAGGCAATCTCATCAGTGTGGTCTTACTCATCAGGGTGGTAAGTGATTGAGTACTCTTACTTTATAATGGTATGTACCATATATCAGGGCAGATTGCGTAATAATAGAGGTAATGTAGCTTCCCATATACCAGTTCATGCTGATGGCACCATAACGGGCAGCAGTTGACACCAGTCAGAAGCTATCAGTGTAGATGGGTTACTATCTGCACCACTAATTGCTCTTTACATTTTCACATGGGATTGACTAGGGCTGGCTTTACACTGCAGTTTTTTCACTGATCAGTGTCCATCCAGTTTGTGTGCCAAAACCAGGAGTGTCTCCAAAACTCAGAACAGGTGTCAATCTTTCAATTATACTTTTTCTCTGCAAGTTCCTCTGCTGGTTCCTCTCCGGGTTTTAGCTCACAAACTGGATGGACACTGATCAGTGAAGAAATTGCAGTGTGAAGCCAGCCCAAGAAGTATCTCCTTGGGGATTTGGATGGTTGGATCGATCCTTTGACATATTGTCCTGTGATATCGCGATTTGTTATCTCTGTCATTGCATAGCATTGATCCTAAACAGTGATGAGTGATCACCACCATGCTCGAGTGCTCTGTACTCGAAAATAGCAGGTCAGATGCTCGGACAGGCTTGACATGATCACCTAGTATAATGGTAGTCAATTGAAAACGTTAGCATTTTTGTGTAAGAGTCTTCCAGAAACATGTTGGTGAGTCGCCCGGGGCAATGGGGAACTCAGGTATCCGGGCCCTCGCTGTAGTTGGGGATATCACTGGTGGCCTGTCCAGACCCGTGGTCCCGGGAAACAAACTTTTAAAGGGAGGGTAATTGGAATGGGTGAAATGAAAGATTATAAAGTTTGTCATGACTCCACCCGCAGCTTCTGGTGATTGAGCACCAGCGCCGCTTCAGTCCTCCAGAGGGTGGTGGGATAGCGGCCTTCATGGTACAGCTCCCTGCAGGTGGAGCTAACACCCCGGGGCAGGATACACTGGTGATGGTAAGGGTGCTGTAATGGAAGGATAGAGCAGGGTGTAGCGAAGAGACAAAGATACGGAGATTTGTTCACTCTACCCGGGTACTTTACTGGAACGTTGCAGATGGTAATACAGTTCATAGCAGGTAACAGTCTCTGGACGAAATAGCTGGCCAGGTAGTCACAACGGGCTGCAAAGTCTTGGGGAGTCTCCCGTGGAATGCCTGCTTGGATCTGCCCTGTGTTCTGCTCTCAATGCCTGTCCGGGAACAGCCCGCTTAGTACCAGGCCATTGGAGAAGGGAATCCTCATGTAACAATTCCTCTGGACAGGGTGACAAGGCCGGTAAGCGGTCTATGACCTCCAGTGTGCTCGGTAAGGGGATAGACTCCCTCGCCGTCTTCAGAACCAGTGCTCCAGTAAAACAGACCAGGGTTCCGTCCTGAGTATGGGCGCTCGGGGGGTTCCCTCCTTCAGTCTGGGCTGCCCGCTTCTCTCTCTACGGCCCCCTCCCTGGGATTCCTCCTTCACTCCTTCAGAGGATCCCCGTGCTCCATCTTTCCTCAGTGCCGACTGAAACTCACTGTTTGTCCTCCCTCTTCCCCTAACTCCCCCCCCCAGGGTATGGGACCTCTGCCATCTGCCTAAGTGGGTGTGTGTGGGAGTGCTAGGATGGGAGCCTCCCTAAGGACATTTGCATTCTGTTGTGACAGGGGTAACCGCACACTCATTTATGGGTGCAGTACCCCAACTATGATGCCTGACCAGGTGGGGCGCCACATTGGCATATCCCATTGATATCCATTATACTCAGTACTCGAGTTGAATCTGTATGAGCGTCCAACAGCTCATTTCGAGTACAGAGCACTCGAGCATGGAAGTAATCACTCATCACTAAAGCTAAATGTTCAGCATTCTCTTACCTCGCAGTTTCCAAAGAAACAAATAAATGGTATAGAAGAACATACAGTTAAAGTGATGAGAGAGCCACATAAGTGAATATTTTTTGCACATGCAGTAGTTTTCCTATGGAAAACCAATTATATTGAGCTATGCCATATGCCAAACTCCATTCTGCTCATGTGAATACCATTACAAATAACTGGAAATACATCAAAAAATGCATTAGAACATATAGCAATAGCAGTAAAAGGAGTAATAACCACAGAATCATCTCCGTTCTCTTGCTCCTTTTCCCTTTCAGTAAAAGCTGAGGAGCCAGACATATTAAATCAGTATTAGGTCGTGAAGTTCTATGAGATGATGGAAGAAAAAGTCAAGTTTTCTTCAAAACATAAAAAGCAATGAGAGGTCACATAAAAAAAAGAATGAAAAAGAAAGACAAAAAACAAATTTCACTTGACATTGATGTGTCCTCTCTGTCTTCACCGCAGGGCCGCTGCCGAAGGGCCAGACGAGAAGAAGAGGACAAGTCTAAAAATACAAAAAGATAAAAGAAAAACAATGAAGTGTTTGAGGCTTTACTGTGGACATCGGCTCTCACTCACGTCCAAGATCTGCGTCCAGGGAGTAGAAAGAAAGAGCCTCAGAGCTACAATCCGTACAGAGCAACATTTCAATGGCAGTAAAACTCCACGGTGTCTTTAGCTGGAGGGTCCGGCTGCATTTCAAACCACTTGAGCTTCCTTTCCATGCTTTACGAGATCCCTATAATCCCTGAATAGAAATATTTTGTGCTTGAGCCCTGCAGCGTGACTTCTATTCCATCTGGAGTTTGTCAGTGTGCAATAAAATAAAACCCTTCAACAAAGTGTCCGGATTTCTGCCTCTGATGTGTGCGGCTTTCAATAGAAGTATGTCAAGTTGTGTAGACTATACTAATCGAGAACTATGTTATATTGGCCAAGATGGCATCTTGGACCACAATGTTCAAATTTTGATGACCATAGTCCAGGTTAGACCATCATTTTTGAAGTTGGACCAACATCCAACACATAGAATCGATGCTGCTGCCAGTGGTATAGGGTATGCAGAGAGGCCATGATGTTGCTATTGGTGCTGTACTGTAATATTTGTTATCCTGGGGTGGCATTTTGTGTTGCACTTGTGTATATGCCACAACTGGAGAGGTATATATGGTGTGCGCACATGAGTAATTGACACAAGTAGAGAGGTATTTATTGTACTGTGTTGCACTGGGGCACTTGGAGCCCTTGGTAAGGTAAAGTGGTGCTTGAAAGTTTGTGAATCATTCCAAATGTTTGCAAGAAGTGGACCTAAAACTACATTAGATTTCCACAGAAATCCTAAAAATAAATTAAGAGACCCAAACTAAACAAATCAGTAAAAAATATTAGACACAGGATTGGTCAAAGTTCAGTCCAAGAACAAAATGTATAAAAGTCCACAGGGTCACAAACTAACCCAAGGTAACTCCTAGACAACTAAAAGCTTCTTTCCTATTAGCTAATATTAATGTTCACGAGTCCACCATGAGGTGGACACTGAACAACAATGGTCAACATGGCAGGATTTCAAGTGATGCACCCCAGGGCCGTGGGGTACTCGGAACCGGGCTGTTAAGCAGTTCTGGGGAGTCACAGGGGTCGAGACCCTCCTTTCGTCACCCTGGGTTCAGTTGTTAAGGGAGTTCTTGGCTTGGTAGGGAAGAGGAAGATTCGTGATGCCACCTGTGGTTTGCGGCTATTAGTGGCCACCACTGCTGCAGAACCTGAGGATGATGGACGAGCAGCTGTTATGGAACGGATCCCCATGGACAGAGTGGATGCCTGGGGCCGTGGATGTGGCAAGGATGTAGAGTGCAGGATGGCGGGCGCAAGCAATAGCCAGACTCACGGTTTGTTGGTTCCTCAGTCCTTTAATGGCGTAACTGGAATACTGACAGGTGATGGTATACAGAGTCCTTGCACCTGAGAGCAACTCGGGGTTCTCCTCACCCAACATGTTCTGAGACCTCCTTGCTGTGCCTTGTTAGCGGGTCCCTGCTGCTGCTTAAGCTGAGCTGCTGGCCCTCTCTCCTGCTTGGTGCCGGTATGATAGGCAACTTGAGTCCTTCACTAGCCTCAAGTCTAAGGCGGCTCTTCCTGGGCTCCTTATGCTGCATTGCCTCTGGGCACAGTGTGGCTGGGGAATTTGGAATTACCCACCTTCCGGTATTGGCTGCCAGGTCGTTAGCCTTGCACAGCCTCGGACTCCGGTGTCTGTTTCTGTGGCACTTCTCCTCTGGGGAGAGCATGACACCGCTCCGCACCCTCGGCTTTCCTCCACTTCCTTAGATCCCTGACTTGGGTCCCTCATGTTAGACTGTGCTGTACTCTGACGCGTTTAGCACTGCTCCTAGTCCACAGGATGTCTTCCTCAGTCCTCCTAGGAACTGAACTGACTAACTCCACCCCAGACCAGAATTTATAGGGGAGCTCACCACCTGGGTTTACACAATTTTCCCCAATATGTGAACAGCTTTCTTCACTCCTTCCACAGCTGTTGAGCCTCCGGTGGGGCATCTGGACCAGGGTATGAGCCCTCCTGCGTCAGTAGCTCCTTGACCAGGTGTACAGCTGAATCACTATCTTGCATGTCAGCCCATCCATGTTGGGGTAACAGATTCAACGTGACTTCTTGACGCTTCTTATGCACATGGCTTTTACATTGTGTAACATGAGGGTGGTGGAAAGACGGTAGTTCTATCTCTTCTAGCTCCTCCAATTCTTCCTCCACGTCCTGCAAGTGAGGCATTCTAGACAAGGCATCAGCATTGGCGTTCTTGTGGCCTGCCCAGTACTTGATGGTAAAATTATAATTAGACAGTTGGGCAATCTATTGCTGTTCCTTAGCTGTCTGTAGAAAATGGTGAATTTGGCTGCAGCCAGGTAATGCCTAAACCATTCTGTAACTGCCCAGACGACAGCCAGGAACTCTAACTTGAATGAACTGTAGTTCTCTGGGTTTCTTTCTGTAAGACGGAGCTTCCTGCTTGCAAAGGCTATTACTCTTTCTTTACCTCCTTGCACTTGGGACAACACTGCTCCCAATCCCACATTACTGGCATCAGTATACAAGATAAATGGCTGATTGTAATCAGGATAGCTTAGGATCTCATCCCCCGTCAGGTCCCACTTCAACTGCTTGAAGGATTCTTCTGTCGCACTGCCCCATTCAAATGGAGGATTCGGGCTTTTAGCCTTCTTGAACTGTCCTACCAGGAGTTCTTGTAAGGGTGCTGGATTACATTCATGCCGGGCAACATTAACCACCTTTATGGTTACTTCTTTAAATCCAATCTGTGGCTCATGTTTACCATTACTAGCCAATACTACTAAGATATCATCTAGGCAACGTAAAATGTCAGACTCTGCCCAGTACTTTTTGTAAAGATATACAGTATCAATGTCACCTGTGAGCCAGTGTCCAGCAAAGCGTTCACCAGGATGCCAGCTAGCATGACAGGCAGGACTGGGTGTCCTCCCACATACCTATCGTGCCAGCTTGGTGGGCCTGCTGGTCTTATTCCTGAGGGGTGGCCCGCTGCCCCAGGGCTTTCTCGTTTAAAGTATACTCTCTAGCGAAGTGACCTGGCTTTTCGCAGTGGCGGAAGATGGGCTGTCCTTCGGAGACATAGCTATCGCTGGATCATCCTCTGGCCATTGGATATATCCTCTGTTGCATTCACGGGACGTCATCTCTGCTGGAAGCCAACTCAATCTTCTCCACCAGCTTGTATCCTTGTATCGCCTGCATAGCTTTAGCCATCTTAGCTACGCTCTTATTTAGTGCTTGAATTTTTGAGTTTAGAGCCTCATTGGTAATAGGTCCCATAGTCTGTGCACTTGCCCCTGCCGTGGCCTGGGGGTCCTGTGCCCCCTGCTGAGGGTAGGTGATGGCAAGGCGCGGTGCAGGCTCGGAGTCACGGGGTGCTTCTTCTTGCAATAAACGGATAGCCCTGTCCTTAACCTGCACAAAGCCCAGATCAGGGCTCTTTATAGCCATCATGTGCAGTTGCACTCTATGGGCAGGGGATAGGAGTCCATCAATAAACTGGTCAATCAGCAATGTGTTTTCTTCTTGCACCAGAGCAGGGTCTGTCTGTTTCAATGCCCTGAGCGCTTCCTGTGGATTCAATGCAAAGTCTCTTGCGCTCTCCTGTGCCCATTGTCTACACCCAAAGAATTTTATCTTTACTTTTGCAGCAGTACGAGTATCAAAAGTAACTTTAAGCCTGGCTATTACATGCTCAACAGTGTCTTTATCAGAGTCCAGCCAGAACTTTACCTCCTGCTGGGCTCCACCAGTCAATTGTCAATAATATACTGACTCGCTGATCTTCCATCAGGGGATACACTCTATAATAACTGTCCAGTCTCTCCCTGAATTCTATCAGGGTGTTTGGTTCCCCTGAGTATTTCGGCAACTACGTCGCCCCTGGTGTGTACGGCATTAGGAACGGCATTACTGGGGACTTGGCTGGCACCGCGGCGGCTGGGGCTCCGTCTGCTACTGGGGCTGCATTTGGTACCGTGGGATCAGCTGCGACCGCCCCTTGCACAGGCTTCTCTCCTCCTGGCTCTGACATTTTCCTCCCCCTTAGTGAACCTTAACCCTCCCGGTCCTTCACTTCCGTGGGGATGTTCAGTTTTCGTTCCGCCAGTGGGACAGGATTTCTTGTCCCCACCGGATGTCGTCAGAGCACAGGCTGGGCCTACTTTCATGCAGGGTACCTCCCATGAAAATACGCTGCCTTGTCTTATTGTGCACCTCATGCTTTAGTAATAGTGACAGTCAAAACACACAGTTCAATAAAGTTTGTAGTACACAGTATCTGCATACTTCGGGCACGATATCCTATTCGTGACGCCAAAAACTTGATGCACCGCAGGGCCGTGGGGTACTCAGAACTGGGATGTTAAGCAGTTCTGGGGAGTCACAGGGGTCGGGGCCTGGCTTCCGTGATCCTGGGTTAAGTTGGCTTGGTAGGGAAGGGGGTGATGAAAGGGAGAGGTATTCGTGACACCACCTATGGTTTGTGGCTATTAGTGGCCACCGCCACTGATGGATAGGCAGCTGGGATGGAGCGGCTCTCCACGTGCGGAGCAGATCCCCGGGCAGTGGATGTGGCAAGGGTGTAGGGTGCAGGATGGCGGGCGCAAAGCAACAGACAGACTCACGGTTTGGTGGTTCCTCAGTCCTTTCACTGGCGTAACTGGAATACACACAGGTAATGGTATACGGAGTCTTTGCACCTTAGAGCAACTCGGAGATCTCCTCACCCAACAGGTTCTGAGGCCTCCTTGCTGCATCTTGTTAGCGGGTCCCTGCTGCTGCTTAAGATGAGCTGCTGGCCCTCTCATTCTTTTCTGCTTGGTGCCGGTAAGGCAGGCAACTTGAGTCCTTCTCTAGCCCCTAGTCTAAGGCGACTGTTCCTGGGCTCTTTACACTGCTTTGTCTCCGGGCACAGTGTGGCTGGGGAACTTGTAATTTCCCACCTTTGGTATTGGCTGCCGGGTTGTTAGGCCCTGCACAGCCTCAGACTCCGGTGTCTGTTTCTGTGGCACTTCTCCACTGGGGTGAGCATGACACCGCTCCACTCCCCAGGCTTTTCCTCCACTTCCTTAGATCCCTGACTTGGGTCCCTCAGACTGTGCTGTCCTGGGACGCGTTTAGCACTGCTCCTAGTCCACAGGATGTCTTCCTCAGTCCTCCTAGGAACTGAACTCCACCCCAGACCAGAATTTAAAGGGGAGCTCACCACCCGGGTTTAGATCTCCCCCTTCAAGCCTGGAGGCAGAAAGGTGTTGTGTGAGGTTTCTGTCTGGTGTGGATACCCTCTGTTGCTCTCAAGCGCGACACTACCACCCGGGGGCAATAATGACACTGTGGCACTTGGACCCTAGGGTGCCACACAAGAAGAAAGTGGCTGTTTTCCAAAAATAACATTACTGCAGTCTGCTGTTTGCTAAAGACAAGTCAGGTAGCTCTTGGGACAATGTTTTGTTGATAGATGAGACCAACAGCATAAAAACTTCATACCGTCTGTTAAACATGGAGGTGGGCATTATTATGGTTTCAGTTTGTTTCCTGCATCTGGGCTATGGTGGCTAGTTATCATTGATAGAGCACCGTTTACATGCTTTTCCCACTCACAGATGTGATATTGGATCATATTCTTCATTCAAAAAATAATAAGGTAATATTTCTTGCTATTTTCTTTGACTTTGGGTCTCACTAACTTTGCTATATGGCATGGGAGGATTGATATTGAATGTAGGCTCTTGAGCTTTGTATACTAGGGCTACTTTTTAATCACAATCTAGCCTTAGCCAGAAAGATCCATATCAGTATCACGCAGCTGATATGGGGCCTGTGAGTCATGGGGTCCGGTGCCATTGCCACTATATTGAGTCCACCGTACCAAGATGTGCAGGACTTCCAACTGTATGCTGCAAAGACCAGAGCAGCAGGGGAACAGAGAGAGATGAGTATTTATTTATTTTTTAATCTTTAATAACATGTTGAGGTGCATTATACGGTTTGGAGAGCTATGCCACCCACATTTTACTACATGGAAGGCAATATGGGGGCATTATAATATATATAATATATGGAAGGCAATGTTGGGTGCATTTTACTACATACTGTAGAAGGTAATGTGGCAGCCATTATACTATTTGAAGGTCTATGTGGGGGCCATTATACTATATGAAGGTCTATGTGGAGGCCTTTGTAGTTTATGGGGGATTATATGGGACCATTATACTGTTTGCAGGGCTATGCAGAGGGTATTATACTGTTTAGAGGGCTAGGGGGGCCATTATACTGTATGTGACCAATTATTGTGATGCTAATCACTACTCACAAGCTAGCCATGAGGTTGGGAAATCAAGAGGTTTGAGGTGAGCTACCAGGAGGGCTAGCAATAAACAAAGGGCTGAGACAGAAGCATAGTCAGGTCACAGTCCAAGGTAAAATTTCCAGGAAGGTCAAGTCAAAGTGGTTAGGCAAATGGATCATCAGAAGCAAAATCCTAGGTCAGGTAGATAATAGACCAGACAGAATAAGGGAACACTAGGCATGCAAACACCACTAAGTTTAAAGCAAAGACTGGCAGTAAGGGCCGGTTTACACATAACTATGTCCCAGCGACCATACCAACGATGGGGGTCGCTGGGACATCGTTATCTGATCGCTGGTGAGCTGTCAAACAGGCAGACTCACCAGCGATCAGCGACTAGCGAGAATGTTGGTGTCCAGGGTAAACATTGAGTAACTGAGTGCTTTACTGTGCTTAGTTACCCGATATTTACCCTGGTTACCAGCTCTCAGCGCTTGCTGTGCAATGATGGGAGCTGGTAACCAGGCTAAACAGGGGGTAACTAAGTGCAGTGCTCTGCTTAGTTACCCGCTGTTTACCCTGGTTACAGCTCCCAGCGCCGCACAGTACATGCTGGGAGCTGGTAACCAGGGTAAACAGTGAGTAACTAAGCAGAGCACTCTGCTTAGTTACCTGCTGTTTACCCTGGTTACGAGCTCCCAGCGTGTACTGTGCGGTGCTGGGAGGTTGATGATCATTGGTCCCCCACTGTCACACATGGTGATGCTGGCCGCCCAGTGGGAGACCAACAATCGAAAAATGGCCCTGGCCATTATACCAACAATCAGCGAGCTGATCGCTGATCGTTGCAGTATGTAACACATAGCGACATCGCTAAAATGTCGCTGCAACGTCACAAGTTGCAGCGACATCGTTAACGATGTCGCTACATGTAAACCGGCCTTATTTGAAGGCAGAGGTAATTAAATAGCAAGGTATGTGCTCCAAACAGGAGACACATTGAGAAAACCTTACACTCCTCAGCCCTGATTGGATGACTGAACTGTCTATCACCATACTGACTGCTCAGCATACCCCTGCCTCCGATTGGTGGGCTGAATTGCGCTCTGTCTAGACACACTGGCAGGAGGAGTTATGACACTTACACAGTGTCAATGTTTGTGTGAACTGTTTGAGGGCCATAATGCTGTTTGGAAAGCAGCATGGGCACTATTATGATGTTTTGAGGGATGTGTGGGCACCATTATGCTTTTTGGAGGGCATTGTGGGTGCCATTACTCTATTTGGAGGGCTGTGTGGGAGCCATTATGCTGTTTGAAGGGCAGTTGTGGTGGCTATTGTGGCGCCCCACCAAGCAGGCGTCACAGAGGGGTACTGCACCCGTAAAAGTGGTGCAGATGCTCCAGCTGCAGGTGGACCCTAGGATGGTGGGTGGGACCCAATTCCAACACTCTCACACTAGTATACATGGTGGGAAGTTACCCGGGAGGGAATAAAACCACCTCTAGGGAGAGTAGAAGTGAGTTAGTGAAGCAGTGAGCCTGAAGGATCAAGAAGGGCTCTTGGTCTTAAGGTCTTTCGCTGGTTGTTGGAGGAGAGATGGAGGAGGAAGAAAGGGTCTAAGAGCAAAGGAGATTTCCAGGAGAGTTGCCGGTTTGGGAAGAGGGGCCGTCGTCATGCTCTCCCAGACAGCTTACCGGGCACCGAAGCCCGCACCTGTGGGATACTTTAGGGCCACAGAGAATCCAGATTCTCGTGGAGTCTTCATTTCTCCCGGGCACCTGACCAGACCAAAAAGAGGGTACCAGGCACCACAATAGGAACGAGCGGACAACCAGTAGAGGGTCACCCGACGCAGCGAAGGTGAGAGAAGAAAGGAGGTCAGGTTGATTTCAAGTCACCGGGCTTCAAAAACTGGAAAGCAGGGAAGAACAGGCGGGGATGGCAAAGAAAGGAACACTAAGGGTCTCACCATACTACCTGGGATCCACCTGCAGCCACTCGTTCCCTACCTGTTCTCATATCATCAGAAGTGCTGAACTGTAACTTTGTATGTTGTCAATGCAAGTGCACAGTACAGTACCCGGAGGAAAGTGATCATGCCTCTGCCTGCATTTCTTGTGAATGAACTTGTTCCCCATTCAGGAACGCTGCCCGGAGGTCTAGCCCTACCTGTGGAGGACTTTACCAACTTGCCGCACTACCATCTACCTCCGGCGGACTGTGGCGGCGCTGGTGACACATCACCAGCAAGTACAGGTTGCGTCACGACAAACTCTATATAATCCCCTGTAAATACAACTCCTTTTCAAAGATAGGCCCAGGACACGGGATCAGCCTGACACCCAAGTACCCCAAAGCCTGGGCTCGACACTATCATAATGTGTAGAGGATTGTGTTGGGTCATCATACTATGTGTAGGGTTCCATTGGGGCCATCATACTATGTGGAGTATTATTATGCTGTGTAGAGGGTTATGTTGGGGCCCTCATACTGTGTGGAGTATTATTACTAGAGATGAGCGAGTACTAAAATGCTCGGGTGCTCGAAGCTCGGGCCGAGCATCCCAAGATACTTGTGTACTCGGCCAGAGCACCGAGCCCAATGTAAGTCAATTAGTGACAGGCTCTGCCCACAGACTTCCGGCTATAAAACGAGTGTTTCTGGAAAAGGGCGGGAGGGTGGGCTTTTTCAAATCGTCGCAACATAGAACACCTTGCTGTGGCCCCCAGAGGGACCCTAACAATCAATCTGCTCTCTGTGAGGTGCCAGCTCACTGTGTGCACTGAAGGGAGCTGTATATTTGTGTCAGATCGATAATTATTCGCGAGGAGTCCGAGCATCTCGGCGGTACTCTGTGCTCGCCGAGTACCCTGAGTAACGAGATATTCGTGCGAGTACCGAGTAGTGACAAGCATACTCGCTCATCCCTAATTATTATGCTGTGTAGAGGGTTATGTTGGGGCCATCCTACTGTATGGAGATTTATTATACTGTGTGGGTTATGTTAGGGCCATCATACTGTATGGAGGATTATTATTCTGTGTAGAGGGTTATGTTGGGGCCATCATACTGCATAGAGGGTTATTATACTATGTGAGGGTTGTGTTGGCGCCAGCATACTTTGTATAGAGTTGTGTTGGGGCCATTATACTGTGAGGAGGATTATTATTCTGCGTAAAGGGTTATGTTGGGGCCATTATACTGTGTAGAGAGTTTTTATACTGTGTATAGGGTTGTGTTGGGGCCATTATACTGTGTAGAGTATTATTATGCTGTGTATAGAGTTATGTTGGGGTCATCATACTATATGGAGGGTTATGTTGGGGCCATCATACTTCTTTAGAGAGGGTTATTATAATGTATGGATGGCTGTGTAGGGATTGCAGTTGGGGTACATCATACTGTGTGTGTGGAGGGTGCTGTGGAGGATGTCCCATGGGGGGATCATACAGTGTTTGTGGGGCACTTTTGTTGACATCATACTTTATGGTGTAAATGAAAGGAGAATCTAGGGACTCCAATAGGAGGTAAATTACTTTGTAAGGGTTGCAAAGTTGTGAGATATGTTCTTACATGACCCCACTGAATATATATATAATTTTCTTTAGGGGTGGGGTGGCGCAATTAGACCTTCTGCTATGGGGCCCCATGATTTCTATGTAGACCCCTCGTTCATATATCATAGGTAGAAGCTGACCTAGATTGTATAGCCCTTTCTTGTGATGTTACAGTCCTGGTATACAAAGTCTAAATGCAGTTGTCTCCTCTCCGGTTCTGTCTCCTGCCAGCTCTACCTCCATATCCCTGGAATGCAGTATAGTATTTTGCATTCAAGCTTCTCGTCATTGTATAGCGGTTTATGACACCGGTGGCTGTCAGGCTGAGCTTGGCTGCTAGATTAACAGGCATTAGCAAGGCTTAGCTTTTAATTGGTCTCCTTCTGTTTTATTCCCTTCTCTCTGCTTTATGCGGTTTGGTCCAGTAATGTGCCGCCTTGTGTTATTATATATCGAGGAATAACGCTGTGTTATGCTCTCACAAATGGCTTTCCTCACGTTGCGTGAAACATTAATAAAATAAATGTTTGCATCAAATAAATGAAAAAGCTTTTATTTCTCCTTTCTATGGAAGTTGAGTAAATATTTAGTCAACCGTCTGTGGCGTCTCCGGGGCTGCAAATGGTTTTTATCCGTCAGATAGCGGATTATTTCAGAGCCGCCCTGACAAAAAAATTGTTATGTGCAACACGAAATCAAAGAGAGATCACATATCGGAGGCATTCAGCCAAAATAAATGCTCATTACTCCTAATTAATTACACCGTGTCATTACACCGAAGACACCGACGAAAGGATATTTAGATTTGTTTCCTGAAATAACAAACAAAAAAAAAACTTTCTTAGATGTTGTAGCGATCGGTACAGATAGGAAGTTTCTCCGGTTCATAATGGAGTTAAAAAAAATCACATCCAACAAAAAATAAAAGAACTGCGGAAGATTCTAAAAAATCCTCATCCCCTAATTAAAATGCAGAAATTGGTAAATATCAAAGCATAAAAGCAATAGACCACTAACTACTTCATCCATGGCAGTTTTCCGTCTTTCATTTTTTTTCTCCCCTTTTACCAAGAGCCATAACTTTTTTATTTTTCCGTCAATATACAGTGGTGGCCAAAAGTATTGATACCCCTGCAATTCTGTCAGATAATACTCAGTTTCTTCCTGAAAATGATTGCAATCACAAATTCTTTGGTATTGTTATCTTCATTTAATTTGTCTTCAATGAAAAAACACAAAAAGAATTGTCCTAAAGCCAAATTGGATATAATTCCACACCAAACATAAAAAAGGGGGTGGACAAAAGTATTGGCACTGTTAGAAAAATCATGTGATGCTTCTCTAATTTGTGTAATTAACAGCACCTGTAACTTTCCTGTGGCACCTAACAGGTGTTGGCAATAACTAAATCACACTTGCAGCCAGTTGACATGGATTAAAGTTGACTCCACCTCTGTCCTGTGTCCTGTGTGTACCACATTGAGCATGGAGAAAAGAAAGAAGACCAAAGAACTGTCTGAGGACTTGAGAAACCAAATTGTGAGGAAGCATGAGCAATCTCAAGGCTACAAGTCCATTTCCAAAGACCTGAATGTTCCTGTGTCTACCGTGCGCAGTGTCATCAAGAAGTGTAAAGCCCATGGCACTGTGGCTAACCTTCCCAGATGTGGCGGAAAAAAAAATTGACGAGAGATTTCAACCCAAGATTGTGCGGATGGTGGGTAAAGAACCTCGACTAACATCCAAACAAGTTCAAGCTGCCCTGCAGTCCGAGGGTACAACAGTGTCAACCCGTACTATCCGTTGGTGTCTGAATGAAAAGGGACTGTATGGTAGGATACCCAGGAAGACCCCACTTCTTACCCCGAGACATAAAAAAGCCAGGCTGGAGTTTGCCAAAACGTATCTGAGAAAGCCTAAAACGTGTTGGAAGAATGTTCTCTGGTCAGATGAGACAAAAGTAGAGCTTTTTGGACAAAGGCATCAACATAGAGTTTACAGGAGAGAAAAAAGAGGCATTAAAAGAAAAGAACACGGTCCCTACAGTCAAACATGGCGGAGGTTCCCTGATGTTTTGGGGTTGCTTTGCTGCCTCTGGCACTGGACTGCTTGACCGTGTGCATGGCATTATGAAGTCTGAAGACTACCAACAAATTTTACAGCATAATGTAGGGCCCAGTGTGAAAAGCTGGGTCTCCCTCAGAGGTCAGGGTCCTCCAGCAGGACAATGACCCAAAACACACTTCAAAAATCACTAGAAAATGGTTTGAGAGAAAGCACTGGAGACTTTTAAGGTGGCCAGCAATGAGTCCAGACCTGAATCCCATAGAACACCTGTGGAGAGATCTAAAAATGGCAGTTTGGAGAAGGCACTCTTCAAATATCAGGGACCTGGAGCAGTTTGCCAAAGAAGAATGGTCTAAAATTCCAGCAGAGCATTGTAAGAAACTCATTGATGGTTACCGGAAGCGGTTGATCGCAGTTATTTTGGCTAAAGGTTGTGCAACCAAGTATTAGGCTGAGGGTGCCAATACTTTTGTCTGGCCCATTTTTGGAGTTTTGTGTGAAATGATCAATGTTTTGCTTTTTGCTTCATTCTCTTTTGTGTTTTTTCATTGAAGACAAATTAAATGAAGATAATAATACCAAAGAATTTGTGATTGCAATCATTTTCAGGAAGAAACTGAGTATTATCTGACAGAATTGCAGGGGTGTCAATACTTTTGGCCACTACTGTAGATGTATGAGGACAAGTTGTACTTTTGAATGACATCATTCATTGCGGTTAATAAAAAAAAAATGGAATCCGGATCAACAGGAATAGATTTTCTTTTATTTTTCAATAAAGATGGTGCATAGAAAAGAAAAAATTACATTGTCGACATGATCCAGTCGATGCGTTTCAACTGCATTAAGCATTAATCGTTAACAATATCTTTGAAACGTTACGGGTTTTCCGTCATTCTAACGACGTTGTTCAGAGTGACATGTACATCCGATCAATAATAATCGGGCAGATCGTTGATGGGAGGTTTGTGAATCGGACCTTAAACCAAACGATGAGTGTTTGTTCAACCTGCAGCATGGGTGTGTTTGACACCTCGATAACGATGTCGTTAATGACCTCGCCTATTGAGAAGTGAAGGACGTCAGTGAGCTAACGACCGCAAGTATTGTTTGCTTGTCGCGGTATCGTTGCTGCGTCGGTAACGATATCTGTACATGTGACATTTCACTAGCGATCATTGAACGTCGTTCAAGTGATCTAGGTCAAGTCGGATCGTTGATCGCATCGTTCGAACATTGAAGCGTGAGACGGGACCTTTAATCATGTCATGAGTAAGGCTGCTTAATACAGTTGAAATGCGTCGACTGGGTTATGTAGTTTTTTCTTTTGTATGCCCCATCTTTATTGAAAAATAAAAGAAAAAGAAAATCTATTCCTGTTTAGCCGGATTCCAATTTTGACTATTAACCTTAGTACAAGGCCAAGGCGAGGCCGATATCTGAGCCCCAGGTGGATGAGCAAAGAGCAGTCAGGCGAGCTGGAACCTATTGTTAATCATTTATTGCACCATATAGTGCACTGGAGAACAGGAAAAAAAAATTCCAAGTGCAGTAACAAAATTTAAAAAGTCCAATTCCACAATGATTTCAGGTTTTTTTTATTTACCATGTACAATATATTGCAAGACTGACCTGGCGGTATGATTCCCCAGGTCAATATGAGTTTGTAGATACCTCACATATATTGTTTCTTATTATTTAAGTGGTGAAAAAAAATTCTGAAATATGTTCCTCCCAAAAAATAGCGCATAATTTTAAAAACGTGTTTTTTTCACTTTTATTAGTCCCCTTAGGGGATTTGAAGTTGCCACTGACTGATCGCTTGTGCTGTACAGCACAATTGATCATCTGTGAACATCAGAACTGAGCCAACGTTCACAGGAAGATTATCATTACAATCGCAGAGGTCATCAGTTGACCCCAGTCTGTCATGAGAACAAATCGTCACTCTGTCATCACGTCACAGGGCCGCTGATGGGAAAGGCACGTTCCCAACCGATGCATGATAAATCACGCTGTCAGAGGCTGACTAGTTAATAGGCACAGGCAGATCTCCGATCCATCCTCACCTGTTTTCTGCGCATGCGTGTTAATCAAATCAGCTGACATGAAGGGAAATATGTGGGCTCAGTACTTGAGTCCATATCAATCCAGGGGATATGAGCAATGATGTGCATATACATCATATATGGGGGGGGTGAACAATTCTTAATTATGCCAGACATACTATTCCTTTGTACTGCAAGTCCAAAGAGATAAGCCATTGTGACATGTGAGACTGTCCGATGACCCTTTTTGTCCACTAATTTGTGGAATACCTGCTGATGTCAGATTGCATCAGTTCCCTGCAGTGTATTAGACTGCATCATTTAAAGGACAACTATGCAATCATCCAGTCCAATGAGGTAACAGCCTTGATTATCTCCCAACAAACTTGTGGGGCACAATGCCCTGAAATTGGGTTGAATGATATAAAAAGGGGCTTGCATCTGTCACTGGTGTGATTCTACAGGACCTCAGTCTAGGAACTATGCTTCTAGCTGGTAGATTACAGAACTGTTCTGTTGCCCAATATTGAGCCCATTGAATTTGTATGAAGAACCCAGGTGGGACAATCAGGTCACCTAGCCTCATACCTCACTGTGGGTGGCCATCAAAAGCAGGGTACTGCTGGCCAGGGTAGTTGTTCCTGGATGCTTTGAAATAATGGAGGTTTTAATTCCTGACAAGCCAGAGAAAAGGTGAGACTCTGTCACATGCACTATCTTGTTTCCTTGCTTGGATTTGCTGTTTTTGAAGTACTGGAGGTAGCACCTGCAGTATTAGCACCCATCTCTGCTAAGACTGGCAAGGAAGCTCTATTTTAGGATGGGTGAAGGATGTTAGTTTTCAGCCAGATCCTAAATGTGTGGACAAGAAAAGGCCTGTCTACTTCCTATTACAGAATACATCAGACTCAGTAGCCCAAGAGGCATTGATCCATGGCTTGGTGTGAGCAGTGCCAGGACAACACTACTGTATGTAATTCAGTACACCAGCTAGAGAGAAAATAACTAATTCTGTAAGAGCCTCTTTGGTGTTAGTAGAGCTGAACTCCTTTCTGAGCCCCCGCTTGCAGTGAATGCTCCAAAGGATTATCAGTGACTGGATAACAGACTTCCTCTGGTTGTATCAAGTCAAGACACCAGACGTCCATAAGACTCGGACAAGTGAAAGATTGCGAAACCTTCAAATTCTAAGTCGTGATCTCAGGTCCCGCTACGAACATGAATGGCAGGAAGCATGCACGCAAAAGTTAGTGTTTGGCGCAAATCAGGGCCAGGTGGTCTGCAACCGTTGAGAAAGGAACTGAATTTTTCCCCAGTTTAGACTGCAGTCAGTGTTCTTGTGTTGCACCTGGTTACCTTTTGCTGTGTATGGGTTCCAGGGAGGGGAAGCTTAGAATTGTCTATAAATTGTGAAGTATCGGGTGACACAAGAACCGACCACTCTGTGTACCCAGTAATTCACAATGCATCCCTAGGGTAGTTTCCAAGCGCTTGTACTAGGAATGGTGTATCTTTGGTAAATTTTCTGCACAAGTTCAGTGACATTTCACATTAGTGTCATTGGGACACCGTGCGGTGGTCGTGGTCAACTGTGACTGGGTGTACGTTACGTTGATTTGTTGGTTATCCCTGTTGTGTTCTCAGAGATTTCTATCCAAACACTCTTTTAGTATAAAGATATAATTCTTCAAAGCTGTCAGGTCTAATTTCTGATCTGTGACCCACTCTCGGTACTCGGCTTGCATGTTGGTGACCTAATAAACCCTTACCAGAACAGTACCTTTACTTTGTCTTGTCTGAGTAGTGTTCTGGTCTTGGGAAAGGAGTGTGAACATTCAGTTGGATGAGCCTTGGCCCTTGAGCACCGATGACCCTCCTGTCTCCACATTCACGTTCTAGAACACCATAGGTGATGTGAACTGGCTATTTAGTACATTGGATGGAAATATTTAACTGCTTGGCTGGAAAAAAGTCCCTAATTAAGTTGCTTATTCGTGCTAGATATCATGATGGGACTTCCTCCTGAGAGAGGGGAATTGAAAGCTGTTTAATTCACTGTTATAAAATGCTGACACTTTTGTACTAGGTAGAAAGTATAGTTCCCATACATATAGAAGAATCATTTTGGTGTGGTGCAGCTCATCTGGTATGAAATTACACAAGTCATCAACTCCCTGCAGGTATTATAATGCTAGAAATCACCGAAGAGGGAGCCAGTCTGATGGCTATCCTGACATTGTGTTCTGCAAGTGAAAGTAAGGAGGGGGTCGACCACTATCACAAGGAAGGCGTCCTATTTGCATTTGTGACCACCTCTACTCTATGTAAACCCCCGATGTACAAAACCCATTATCAATTATAGAAGCACAATGATTTAACGAGTGAAAACTTCCTGCCCAAGAGGAATTATCAAGATTTATGTCTATGAAATTGCCTTTACAGTTGATAACAGGTTCATGACTAACTCCAGAGATGGCTTCACCTATGGAATATTTCAGTTCCATTAGAATAACATCATGAAATGTAAATATGGCCTCCTATATGATCTGGATACGGCCAAGAAAGCTATTCTCCCCGTAACTGCATGAATGTTAATAGAGGATAGAACCCTGTGAGACACCTCGGCAAGGTAACTTTGGAAAATGAGCCACATACAAATTGCAAATGAGGACTGACACAAATAGTAGCACACCGCTGATACTTTTTGAGGGTCTTAACCTTAATGAATAAATTCATCGATCTAACAATGGATGTACGTGCTCAAATAACTCCCGGAATTTTAATGAAGTCGCTCAGAGGGCACAGCAAAATAAAATTATGTGGGGAAATATTTTATTCAGGACTGGCTATTAATATTGGTGTTACTAGGATGGAGAAAAATGGACAACCTCTGAAATAAAACTAAAAGTTATGATTAAAAAAATGGCTAGAATTTTTTTTTTTTAATTGCTAGATTCCAAAGTTGTCTTATTATTTTTCTCATGGAAAAAGCAATGGTTCAATGACTTTTCTCCAGTCACTTGGTTTCTCTAGTATCAGATCCAAGAGCAAAAAGTGAATAAAAGCCAAGGTTGAGTTCACATTGTGAAGGAAGGGCGAAAAAGGGACAAATGCCCCGGAGAATCTATCAACAGCTCAAACAAACGTATATAAGCACCCTTTTACCCACTCCTTCTGAAGGGACTATGGGATGCCAAAGGGCTTACACGACAGTCAGGGACCTGCTGAAGGTCCCCAATTGCCACCATGTTGGTACTCCTGTGAAGTCCATCCATAGCTGGCTTCATAGGAGACCACGATTTTTATTATATATACTGCAACACTAGGTATTGGAGTATTAGCCCACGCTGCGTTTTTGATGCGATTTTTTTAACTGCATGTTTTCTGCATAAAAAAAGTCAGGTGTATTATGAAGCCATCAAAGCCTATGAGGGTTCAGAAGTGCTTTGCCAGTGCTGCATATTTTTTCCGTGCATATTTGGTGCAGATTTTGAATGCATGAAAACCGTGAGGACCCTTGACGTGGGTTACAAGCTTACGTGTTTTTGTCTAAAGTACCTACCAATATCTCACATAATGATTTATGTTTTTTATTTATTTTTTTGCACTTTTTTTGCAGGGTGCAGCTAAGCTATATAGGAAGCTATATAGGATGTCTGTCTTGTTGTGGTGCATTGAAGTAGTGCCTAACAGCCCACCTAGTCTAATAGAAAAGGCGTATGTAATAGGCTGGGCACACTTTGCATCACACGTGTGTGATTGCCGCCCTATGGGAACCTCATTCTGTGTGCACAAAAAATACCAACAATCACCCTCTCCAAGTCAAGGAAACGAGGAGTGATTGGTGCGCTGGTGTTCTGCACCTTTGTTGCCCTTTCCTATATAACTGTGGCTTACTGCATCCTGCTGAGTGCTTTTGATTACAGACTAAATAGCTGCTGATGGTGAGCAGATGTTGGATGCAGAAAAATATGCAGCGTGTTAATTACTTATCCGTTATTTACAAGCATTTTTCAGCCCTCCAGTCATTGACTTCAGTATAAAATATGCAAGGAGAAAAAACACACCAAAAACACATCGAATACATGTCAAAAATGAACCAAATATACACCAAAAAAACATCAAAATACATGCCAAAAACACACCAATAATGCATCGAAGACATGCCAAAAACATACCAAAAGCACACCAGAAAAACATCGAATACATGACAAAAATGGACCAAATATACACCAAAAACCATTGAATACATGCCAAAAAAAGATCAAAAATGCATAGAATACATGCCAAAAAACAGACCAAAAACACATCGAATACATGCCAAAAACATACCAAAATCACACCAAAAAAAACAGAATACATGCCAAAAATGGACCAAAAACACACCAAAAAAGGCATCAAATACATGCCAAAAAACTGACCAAAAAACCCTTGAATACACACCAAAAACGCATTGTGTTTTTGCGTTTGCATTTCTGGTAGAAGATGCATATTTACTGCAGCAACGTTCAGCACCAAATATGCAGTGTGGGCACATAGCCTTAGGTACAAGCAATTAAACTATTGCAGGCTCAAAACTCCAAGGAGGACTAAGGAAAAACCACCCCAACCCTTTTCTCGATATAAAAATTAGAAATGAAAAACAAATAAATAAGATATAATATAAATAATATATGTGTATATGTGGCAACCCAAAGTCCGGATGACACTATGTCATTATCTTCCCCTGGGGGGTATGTGTCATACCTGAGAGCAACAGAGGGAATCCACACCAGGCAAAACCCAAAGCACACAACACCTTTCTGCCTCCAGGCCTGAAGGTGGAGACCTAAACCCGGGTTCAGGGTGAGCTCCCCTATAAATTCTGGTCTGGGGCAGAGTTAGTCAGTTCAGTACAGAGCAGTACTGAGGAAGACATCCTGTGGACTAGAGCAATGCTAAGCTCGTCCCAGTAGAGCCAGCTTGAGTGACCCATAGGCAAGGGTCTGAGGAAGTGGAGAAGAGCCTGGGGAGCTGAGCGGTGTCGAGATCACCCCTGAGGAGTAAGCGCCAGGAAAGGAGACACCAGAGTCCGAGGCTGTGTAGGGCCTAAGGACCCGGCAGCCAATACCAGAGGGTGAGGGATTCCAAGTCCCCCATCCACACCAAAGTGCCCGGATGCACAGTTCCAAGTTCCCCATCCACATTAAAGTGCCTGGAGGCACAGCAGCATTGAGAGCCCAGGAGCAGTCGCCCATGAAGCGAGACCCAGCCACCACGGTGCCAGCCATGGCCCCGGTAATGCAGTTTCTGATGTGGTACACACCAGCAGCGACGTGGTTGCCGCAATACTCAGGGGAACCAAATACCCAGACAGGCTTCAGAGAGAGACTGGACAGGTATTTTAGAGTGTACCCCCTGATGGAAGACCAACGAGTCAGTATATTGATTGGGCAATTAACTGGTGCAGCCGAGCGGGAAGTAAAGTCCTGGCCGGATACTGATAAAGACACTTTGAACATTTAATGGCCAGACTGAAAGTCACCTTTGATACCCATACAGCTGCCAAGCTAAAAATAAGATTCTTTGGGTGTAAACAGAGGGTGCAGAATAGCATAAGAGACTTTGCTTTAAACCTCCAGGAAGCGCTGAGGGCAATGAAACAACCAGATCCTGGCAGTGTACCAGCAGAGAACAGACTGCTCATTGACCAATTTATTGAGGGGCTTTTATCCCCTGGCCCTGTCCTTCTGCTTATGATGGCCATCCAGAGTCCTGATCTAGACTTTGCACAATTTAAGGACAGGGCCATCAGAATACTGCAAGAAGAAGCAACAGCCAGTGGCCCAGAGCCTGCACAATGCCTGGCCATAACCTACCACCAAGAGGAGGCGCTGACCCCACAGACCACAGCTGCGGCTAGTGCACAGAGTCTTGAGCCTATTACTACTGAGGCTCTGCACTTAAAGGTTGAAGCACTAAGAGCGTAGCAGAGATGGTCAAAGCTATGCAAGCGATGCAAAGATCCAAACTGGCAGAGAAGATCGAGTTTGCTTCCAGCAGAGATGACGTCCCGTGGATGCGACAGAGGAGGAACCCCCTGGCCAGAGGATGACCCACCGATCGCTATGACCCTGAAGGAAAGCCCATCTGCCGCCGCTGCAATAAGCCAGGCCATGTTGCAAGAGCCTGTCCTTTAAACGAGGATACCCTAGAGCAGCAGGCCACCACTCAGGAATGAGACCACCTGGCCCACCAAACTGGCGCAACAGGTATGTGCAGGACGCCCAGTCCTGCCTGTCGTGCTAGATGGTATTCCCATTAACGCTTTGTTGGACACCATATATCCTTTACAAAAAATACTGGGCAGATTCTGATATTACACATGGCCCAGATGATGATTTTACTATCTATGCTAGTAGTAGTAAACCTGTGCTACAGATTGGGTTTAAAGAAGTGACCATAAAGGTGGGGCGGGTGGAATTAAAAGCCCAGAGATTGATAATTTCTGATGCTGATCGACGAGAGTAACCCAATGATAACTTTAGGCACTAAGTTATTGAAAATTGTCTTGTGGAGATTATTGTCTTGTTACAACAGGTTGCTGAAACTGCTAACCATGGGCAGCAGCGAATCCTGTAGAAGGAGACAAAGGCTTTGATGCTGAGGCAGCAGGTAGAGTTGACTGAAGGAGAAGTCGGCAGGGTAAGAGTAAGTGATCTGTTTTACCCATTGTAATACCCCCAAGGAGTGAAATGCTAATCTGGTGTAGGGCAGCAATAGGCCTTAGAGGGCAAGATTACCAAGCCCTGGTAGAGCCCATGTACACAGACAGTAGGCCACTTTCCTGACAGCAAGAGGGGTAGTTGATGTCCATAAGGGGAGAGTACCTGAAAGTATCTTAAATTGCGGTGAAGCAGAAGACAAACTGCCTAGGTATGCTACCATTGCTAAATTGTATACTGTCAACAACAATTCCATCAAGGCAGTGGAGCCCTGGAACCCGTCTAATCAGGCGGAGGATAATGGCTCAGAGGGAAAGC
The DNA here is from genome assembly GCA_033576535.1 of Allobates femoralis. NCBI lineage: Eukaryota > Metazoa > Chordata > Amphibia > Anura > Aromobatidae > Allobates > Allobates femoralis. Next base: position 822,026,517 of record JARQOC010000003.1, read on the forward strand.
TGGAGGATTGGTGCCAGAAGTTACATGTAGGCATAGACTCCACTCCTTCACATCAAAAGCATGGAGCCTACCAGGTAGTGCAGGAATATGAGCAAGTCTTTAGTAAAAATCCTTTAGATTTTGGGCAGGTAAAAGGGGTTCAACATCATATCCCCACTGATTATCATCCGCCCATTAAAAAAAGATACAGGCCTGTACCGCCAGCTGAAGGAGGCTGGGATGATAAGAGATAGTTGTAGCCCCTGGGCAGCTTCTCTAGTCCTGGTGAAAAAGAGGGATGGTGAAATGAGAATGTGTGTAGATTACCGCATTACACATAAGGAAGAATACACACTACCCAGACTTGAAGAATCACTAGCTGCATTAAGAACTGCATTGAGAACTGCTAACTACTTTTCCACCTTAGATCTTACCAGTGGGTATTGGCAGATGTGGACCGGGAGAAGATAGCGTTTGCCACGCCAATGGGCCTCTATGAGTTCAATTGTATGCCATTTGGACTCTGCAATGCACCAGGAACATTCCAGAGGTTGATGGAGTGCTGCCTGGGACACAAGAACTTTGAAACCATCTTACTGTACCTGGATGATGCTATAGTCTTCTCCAAGATGTATGAAGACTATCTGGAGCACTTGGCTTAAGTTTTTGAAGTGTTATCCAGCAATGGCATGAACATGAAGCCATCCAAGTGTCACCTGTTGAAGCCGAAGGTACAGTACCTCGGTCACATTGTCAGTGGTAAAGGCGTAGCACCCAATCCTGAGAATGTCACTGTCATTAGGGACTGGCCAAGACCCACCACAGTCAAAGAGGTACTGCAGTTCCTGGGGTTGGTAGGATACTACAGGAGATTCATCAAGGGATTTACACCCCTGCAAGACCTCCTGGTAAGCCAGTCCAAGAAGCAGAAGAATCTTTCAATCAGTTAAAATGGGCCCTGACGAGGGATGAGATCCTAGCCTATCCTGATTATAGCCAGCCATTTGTGTTGTTCACTGATGTCAGTAATGTGGGATTAGGAGCAGTGTTATCCCAGGTGCAAAGAGGCAGAGAAAGAGTGATAGGCTATGCCAGCATGAAGCTCTGTCCTACAGAAAGGAACCCAGAGAACTACAGCTTGTTTAACTTAGAGTTCCTAGCTGTAGTCTGGGTGATTACAGAGTGTTTCAAGCAGTACCTGGCTGCAGCAAAATTTACTATCTTCACGGACAACAATCCATTGACCCACCTGCAGACAGCGAAATCTAGGTACTCTATGTCCAGCAACGGGATAGTGGGAGGAGCCAGGTGAAGGGTGGAAAGTTAGAGAGGATCCTGGTGAGGGGAGGTGACAAGACAACAAAAATTACACACAACAACAAGTTCTAGGCTAGTTTTTAGTGGAGTAGTAGAGAGAAGTAGCAGACCAACCCAGACAAAGCCAGACCAGTCAGAGGAGAGGCGCAACTACCAGAAAGGACTGAGAGAACACGGACCCCGCGGCCTGTTGCACTATGGGGCTTGCCCGGGTCCAAGGCTGTGAACTGCAGTAAAGGACAGAAGGAGTTCAGGGGTGCTCGAGTTAGCGGGGACCCTGGTGGACTGGGCCGGAACCAGAGTGCCGACTCTGATGACGTGGCAGGGAAGCTTTATGCCCCAACCACGAATCCCGGGGGGGGTGCGGAGTCTTTATGTTCCGAGACCCAACCTCCGGTACAGTGAAAGGAAGGCTGTCATATTAGGGCTAGGGGACCCAGAAAGACACCCCATGAAAGCCTGTAACCTCTGGACTGTAGCTAGCATGTGAAACAGACCGAAAAGGCCTGAAAGGAACACGAACCATCAGATGAACCATCCCAGCTGCTAGACGACACCAGAGACGCTACTGGTTTGACTGTCTTGCAACCATCTGCTGAGCAGGATAGTAAACCCGGTTAAAGCTTTACAATTTGTGAGACTCTGATTGCCGCACCTGAGAGGAGACCGACTGATTCTGCGAGCTGGCAGCCTGATGGTAAAGGGACCCTGCACCCACTGCACCACACATCCTATGTGGTTGCCCTGATGACAAGCCCTGCCCGTGGAGGGCTCAACATCATAGTTGCTAACCCCCGTCATCACCAGGGGTCCTGAGTGCAGCAGTGGCTATCCATAGCCGCAAACATGGGTGGTGTCACGTAAAATCCCATAAACTGATAAATTCCCCTTCTATTGACTGCCTGGGACCACGAAGCCGGGTCACGACACTGTGACATCCTGCAGCCCTAGACGACGACCAGAGGGCCCGGGTCCGAGTACCCTATGGCCCCGGTGGGCAGATCAGCACAGGAGATCTGGTATGATCAGACCATGTTCCTGTATGGTCAGACACATCCATTACACAGTACATAGCAGGGACAAATATATAGGATTATCTCAGCCCAGGAGATGTGGTATGATCAGACCATGTCCCTGTACGGTCAGACACATCCATTACACAGTAAATAGCAGGGACACATAAGATTATCTCAGCACAGGAACATTTTTTTTTAACTCATCCAATTGCGGAAATTATTATTCCAATATTTATTGGTTAAAATAAACTTTGGTTGTAGGGAAAACCCTTTAAGGTATCGTCACAGAAAGTTGAAACTTTAAACTACATGATGATAGAATGTGGAGTTTCCCTTTAAGCCAAAGACAACAGATTGTATTTGGACCTATAAAGTAAAGCTTATACAGATCAAGGACACCTAGAAATGACTGGAAGAAGGAGATTTACAGGATTTTCTGAGCCCAGCACCAGTGATTAGCCCGTTCATGGCTTCCACATGATTACTATTCACCTGTCGTCTAATAAAATACAGCTTTGGACTTTTCTAGCTGACCGGATTCCTTAATATATCATAAAGAGTTCTGCCGTACACCGTGACCCAGTAGTGTGCTTCAATTTCTGCCAATGAAGCATGTCTGCATAAAAGTATAGCATAATGGCCCGTGCCCGTATTAACAGCGCTTTTTCATTTCAGATTGGGAGTTAACGCTGCACGACCAGGACAAGCACCAATCACTTTGCAAACAGTGCCAGAAGAAATCATGCCGGAAATGAGCGGAAATACCAAAGGCCATTGAGTCCATCCTGGGTGTGTAGAAGAAAAGGACTGGTGCCCGCTGCTCATACACCAGGGTTTAACCCAATATCTGGATGAGGGGAACCTTACCTATGGGAAATAGATGCTTTACCATTAAACGCTATTCTGATCCAGCACACTGAGCCAATACGCCTCAACACCCTATCGCCAATTTTAACCTGTATGGCACAGCAATTTTTTACATTGTTTTTTTTTGTTTTACATTTTGGCCTTCCAGGAGTTGTTTTCTTCTGTTGACTATGCTATATGAAGCAGGGATGTGGAGTCGGTGTCTATTTTGGGTGGAGTCGGAATCGGATTCAGTAAAATTGAGCGGATGAAGTCGGAGTCAGATGTTTGGCTTACTGACTTCACAGCCATTGTTATGGGGTTGGTGGCGTGGAGTTGGAGTTCATGTCCATTTTGGTGGAGTGGGATTCCGAGAAACTGAGAAGTCGGAGTTGGATGCTTGGCTTGCTGACTCCAACTCCACAACCTAAGCTGACTACGACTCCAACTTCACAACCATGGCTGTGAAGCCATGGATGTGGAGTTGCAGTCGTCGAGATGGAGTCAGTGTCCATTTTTGTGGAGTCGGATGTTTGGCTTACACGCCGCCATTGCATTGTCAACTGAAGGTATCTTTGTTCCCCGGAAGTTCCAACAGATCCTGCGGCTTACTTCCTGTTGAATACCTTCCCCGCTTTACACACCGCTATCCACAAAGGAATATGGGCGTACATACTTTGCGCCGCAAGTACATAGGCTTGACGGAGTTGTGTATTCCATGACGCTAATACGCTGATTGGACAACGCAATAGCGTCATGATTAGCCAGCCTGCGCAGGAAGGCTGGCTAATGCATGACACCATTCCAAATGTGTAGTGTGAATGGATAGCTCTTTAAATATGGCGCCCTGAGAAGGGACAGCCAATCGTAACACAGTAGCCCCCACCAATGATCTCTGATGGGACGTGGTAGCCATGACGCTGTGGCACGCCCCTGGGAATTCACTAGGCGACGCAAATTCCATCCCTGTGCCCCGTTTACACACCACTACCATGGCAATTGTGCCTTTGTGTTGCCTTCGGTTTTTGAGCACGGCTCAGAAAAAGGTATCTGAGTCAACTGCAGGACACCGGGAGGAATTTCCCTATTTACACGCTGCCATTTCGTAGCAATTTCATGGCAACAGGCACAAATATCCCCAATGCCAGGCAGTTGCTACCACGCAGCGGAGGCGTGTATATGCGGCATCGGCGATCGGTATCCACCGTCAAAAATGTGCGCGTGCACGTGCGGTTGATACATGTTGCTAGGCACAGTGGCGTCGTGTAAAGGTACCTTTACCGACTCCACAACATTAGTATAAAGAGAATACAGAATGAGTTGTATTTTTCATTTTCATTATTTTGGGCATATTTCATTGGGAAAAGGAAAAACAAGTAGCAATTCACTTTTTTTGTTACCGTTTTAACTTAATACACATTTATTTTGCAGGTTGATACAGTTACAGCCATAATGCACTTAGACTCAAAAATTTCATATAGTAAAAAATGCAAATAAATGAGCCAGAGTGAAAACTTTTTTACCAAATACAGCTCATAGCAAACTCCATATCAACACAACATATCAATAAGGAGGACAAAAGGAGAATTTTGTGTACTCACCGTAAATTCCTTTTCTCTTAGCCTCTAATTGGGGGACACAGGACCGTGGGTGTTATGCTGCTGTCCACTAGGAGGCGACACTAAGCAGAATCTGCAAAAGAGTTACAGTGGCTCCTCTTCTGCAGTATACACCCCTGGAGCAGGCAATGCCTCACCAGTTTGTGCTAAAGCAGTAGGAGATTAACATATAATAACATTAAAACAGGGCCTGTAACCACGCAGACAACCTGTGTAAACAGATATAGCCAACAAGGTAATAACAGTGTAACCGTAAAAGTTAGCAAGTAATATTAGTACAACAAGGCCTGCAACTAAGCAGGCACATGCGGAAACCGTGAAGAGTCAACGGAGCAACGAGTGTATAACAAAACCTGTAGCCAAACAGGCTCACAATACTACAAGGCCTGTAACCAAACAGGCACAAGTCTAAACACTCAACATTTCACAGAGTGATAATAGATAAACGTGTATAACCTGTTGACCCTGTAACAGCTGAGAAGCTATGTAAGAATTGTAGAAAAAAAGGCCCACCAGGGCAATAGGTGGGTGCTGTGTCCCCCAATTAGAGGCTAAGAGAAAAGGAATTTACGGTGAGTACACAAAATTCTCCTTTTCTCCTTCGCCTCATTGGGGGACACAGGACCGTGGGACGTCCTAAAGCAGTCCCTGGGCGGGAAAAGCAATGGAACTACCAACACTGAACAAAAACAGTGAAGGACTATGTCCCTACAGGTGGGCTACTGCCACCTGGAGGCCACGACTACCTAAACTTGCCACTACCGGAGACTGAGTAAAAACACTATGGCGCCGTGGAAAAACATGTAAGCTGTACCATGTGGCTGCCTCACATACTTGTGGTTATGGCTCCTGGTGCTTAACAGCCTAGGCCTTTACAGCCAGAATAGAATGTGTGTTGCGACCTGCCGGAAGGGGCGGGTCTTTGATGGTAAGAGCATCTTGGAGGGTTGGTCTAAACTAACTGGCTCGAGAAGTCATAGAGGCTGGCAAACCTGTGCGTTCCCCCCTGTAAGAAATAAGAGAGAAACAGGTCGACCTCCTGAGGTGCTGACCTGGACACATAGGGCTCTGACGAGGTCCAGCATATGAAAAAGAAAAAACTGTGTTGACCCGATGAACAAACGTTGGGAACAGTGATGGCAAGCCGTGTTCTTAGCCAGGTGGAAAGATGACACCACCTTGGATAAAAAAGATGGGGTCGACCGTAGGGAAAACCTTCTTCAGATGGAAGACTAGACATGGCGGCGTACAGGAAAAAACTGTAAGCTGGGAGACTGTTTGGAGTGGAAAAAGGAATTCCTGAGAGAAGCTTGAAGGATGGTCCCTGTAGTTCCGTGAGGACGAAGTGAGGTCACCTGGGTCCAGCGGCCTCCTGGAATAAGGAGGTAGAAGACAAACACCTTGGAGAAAGAATTACACAACAGGAATTGAAGCAAGGTGGTTGAGGAATAGGATGGAAAAGGCTGAAATCTGTCCTGTGAGGAAACTGAAGGACAATCATTAGTCTAGGCTCAAGCGAAATAAACTGAGAATTCTTGTTAGAGAATAGTCCCAAGGGACCGACGTAGACGGTCACACCAAGCAAGATAGCTGTTTTATGTACAATGGTAAACATTTACTGAAGTTGGTGTCCCGCTCTGAGTATGAGTGCCAGAACATCCCAAGAAAAGGCCAGCATGGATGAAGGCTCACGTGTTAAAGGGCCATGCTGACAAATTAAGTGCCGACGAAGACCGACAGCAAAACGGTCGATACGGGCGTAGGACTGAGCGGGCTGGCAGGCACGTCTGCTGAGAGTTGTACGAGACCGACGTACCAAGTGCTACTGTGCCAGTCTGGAGCACGAAGATGATCTGGTGATAGTTTTGCTTGATCCGTCTCACTACCTAGGTATAAGGACAGAGAGCAAGAAATACTAGTACGTGTTCCTAGCGACTATGGTCGGAGAACCTGGCTAGGAGTACAGGAACCTTGGTATTGTCATGCCATGATCTCCGCTGCCAGGGTTGTTTAACATACATCAAATATAAAGTGCACTATTTAAAATATAGCTTTTAATAAATTATTTGTTAAATTAACAAATCAGTGTTGTCCCACACCTAGTGTCTATAAACACACGCTTCATACAGGGTTGTTTAAACGTCGACCTGACAGAAGGCGCCTGGATGTAGGGACCAGTCCCCTGAGTCCATTGCTTGGCAGCTTTGAGGACGTGCACAGTCCAATTGTCCATGCACGGTATGTGGATGGCCTACAGGACAGTTCGTGGATTATGCCTAGGAAAAGAACTTCTACCACCGCCTGGATGCTGTGGGTTCTGCCTTAGTGGGCCACACATGCCATGGCCGTACTAATGTCTGACTGTAGTCTGATTTGGCAGCCTGTGAGAAGAAAGCTGAGGAGCTTTAGTGGCAAAAGGACCGCCCGATCTTCAATAGACATCTGTGATTCCAGGCGGGACTCTAAGACCTGTATCCTGCGATGGGGGCGCACCACGTCCCATCCAGATAGACTCGCATCAGTGGTCAGGATGTTCTTACATGGTAGAGGAAGACTGTCCCCGCGTGGGAGAGAGTGGCCAGAGTAACCGGTAGAGGGACTGCTGGGCCAATTCTGGCAGTGAAGCCTTTAGTAGAAAAACACAGGCTTTCTATTCCTATGACTTGATGCGAGGTGCAGCTGAGGAAGGGTACTGCTGCTATTGCTGCCACAATTCCACCTAGAACCTTTATGGCAGTTCTGAAGGACTGCGGAACCTGGCGAAGGAGGGCACGGACTCATAGCCGAAAGGCCCAAGCCACATCTTGAGGAAGGTGGACTCAGGCTGTTGGTGTAGTGAAATGCAGTTTAAGTAAGATAGGAGACCGAGCTGGAATTGGAGTAGGCCTGTGGAGGTTGACTAGGTAGCCGATCATTTTTTAGAGTGCCTACCATGAAGAAGATGCCGCTCACCTTCACAGAAGGTCTTCGATGAGCAGGTCTTTCAGGAATGGAAGTATGACAACGCTCCTGGATGAAGGGAAAAAATCAGGACGGTCGCCATGACATGTATGAACATTCAGGAGACTCCTGAATCTGTAGCCAAGCCGGATATGCCATTTATTGGCAGCATTCTTGTTGATTCCTGGATGTGAGGAATTCCTCCTATTTCCTGGACGTAGCTATGGAGTGAAGAATGTCCATGCGGAAATGGCTTACCTGGACATGCCTGTCCAGTTGGTGTAGGCCTAGTAGAGGCCGTATTGTACTTTTCTCTTTGGAAACTACCAAGATTGGAGTAGAAAACTGCCAAGAAAAAACACTCCTCGCGTGGTACGGGTACCAAGACTCCTGAGCCGAGAAGAGACTTAATCGCTGTGAAGAAAGCTTGGGCCTTCACTGAGAATTTTTTTTTTTTTTTTTTTTTTTTTTTTTTTGGAACTGAAAGGGTGCTGATAATAGAACAGCTCAACTACTTACAAGTGGTGGTGTAAGGTTTGCTTGAGCGTAAATTGGCGAGATTGCCTCTGCCAGTCTGAACCAGTCGATGAGTAACAAAAATATGGTAGGCAAGTGGAAACCGCTGTGTCCACCGCTTTGCTTGTCCCGTCATGAGGCGAGAGGGCAGTGAAACCCTGGTTAGCATCCTATCTCGGGCCACTGCCATAGGTCATAACCCACTGCGTCAAAGTGGGCTCCTGTGTTTGCTGGCGGCGATTAAAGGGCTGCCTGGCAGGGCGCTGAGGGAAACAAGCGCATTTGTCTTACATGGCATCTAAAGTCAATCAGTGCAGTTGTTCTCTGAGCAGACGTCCGCTGAGGTAGTTGAAGCCTGTGGGGGATTCTTTTGGAGGCCGTGTGTGTTGGCTATTCTACCTATGGAGGTGATGGGAATAGTAATGACAGTTGCTAATGCTGTGCGATTGGCTAAATAAAGGGTTGATGTATCAAGAAGTCGGTTGCGTCTGCGACCTGAACTGCCTGGTCCGCCGAAGCAGGATTGGTGTTCGTGGGCCTCAGGATAGTATTGCAAGTCAGGGAGGGGCTTGAGGTAATGTGGCCCAGTTGAGGTCGCAGCTGGGAAAATGGATAATGTACATTAAGTAGTTTTGCCAGGGTGAGAGCTGGGAAAACAACCCTGAAAACAGATCATTTGCAAAATATGTGTACCATCATTGCACGTTTAAAAGACACCATGTGTCTGCAGCCTCAATTGGTGGGTCGGAGATATCCAGGACCTGCTACTGGACGCCACTATATCTCCTACTAAATTGGTAGGATCTGGCGGTACTAGACCTAAGTACGTCTCACAGTCCCGGTCAGACTGAAAGCATGAAGGGGCTGTAATAGATCCTCAGGTGCCATAGTAGTGCACGGACTAGACGGAATCAGTCCGGGGAGGGGTAAGGAATGGCCCGTCATACGGGGCATTACCACCACTTCGTCTCGTGCTACTTATAAAGCTCTTACTGACACAATATACGGTGAGAAGCAGGCTAGCTTATGTAGCAGTAAAGTATAGAGCTGCTTACTCCTGCAATGGCAGCACTAGACTGCCCAGCAGTCCTGCAGCGTTGTCACCGCTGCCACATGTTGCCCATAGTGTGGAGGCCAACTGATCAGGCATCTGACCAGTTTGTGTCCCCTGTAAAAAATCCCCAGAGCACCTGCATGGCAGCCTGCCTCTGATGCAGCGTTGTCGCCGCTGCCCCATGCTGCCCAGTGTGGGGGCCGACTGATCAGAAATCTGACCAGTCCGTGTCCCCTGTGTGGATCCCCCCCGCCCGTGCACCTGCATGGCTGCTTTCTGATGCAGGACTCCGTCCTGTTGCCATGGAGACCGCCGGCTTCCGGAGCGGAGGAGGAGGGGCGGGACATAGATCCTCAGGGCGCGCAGGAGATCTCGCGATGTAAGCGAGAAGGCGCCAAGAAAGACCGTCCCGCCTCTGGATGACGCGACCGCAGCGTCATCCGGTGGGCGGTCGGGAGGCGGGGCTGAGCGGCGCTGCCGAAATGTAGGCCCAAGCCGGGGCCTAGAGTTCAATGCGGCCCCGAAAACGGGGGCAGGCAGGCGCGGAAGTCCGGACGGGTGTCCGGAACGTCCGCAGCGGGAGACCACCTGTAAAAACGCGCATTAAAGACAGTGACCCCACTGGTATTGGCGGAGCTCTTAATGCCGCGCACTGCAGGGCTGTATGCGGGCTGGAGCATCAAACCATCAAACCCCTGCAGGGGTGAGAAGGGAGGGAGATGACCAGCACGGAGTTCCCGGAGCACCGGATCCGCAGGCATATACTGGTAAATGGCGGGAACAGTCTCTGGGGGGGAGCCCCATAGGGGTCCTGGGAACATCTCCAAACCTGCAGCAGTAGGGGTCTCAGGGGGTACCTTAAAGATGTCTCAACCCAAGTACCGACTAGGTAAAGTGGGGAGGGTTGTTGCTCCTCATTCTGCAGTCTGTGTCCCAGCTTAATGGCCTTGAGTGGGAACGTCTCCTGCTTCTTTGCGTGGGAGGAGATGCTGCAGAACCTCACTTTAACTCACGTCGCCATCAGTGGGGAAATGAGGAAGGAGGATGGAATGCTGGTCTATCTCAACTTTAACCCAGCACCCCAACAGTGGGATGCCGAGAAAGGAGGGCGGCATATGTAAGGATATCTCAACTTTAACCCAGCGCCCCAACAGTGGGTGGCCGAGAAAGGAGCATGCCGGGGGTCACACCGGACCCACTTTTCTTCTATTGAAGAAAAAATTAAAAAGTGAAGAATTTTTTAGAGAGAAATAAAAACTAGATGTGCCTCCTACCGACACTAAGCAAAAACTGGTGAGGCATTGCCTGCTCCAGGGGTGTATACTGCAGAGGAGGAGCCACTGTAACTCTTTTGCAGATTCTGCTTAGTGTCGCCTCCTAGTGGACAGCAGCATAACACCCACGGTCCTGTGTCCCCCAATGAGGCGAAGGAGAAAAGGAGTTTTTTATTGCTTGCAACAAAGTGAATAGTTTATTACAGAGTGCAACACATAAAATATGGTGCAAAATGTATGAACAGATGAGGTAGGTACAAATAGCACAGCATAGTGTTATATCAAGCACAAAAAAGTATTGTGCTTATTCCCATAAACATGATCCGATCCATCAACAAATACATAAAATAGTACAAGCTTTAAACAGCAATGAAGAACACAATGTACATATGGGTTACAGGTCAGTATAGTATATATTACAATATGCTGTATTACTTAAAGTGACGAGTGCCTAGCGATGCTAACAGAATGGGGAAAGGAAAGGCGTCTTTATTATCTGCCCCGGGGTCCACCTAGGTCTCCTGCCATAGCGTTTCATTTCATTCAGATATTGATGGATAGTTCGCCCTGACACTGATGCATCCTGAGTTTGCAGAACAGCTTGGATTTCTTTGGAACTGGATTAGAGCTGCTTATCCACCATTCATACTATCATGCTTTGCAATCCTTCGTCAATGTCCAGGGACATTAGCTACAGTGCAATGAGTTGTAAACTTCTTGATTATGTTGCTCACCATGGACAAAGGAACGTCAAGATCTCTGGAGATGGACTTGTAACCTTGAGATTCTTGATATTTTCAGTAATATTGGTTCTCAAGTCCCCAGTTCTCTACTCTTTCGGCACTCCATATATTTAGTGGCACACACAATGCAAAGATTAAGTCAACCTCTCCACGAGGTATCTGATTTCAGGTGTGATTTTCATATTGCCTTCACCCCTGTTACTTGCCACAGCTGAGCAAGCATTACAATCTTGACAGAAAGTTGTTTATCCATGATTTCGGAAAGTTGGCAACAATTTGTCTGACCCATGTATTGGGTTTTGGTGAAATTATGCAAAATTTGCTTTTTCTGTGTTGTCCCAGTTAATACAAAATAAATAAACCTGTGTATGATAAAACATGTGTAATTGCAATAGTTTTTTTGGAAGAAATATTTAAAGAGGACATGTCACCCCCCTGCTGCATGGCAATCTAAATGCACCACTGAATGCAGAATGTCTGCTGCATTCAGGGGAGGGGTCCCCCATATGTCTGTGTGCTGTGTACCCTGAGATATAGTAAAATTCACTGTTAGAAGACAGGAGGGCATTCCCTGGTGCAGGAGCCAGCTTGATTGACGAGGGCCTTTCCCTCCCCCTCTGCCTCTCTGTGCCGCCTCCTGCTGTGCTGTTTATGCTTTGTTCAGACAGCAGGGCAGGAATCTGGAGCCGACGTCACGACAAATGATTTGCATGCTGTGTGAGAAAGGTTGAGTGACAGAGAGGAGGAGGGCAGAGCTAGCACAGCAGGAGCAGCACTGAGAGCCAGAGGGGAGGGAATGGCCTCTGTCAATCGAGTGGCTCCTGCACCAGGGACTGCCCTCATGGCTTCTAACAGTGAGTTTTACTAACGCCATATCTCGGGGTACACAGCACACAGACACATGGGGCACTCCTTCTCTGAATGCAGCAGACATGCTGCATTCAGTGCTGCATTTAGATTGGCATGCAGTAGGGGGGTGACAGGTCCTCTTTAATTTTCCGGGAACAATTTCAAGGGTGCTGACACTTTTGGTCATGACTGTGTGTTTTAGAATTAGGCTTTTATTATGAAGATATGGCTTTATTTACACAAGACAGGTCAATCCCTTTAAATCACATATAAATGTAAACTCACAATGAATGGTTTTACAATGGGAGACCACTGAATACTTTAGCCCCTTTCATGCCAAAGAGAACATGGCCTCGGTAGGGAGAAATGGCTTCAACATTATCTCCTCTAAAATAAATCAGACCACGTATATCGCTGCCAGTAACTCCAGGAATATTGTGTTTATCAGACCTCACTGATGGAAAAGTGAAATGATAAAGTCAATGGGAGATCTCACCCACTATGACAGTTTGTTTCTCGCCTTTGATACGCTTTCCTGTCATTTTGCTTGTTAAGTTTTTGCTGCAGAGAAACTTTGCCGATGAGGATCTAGTAGGATTGTGCAGCAGATTCTCCCTGCTGTGATCGGCTGAAAGTTCTGCATCGACAACTGATAAGTAAAAGACTGTAATGTGAATAAGCAAATAAAATCTTGGTGCATACATGTATGCACCACCAAGCTTAAAAAAAATTACAATTGTATTACATGGATTCCCACCCAAAAATCTCAGGTGATGCTTGGGAGTAGTGAAGACCTCGCCCTCGACTACTCTTCCTCAGTTCGCCACGGCCATATAGTACAAACAAAGCTGGTGAGAATGGTGTAAACATTTTACCTGGGCGTAGCAGTTCTTCCCGGACACGAGTCAACGTCACATTGTCCAGTGCACACTGTGCGGTTTCATGGTCAGAGTTATTGAAGACAAGTCAACAGCAATTCAAAACTGCTCACACTTTACTTATGACGTGGTTCAGATATCGGTCCTCTTTGCTTACAACAGGGTTTACAGATTATCTTTCACAAGGCATTGACATTATTATACGGTAGAACTCTTTCGTTGAGGTTACAGATAATGTCACATCGGTGATCCTGGTGGATGAATGGGGCCTGACACCTTACTGCCCCATAGATATCCAACTTTATGGGTCAACCCGGATCACCATGATGGACTCACCCTACTCGGCTATGTTACTCCTTCAGAATGACTCCTCGAGTCTACCATCAGTGCCAGCGGCCCTCAGTCAACGCTGAACCCATCACTGTCCACAGTAGCCCACTTGATGAAGAGAAGAGCACTCTGGTCCCTCTGTTCACCTTTTCAGTGTTAGACTCCAATCCATCTTCTGTCACCTCAGCTTACTACTGCCCAATCCTTATGCCTTATACCACACCACAGTTACTTCTGTTTTTCTGCACTCAGTACTCTACTCAACTTATTCTGATTCATGGTTTCAAAGATGTACGATAGGTACCTGTGCCTGAAACATACAGCATAGTGAACACCAGATTAATAAAGGTCCCACATCTTCACTGTACCACAGCGAAGCAACACGGCGGGGTCAGGAACATAGGAGGAGACTTAAGTTGCCAAGCAAGTTGGTACCCGTGAGGGGAGACAGGGCCAGCAGCTTAGCTAAAGCGGCAGCAGGGCCACACACACAGCGCAGAAAGAGGGAGCCAAAGGACCCGGCCAGGGTGGGAGCAACCTGGCCCCTGTACAGACTCCGTGGACAGTACTCAGCTGAATTATTATTATTATTATTATTATTATTTATTTATATAGCGCCATTGGTTCCATGGCGCTTTACATGAGGATGAGGGAGACAAGAACAAGTACACTAAATCTAGGCGATCAGGACGTACAGGTACAGGAGGGGCAGGGACCCTGTCCACGAGGGCTCACAGTCTATGAATTACCATCTTCAGTAAAAGACTTGAAAAACTACAAAACCGTGAGTCTGTGTAATCCTTGCACTCGAGCCCCGCTCTCCCTCACAAACTGTTTCATCACTACTGCCCCGGGGACCAGGCTCTGCCCGTGGAGAGTCGTCACATCCCAGGCTGCTGACCATCATCCCCGGAGGTTCTGCAGCAGTGGTGGTCACCCTGACCACATACCACGGGTGGCGTCACAACTCTATCCCCTGTAAATAACCCACAACCCTTACTTGTGGGCTCGGGACACGGTCCGGACCAAGACCGCCGTGATAACTCCCATGATAGCCCGGTCCGGTACCGTGTATCCCGTCCCAGTGGGCTTCACACTTTTCTCTGAAAATCTTGTATTGAGGTACAATGCAGTAGGTAAAAAGGTGATTCCTCACAGTGCAGCAAACGTGTCTAACTAAAATGGCTGCAGTAAGATTACATGAGGAAGAAGTGAGGCATAACCCCAGAGCTACAGGGAGAAGGGACAAAGCTCCAAACAAGGCAATGCTCCTGCCTAACAACAGGGAAAATGCAATAATTCTCAATCATGGGACATGACACAACAGAACTGTCACTACTTCCCCTAAAACCAGGAAATATCCAACCTTATGTCCTCTTTCATCATGGGCCGGCTTCTCTAGTTAACTCCTCCAGTCCTGTCGCTAGACCTCCCCTTCTAGCTAGAGAACCCTGGACTGGTGACCTCTACTGGTGGCTGATAGCACTGTGCCCACACACAGGGATATTAAACATATTACTACTACTATACATACAAATACACATTACACATAAAGCAATGATGTCTTCAAGGGGTGGCTCACAGAACACTCTCATACAAGGGCAAAGCAAAATTATAACATAGCCCTAATATAACAGGAGCAGGGTGATTTTTCATTTTTGCGCTTTAATTTTTCCATTCTATTCTTCCAAGACCCATAACCTTTTTCTATTTTTATGCTGACAAAAGCCAATTGTGGGCTTGTTTTTTTTGTATTGTGACCTGATATTGTAATCAATACTATCTTTGGGGTAGATACAACCTTTTTATCTTTTCTTATTGCATTTTTTGTGTTGTTGTGGCAAACAAAATCCTGCAATTTAGATTTTTTTTTCTCTTTACACTTTTATAGATTGTGCCCATTAATTTTATATTTAGATATGTCACAGGTTTATTTTAATGCAAAATATGTGTATTTTTTTTTACATATTTTACATTTCTTTATTGTTACTTGAGGGCAACCAGGGTGGTTTGAATTTTTATACTGTTTTTATTTTATTTTTTTTTACATTTTTTCAAACTTTTTTTTTTTACTTTGTTGGTCCCTATAAGGGACAATATACAACTATACCACAAAATTGATGTGTATAGACAAACTGACTGTCTTCTATGACCCCCAGCTGTAGGCTGGACATCATAAAAGGGATCACATGACAGGCACAGGGGTATTTAGCCAGACCAGACTGTCATAGCAACCCATCAGCTCCCTGCAATTGTGTCACAGGGAAGCTGATGGACACTCAAACCAATGTCCGGCCGTAACACGGAGCTTAAATGCTGTTACCAGTAATTGACAGGGCATTTAAAAGGTTAACAGCAGTGATTGACGGAAAGATGCCAGCCATATAATAAAGCCTGCATGTGCCCTATGTGGAGCAGGCCCTGCTTCTGAGTATGCTCCATAGTCCATGATGGATATATCTGATATGGGGCAATATGAAATTAATGCAAGGGGCCCACCATTTCTGGTGACAAAACCTGCTTTCCTACATCACTGGCAATCTGATTTGTGTGTGGGCACCTCTGCATTGGACTCAACTCTGCTATATTGTTTAGTCAACTATGTCACACTGATGCAAGTTCTTTATTGGTTTATATGGCAAACTGAGCTTTGCAAGATCGCTGAGTTAAATCGCATTGCTGCATAGTGGTGGGCACACACAGAGAGTCCATGTGTAAGAACAGTATATGGGCCCTATTCAGCCCAACTCATCTCTGGTATATCGTTGAGTAATCCCGTGTTACAAAGCTGTCGGCTCTGTGACAAACTCAGCTCTCCTATATTGTGGGGCCTACTCTACTATAGCGTCGTGTTGCTCACTCTGATCTATCAGTTTATTGTTACTGGGTCTGTTCTGCTTCATTGGATCATGCAATTCCCTTTTCCCCACTTGTTGTTTTCTGCCATTACTGCTTCCATTGCTCATCCAGTCACTCTGTTGCACTAACATCATCTACCCATACCACATTAGAACTTCTCACCTTGAATGAGGGAAGGGTCGGTAACTTAACAGCTATTGATGTCATGTTATCACCTCTGGAGGTGGAAGAGGAGCAGATAGTGACGTTGTAAAGAGGTGGACTGGTTGCTGTTGTGTTCCTTTCCCTGAAGACCCCAACCACAGTAGTGTATTGTCATGTGAATGGTGTCCTGCGTCTTTGTAAATAATGCATTATGTGAATTGTGATGTAATGTGTAGCAATGTAGTGTGTGGTAGGGATGGGCGAATCTACTCGCTAGGACTCGTTACTCGGCGAGTAGTAAGGGACTCGCAGGACTCGGTACTCTGCGAGTTTCCCAGTGATTACTCGCACGAGTCCAATGCAAATCAATATCAATCCTAGTTTTGTCAGAAACGCTGACAAAACTAGGATTGCCATTGTTTGCATTAGACTCGTGCGAGTAATCACTGGCTACTGTGCCAGTGATAGCAGGGAAACTCGCAGATAACTGCTGTTTCTTTGCGAGTCCAGCTGTCTTCTCTGTGCAGCTCCAGGGTCCTAGAGCCCGCCTGCTCACAGACATTATGTAGCAGTGCTGAGATTGTTCTCAGTCTGCTCATTCCCTGTGTACAGACATGAATGTCTGTGCACAGAGATGATGTAGCAGAGCACAGAGATGATGTAGCAGAGCTGAGATTGTTCTCAGTCTGCTCATCCCTGTGCATAGACATCTATATCTATACACAGGGGATGTAGCAGAGAGGACATCGCGTTTTGGACTGCGTCGGACGGAAGAGGATTTTTTTAATTAAAGATGGAGTCCCTAATGGCTTTTTTTTTTATTTCTAATAAAAAATTTTCCTTGTGTTGTGTTTTTTTTAAAACAATTTAATAGAAATTCATGGCGGTCATGTCTAATATTGGCGTGACCGCCATAAATTTCGGGCTTAGGGCCAGCTGATAATACAAAGCTGTCCCTAACCTCTTTATTACCCAGCGTGCCACTGCTACCAGGGCCGCTGGAAGAGCGGGGTTCAGCGCCAGAGGATGGCGCTTCAATGAACGCGCCATCTTCTGGGGCGGCTGCGGGCTGCAATTTGCAGCAGGGGGTGCCCAGAAAGCTTGGGCATCCCTGCGCTGCGGATTCCAGCCCCCAGCTGCTTAGCTGTACCTGGCTAGACATAGAAATTGCGCGGAGCCCCACGCATTTTTTTTTTATTATTTCATGAATTTCAGAGTCAGAGTCTCAGAGTCAGAGTCTCAGAGTCAGAATCTCAGAATTTCATGAAATAATTAAAAAAAAATGCGTGGGGCTCCGCGCAATTTCTATGTCTAGCCAGGTACAGCTAAGCAGCTGGGGGCTGGAATCCGCAGCGCAGGGATGCCCAAGCTTTCTGGGCACCCCCCGCTGCAAATTGCAGCCCGCAGCCGCCCAGAAGATGGCGCGTTCATTGAAGCGCCATCCTCTGGCGCTGAACCCCGCTCTTCCAGCGGCCCTGGTAGCGATGGCACGCTGGGTAATAAAGAGGTTAGGGCCAGCTTTGTATTATCAGCTGGCCCTAAGCCCGAAATTTATGGCGGTCACGCCAATATTAGACATGACCGCCATGAATTTCTATTAAATTGTTTAAAAAAAAACACAACACAAGGAAAATTTTTTATTAGAAATAAAAAAAAAAGCCATTAGGGACTCCATCTTTAATTAAAAAAATCCTCTTCCGTCCGACGCAGTATAAAACGCGATGTCCTCTCTGCTACATCCCCTGTGCATAAATATAGATGTCTATGCACAGGGAATAAGCAGACTGAGAACAATCTCAGCTCTGCTACATCATCTCTGTGCACAGACATTCATGTCTGTACACAGGGAATGAGCAGACTGAGAACAATCTCAGCTCTGCTACATCATCTCTGTGCACAGACATTCATGTCTGTACACAGGGAATGAGCAGACTGAGAACAATCTCAGCACTGCTACATCATCTCTGTGCACAGACATTCATGTCTGTACACAGGGAATGAGCAGACTGAGAACAATCTCAGCACTGCTACATCAGGCAGCAGGCGGGCTCTAGGACCCTGGAGCTGGGGCAGCCAGAACACAGAGAAGACAGGATCTTATCTGTGCGAGTCAGCGATTACTTACAAAGTAAACGAGCAATGCAAATAAATGACAAAACTAGGATTGCTTCAGGCTGAAGCTTCCGAGACACATCTGCGATTTGTAAATCTCACACTACTCGCTATTACTCGCTTCCCCATTCATTAACATTGGACTCGCTAGACTCGCAACGAGTAGCGAGTCCTGGGCTCGGACTCGCTAGAGTCAAGCGATTCCGAGTAATTTAGGATTCGCCCATCACTAGTGTGTGGTTTGCCATGCTGTGGGTCAAGCACTAGTTAAGTGTTCAGACTAGCCCACAAAGGTGGAGGAGTTAGTAAACAGGGAGAAAGACAGTTCCCTTCTAGAGGTTTGTGAGTATCAGTGTGTGAGAGAAACAGACATATAATCTGGAGGTCATCAGGCCCACATGTACTGTGTGACCTATGGCAACATGAGAGAGGAGACCGAATTGAGATAGCATGATGCTAAAGTGTTGACCGAGACACAGAACGCAAGAAAACACTGAGGCTAGAGACTGACTTTCCAACAAAGTGGCCCCAGGCAGAAGGACCTGGAGGATGGGACTTTAGCAGCAAGGCAACAAACCTAAAAGGTCAGGATGGACTTGTGTGTGAACGGAGTCAACTTTCCCAGGTGGAGTCTCCCCGAGAGTCTGAGAGAACAAGGCTCTTTTCTGACACTACTGGAAAACCCCTACCCCCTTCCTCTAAAAGGAGAATAGATTTGGATATGGCAACGTCCGGGAGCACAAGGCTCTACCCTGTATCAAAACCCCCTCCCACCTCCTCTAAGAGGAGAATAGACGTAGAGCTAAAGAAAGGGAAAGTGACTGTCTTAGATTGGACTGTTGTGATGGACAGGGTTGTGTGGGGACTCAAAGGACTGGCAATATAGAAAACAACCAGAGGGAGCTGAGAATGTGTCCAAGAATGTGTTGGAGTTATGTTCATACTATTTCGTATGTAAAGTTATGAAAGAATCGTAAAGTAAATAAACGTTGTTGAAAAAAAACTGGTGGTCTCCTTGAGGAAGAGAGTCGCTATCTAGTCATGGCCAGCTGAAGCCAATGGCAACATGTGGCCTGCATTGGTGTACAGCCCACACCACACAAGTCAATACACCCAGCCAGGAGCATGACTTTTATATATCGTGTCGGGGAAATTGGAGTCAATCCCTCATCCATGACCACCCTGCACTACCCCGCACTACTCTACAACATCATCAGGCAATGCTCAATAAGCTTTTTATGTTTTTACCCCTTTTAAACTATAATAGCCCTCCAAACTATGGGTAACCTGTGCTCTAAGGCTCTAATATGCCAATTGTAACAGGTCCCCACCTACATTGTGCCACTTAGACATTGGGGTTCGGCTGCACCACCCTATTGCTACTTTACACCCCATGGCACCAGATAAGACATTATACACCAGGATTTATACTAGATATTACTAATGTAGAGTTATAAGAAAGTAAAATGATGGAATTATGTGATTTCGAGAGCGAGTTGTAATGTGATTAAATTGTGTAATTTTCAAACCCTCGGGAAAATGACAAGAATACAACATTGTAAGTGAGGCCGCTCTCCTTCAGAAGACTAAGAGGAGCTAATATGGAGGGGAGGGGGCTTGTCAAGGTGATAAACTGCTGTATTTAGCTCAGTTTCTGCAATAACAGACTGAAGGACACTTATTAGCAAATATAGTCATACCCTCTGAATACAAGAAGAGATTGGAGAGCTCAGGTTGTAAATTTGCGGAGCCGACACAGGATGTCTAATCCTGGAAATTGAGATGTTTATATCAAAGTAGGAAATAGACGAGCAATAACCTCCAAATCACCACAAAGTCTGTAAATTGCCCTCACTTATGGTGGAAATCCCTTAAATAAGGTCTATTACGGGTCCGGCCAGTGGTGCAGAGCTTTTGTGCCATTACGGCTTAATGAGAGTGTAAGTGGGTTAAAACTGAACCCAACGCTAGAGATGAGCGAAGCTCTCGACATCATTTTTGGGCAGATTCACTCAAATGGCCAAGAATTTGATTTGTCATAGAAAAGTTGATTTTCTACACCAATCTTCTCGTCAGTGCAGTGTATGGAAATTCTGATCTAGCTGTATGAGAGGCTAAGGCGAGGTCTGGGGGACTAGCTACTCTCCACATGGAGAGGAATTTGCCTGCCGACATAAGGAGGCAGATAAGCTGATAAGGAATCTTATAGCCGCAATGCTCCTCTGGGGAATATGCAAATTGTCACTTCTGTGACGAAGTTAAAAAATCTAATGCCACCCAATAAGGGTAGCCATCCTTAAAGTCATAATCAACTCTTTAACAAGCCTTTTAATATGACATTGATCTTAGACCCCCAGAGGCCCAGTACCTGTGGAAAGAAAGAAACAGGTTATTCATCTATCAAGGTCAACTGTGCAGATGGTATATCAACCCAAGAACACATAAAATGGTATGGCAAGTTTTGGTTCCAAAGAGAGATGTCCAAATGGTATTGGAAGTGTACCATGATGGAGCAGGACACTTTGGATGGAGAAAACTGGAAATATTGTTATGTGAGAGATTCTATTGGATCAGCCTCCATAGAGAGATGGTGTAAAAAGTGTGGACCATGCTCATTAAGGAGAAGAGATCATAACAGCCAGAAAGCACCACTCCAGCCTATCATCACCAAACAACCATTAGAACTGGTAGCCTTAGATCATGTCAAACTCACACCCAGCAAATCGGGCTATACCTATGCTCTTACCATGGTAGACCACTAATCCAGATTCCTTGTGGTAGCACCGGTAAAGGACTTAACAGCTCAGACAGCAGCAAGAACCTTCCAAGCCTATTTCTGCAGACCACATGGTTATCCAGAACAGGTATTGACAGACCAAGGTCCTGCCTTTGAAGCTGAAATATTTCAAGAGTTCTGTCGCCTATACAAATGCAAGAAAATTTGCACCACGCCTTACCATCCCCAAACTAATGGAATGTGCGAAAAGATGAATCACGTGGTAATTGAATTGCAGAAAATTCTGCCCTTAGAAGAACGAAACCAATGGCCAGAGAAGTTACCAGATCTTGTTGACATCAACAACAACATCCCGGTAAGCTCAACAAATTGTACCCCTGCATACCTCATGAGAGTAAGACCAGGAAAATTGCCGGTAAACTTTGAAATAGGCTTAGTAGTTCCTGAAGAAGATACTACAGATGCAGATTGGGATACTAGAAGAAAAGAACAATACCAGAAAATACAGAAATGCGTTGAGAGAAGTCTGGAAAAATCTAGAGATAAACAAGAATTTAACTTTAACAAAAGTACGCAAGGAACACCATTAACACCAGGTAAATTGGTTTTGAAAAGAAAAAGAAGAATGCACAAACTAGATGATCAATGGGAAAAAGAACCATACGCTGTATTACCATCTAAATCTGATAACCAGAAAACCTGTCTCATCAGCAAAGACCATGGCGAAGCAACAGCAACAGTGTCCAGGGATCATTTGAAGAAGTGCCCTCAACCGTTACAACCAGAAGATGATGTACCTTTTCCATAACCTGAGGAAGAGAAGCAAAGACAATCCAGACACTTATTGGAGAATTACCAGCGGATTGGCCTCAAATAGAAGGTACATACCTAATTCCAACTTTGATGTTCCCACCAGCTGTAGAAACGCCAAGAATAGAAGAACCACCCGTTGTGTTGAAACCAGAGAATCCTGCAATCAGTGTACCTGCCATTCCTACTGTGAGATCAGGTAGTCGCAGATTGTTACCCAGTTTACCTGTGACACATAGACCCACTCTCACCAATCCTACACCAGAATTACGTGGGTCAACACGTGTCAAACTAGGACACCCACCACTCAGGAACAGAGAATAAGCCATAACATGTGGAAAAAGTAAATATATTTAAAATGTATATATGTTTGCCTGTTGGATTTTTTGAATTTTTTTTTCCTTTCTTACTTTCAAAAATGGACCATAGTCACAGGACTGGTAGTGTCAAACACCCTTTAAACAGCCTGCAGCGGATGGACTAGTGCTGTATGGAGTGGTTACCAGTTTTTCCCATTTCTCCCTGGTTTTTGTAAATGTTTTAATTTTGTCTGTGTGTGCATAAATATATATATATATAGAACATCCTCCAACAAGGAAAATAATAGAAATCATTACCCACTGCCTAAACTATAAAAACAGAATATAAAAATGCATTAATCTTTTTTGTGGTATAATAATTATAACTTTTAAATATTTATAAAATAAAAAAAATAAAAAAAAAGAAGGCATCCAATATTGGAGTTTCTATCCCATAATGATAGAAGAAATCTAGTACAGTATAATAAATAAAATCATGCGCTATATAATTATTTGTTGCTTTTGATGTATGGGGCAGGTTTATACCTCGATGCTGCTTCTAACACTTCTGGTTATTTAGAAATTGTTGAATGATTGCTCTGTCTTAGTTAGGATCCTATTGGCTCCATAACAACAGAATTGCTTAGTTATTTTTGATTGAAAGAAAACATCAATAATGATAAATGTTTTTCGTATATATGGTATATATTTATCATGAATCTGTAGTCTAGATTAATATGTAAGTTTATCCCCAATCACTTGTCCTCCAATTAGTGTCAGGTGCAGGACTCTGGAATTACCACCCTTTAATAGGTGAGAACCGAGCCTGCATCATTGTACACAGGATCTGTTGAAGAGTAAGCACTACTCGAAATGGGCTCCGTCATCCCTGCACCTCCCTCCCCGCACCCTCCACCTGATGTAATACTGCGACTGGAATAAACATACCTGTCTTCACCGGTCCAATGAGTGCCACCTTCTTCTTTCTTTTTAATTTTGAGACTCTGTTCAATTTTCAAATGTAAGTATTTATGTTGTGTTCATGAAAAATGTTTCAGTCCCGGAGGACTGTATTTAACTAGGGGGGAATGTAGCACCCCTGCAGGGGATTGCCACAGGATCCACCGGTGCAAGGAGGGATTTACACCTTGGTACACACAGCACACAACACCTTCCACCCCAGACCTGAAGAGGGAGTTCTACTGGCTGCCTTAAGCCAGATACCCTATAAAAGATCCAGGCCTGAGGGAAGGAGTCCGTTAGTCTCAGTAGTCGGTTAGTTCCAGAGAGAGGAGAGAGCAGCAGTGAAGGAGCTGGTCGCTGGGATAAAGCCAGACCCAGAACCAGGGAACAATGACCCAGCTGTGCTGCACCCTAGGGAATGGGTCGCAGGCCAGTGGAGGAATAGGAGAAAGAAGAAAGGGAACAGACCCAGCTTCCCTGTAGTTTATCCGGACACCGGAGTGCGACACTGCTAATCATCCAGTGCAGCAGGAAAAGCCCGGAAGTGCCAGGAGGAATTAACCTCCTGAGGAAAACAAGTAAGAGGCACTCGAATCTGACCAAGCACAGGACCAGGGGCCAAGAGGAGAATAGGGACCCCACAGAAGGACCTCCTTGTCAGTTATATAGTAAAGCCCTGGGAGGAAACAAAGAGCGGCGAGTTCAGTTATAGGCAGAACTTACCCCAAACCATCGTACACAGTGACAGAGGAGGCCCCACAACTCTCCAAGGTGGAAGTCCCAAATTGTACCGAGGACCTGGTTACTTATCTGGACTGTACCTGTTACCGGTCATCAGTAAAAGGTACTGAAACAAAGACTACTGTGTGTGTGTGTGCCTGCTTAACCACTGCTACCCACAGCTTTGACCATAGAGACTCTACTACGACTCCCCTCAATCATTCCCACTGCCCTGAAAAGCTCCACCTGTGGGGAGCTGTACTACACTGAGCTGCACCTCCATCACCTCAGCGGCCAGCTGCAGCGCTGGTATACACATTACCAGGTACCACAGGTGGCGTCACATAACCAATCCCCTTCACCACCATCGTCCCTCACCATCCCCGCCATTGAGGGTCCAGGGCACGGGACCGGGGACTGACCAGCCGTGATCCCCCATACAAGTCGCCATCAGCCCCGGTATCCGAGTACCCTGTCGACCACCTCATTTACAATACCATATTAATTCTAGATGCAGAAGATTGACAATAAGTGCCGTAATTTAGTTTCTGATCACTTTTTACACCCAAAAGTTGAGCCATCCCAGGCTCTCCCCAAGGTGATCAGTTTAGGTACTTTATGACTAAGCCTGGTTTCACACTGGTATTTTTTTGCATCGGACTGGAGTCACACTGTCGTGTATCAAACACAGAGCGTGTTTGATGCACGACAGTGATGCGAGTGTAATGTGTGTTTTGTGAGTGTGGTATGAGTGTGGTGCGTGTGGTGAGTGTGCCTGCATGTATACATGTGAGTGTGCTGCGAGTGTGAGGTGTGAGTGTGTGCTGCGTGTGATTGTGATGCTGTTTGTGGTCCTGAAGGATGGCGGACAGCAGTTGCGGTGATTTTAAATTCCTCGGCTATTAAAGCCGGCGAGTTAGAAATTACTGCTTTCCCTGTACAGTAATCAATAATGTCCCAGCGCTGTCACAGCAGCGCTGAAACATTATTGTATATAAAAGTCAGCCGCAATGCAAATTAAAAAGGTCTTTGTGTTAATTATCATTTTAACCCCCTCTGCAGGCTCTGCGCTACATGTCAGCACAGAGCCTGCAGATGCGGCTATTACAAGCCGGTGTCAGAAGGGTTAAATTGCTGTGGGTGTGCTGCCATCATGTATACACAGAGTATATAGACTCTGTGTACACATGGTGACAACACACCATGGCAGTGCAAGGGTTAAACCTTTATTTTACATCTCCCGGCATTTGTTGGCTTACTTTCTTTTACTGTGAAGCCGCTCTGCTCCTGCACTTATGGAGCGGGCTGTGAGAGACTATGTAAAGGCTTTCTGGAACAGGGACAGTGCTGAAGAAATGCTGAGCTGTCCCTGGTCCTGAGCGCAAATGGTGTAGTGTATCCTCAGCTCAGCTCATAAGAGCGTGAGCTGTCAATGGTACTTACGCCATTTGCATACGCAAACAGCGTACCATGACAGCCGCTGTCCCTGGTGCTGAAGCTCCAGCGTGATATTACTGTAATAAAATGGGGCTCTATGTAACCCAGATCCAGCAGACTCTGGATCTCGCTGGATCCGGACACTGGATCCGGGTTTTGGAGACGTGCATGCCCAGAACGCAGTTCTAAATGACACATCCCCTAGGGTGGTGTGTCATTTGTCCCTGGATCTGGTGGAAAAAGATACTCACCCAAAAACAACTGTATGCTCCCACACTGGTATTATCACTAATCCATGATATTGATCAGTGATAATGCCGGTGCCGGTGCATCAGTTTTTACAATTCCGGGGGATCCGGGAGAATCCGGGGGGATCCAGATGGGGGCAGGTTTTAACTCCTTCCCCCCAGATTCAAAATAACGCCAGTGTGAAACTAGCCTTAAAGGATTTTTCTCATCTTTATAGATGGATATTGTCAGATAGTGATTGTTTAAAAACAAGCACGCCACCAATTTTCTGCTTATTAAAATTTGTAGCCGTTCTTATGATATTAACACCTTTCTTGTCGTCGGTCTCCAAGGCGATGAGCTATAAACAAAAGTATTAACATCCCAAGAATGGTTGTAAATTGTAATGAGCAATACATTTCAAAATTGATTACTTTTACAAGAACTTTCAGAAAATACCATTTATGAAGGTGGAAAGAATAATTTAACCCTATATATATCAACATAACCTCAAACACCATTAACGTGCTGATTCTGCATATTCAGGTCTTCCATTAGGGACTGAGTGATTTCCAGAAGTTCCACTTATGGCCAACTACAATAATTAAGATGTCCAAGGATGTACATAATATTTATACAAGGTCATATTATAAGTTATTTTTTTTACAAGTGAACTGATGTGTAATGATGGCACATTAACATGAATGCATTAAACTGAATACAGAAATGTATAACAAAGAAGCTACAGGGCCTCGTTTATCAAAACTGTTCTTGTTGCCCATAAGCAACCAATCACAGCGAACCTTTCATTTCCCAAACTGAGATAGGACAATGAAAGCTGTGCTCTGATTGGTTGATATGGACACAAAGACAGATTTTTTGTTTTGATAAATGACACCTATTTTGATAGTCACCGGGGGTGTGACAGACTAGGCCACATAATGGGTGTGAGTGCACGGAAGAGATTTCCTGAGTTAGCAAGCCCTGTAATTATACCGGAGAAAGAGACAGTCTGGATATTAATACAGCCAGAATATCCTAGATCCTGGGAAGTGGAACAGACAGAGAGAGAGCTCATCTGCAATGTGTACAGCCTGAGGAGGAATAGCTCAGGGAGCCCTAAGAAAGCACAGGCACAGTGGAGATGAAGAAGAAACGTGCATGTGTCGGGTCCCACGGGACTGGGGTACTCGGTACCGGACCGGACGGTACTGGGGAAGTCACAGGTGGCTTGGTCCGGACCGTGTCCCTGGCTCGGCAATAAAAGGGGATATTTACAAGGGGATTTGTCACGGGTGACGCCACCCACTTGGTGCGGCCAGTGATGGGGCCGCCGCTGCTGCAGAACTTCCGGGGGTGATGGAATGGCAGCGGAGATGGTATAGTTCCAGTGGGGGGAACTGTATCCCCCGGGGCAGTAAGGGTTAAGTCTATTGTGTGTAGTTGTAGCACACTTACTTTGCAGGCTGCAGGGATCTCTCCTCCTGGCTGGTGCTGACTGGCTGGATCTGTATGAGGGAGAATGGGATTGCAGGTAGAGGCAAACAAGAGAGGCAATTCAGGGTTTCCAAAGCTTTACTCTTAGTTGTTTTCTCTCAGCAGGTTACAAGTCATTTACAGTTGGTACACAGTTCAAGTACACGGGTTCGGTCTACCTCTGCAGCCAGGCCTCCCTCTCCCTGTGACCCCTCACACAGTCTTTAGTGTCCCTTTCCGGGCTGTTGCATTCTCTTTCTCTATGTTGTGCGACACTGGACAGTATGGCGGTGACACGGGCTTCTGTGAGTCCTAGTATGTCACTTAGCTGCCTGTCCTTTGGGTTAGGGATCCCAATCTGAAACTCAGACCCCTCGTCGTGTTATCTGGGGATAACGGGTGAACTACGGTCCCCTTTAGAGCCGACACTCTACTTTAGCCCAGCCTCCAGTAATCCTCAGCACTAGGATACCAGGCTCCTCCTCTCTGTTCCTTTCTGTATGTAGGAGGGCTACTCCGCCTGCAGTTAGTTGCTTTAGCTGTAGTTCTAGGGCCCCGGGTTACACCGTCCCTCTCGGCTCTCTCACACTCCTGGTGGCATCAGCGTCGGACGGGCTTTCCCTCCCATCTGGCTCGCACTGGCTCAGTATGGGTCTGCACTCCTCGGCCTTGCACTCACAGGACGTGTGGCTCTCTCCTGCTCAGCTTCAGCTCAACCTCCTGCTGTTCTCTGGCCTGCTCTTAGGTCTTTGCATCTCAGCCTACTGTGGCTTACTACTCTCCTTCGCTCCTCCCCCTTCCTAATACTGTCAGTCACCTGACCTTCTGGTGTGCCCAACCCACTCCTCTGAATCCACCACCCCTCCGATCTCATATAGTTTCTAATCTCAGGGCTGGATGTCACGTGGGTTGTGTGGGCTGTGAGGGTGTTGGTGTTCAACAATGTCCTACCTGCCTGGCTGCAGTTCCCTTTGTGGCCTCCTGGACGCAGGGGCGCCACACATGCTGAAGACATGACTGGCCTGATATGTTTAATTCCTATTGGTAAACTCTGAGTTAATGTCAGAGGCTGCTGCTGTCTATGGTTTGTTATAGCTCCTCAGGTGAGGGGGGGTGTCAAGTTACGCAGCTGTCCATGTCCCTGTCGTTTAAATAGTTCCCTCTTCCACCAGCATATGTCGCTGATAGAGTTTAATCTCTGCAAGGACTTTCATGCTCTATTTTCTTAGAGTATTCCTTCTTTTGTGGGAGTTGCTGTGTTTACCAGACCGTGAGTGAAGGTGAGGAGGCATTAGCCTACGGCTGGTCAAGAACAAAGGGCAAAGGTGGGGGCCCAGACATCTTCACCTTCAGAGTTAATTGTGGGAACAGGGAAAGCCAGGGAACCTCAGTCTAAGGGTCAAACAGTTCCCCTGATCCCCTTTTCCCCATCATTCCTATCTGTGACTATTATACCACCCCAGGACAATATGTGCTAGACCATTTACTCATTTAAGCAACCAGTTTTACCTTGCCTTTCCATCCCACTCCTTTTCGAAGTATATAAAATGTCTTTTCTAAACAAGTAGGCATGATCATCATGAAGATTCCCTCAGAGGAATATGCCCAGGTGGCTAAAAAGTCTAGTTTATGTACAGGGAAGAAGATTCCATATCTCAGGAGTGGAGAAGCTCAGGGACAAAAGAAAAATGGAATCAAATTCAGGACAGCGCCAATTACAGCAGGTAAAAAAAATACATATTCATGGCAAGTGACAGGTCATCATTAACGAATCATGGTCCATCATTGGCTGTATTTTACAGATATTGAATGAACCGTGAAAATAGCCACCAAGGCTACATTACAGTACAGAAGCATCCTAACCGTGGGGCAATATTCCCCCTCCCCAACGTGTGCGCAACATCGAGTCCTGAGCACAGGACGGAACATTTCCCATCATTTCCACATTCCTGCTGATAACGATGATTTTCACTCTTGTTCCATTTAAGCAAACAAACAAGGTCTGGGTGTTTCATGAGCTGTGATTTGTTTATCTGACCCCCGGGGACTTCGTGCACCTAATGCTGCTTCCTGCTCCGCAAATTATACGTTTCCATCTGTAATTTATCATTTAATCAAAACACCACTTAATTGTGCATCATGTTCGTTCCAGGAGACTGCAATTCATGTTCCCTGGGAAATGGGACAGTAGTGACCTTCTGATTTGACCATTTGAATTGCAAGTGATTAACAAGAGAATCAAGTCTGTAAATTAACCCTTCCTGGGAGTTATCGCTCTGTGAGCAGAGAGAAGACGGGGATGTCTGAAACGAACAGATATAAGCATTTAAAGGATAATTACACCAAAACTAAAAGGCCCCTCGCAACCTCTAAGCTAAAAATATGCCACCCTCTGACCATTAGAGGTGAGGTGGCACCCCAGAGTTCAGATGCCCAATGTCATTATCTCCCTCGGGGGTAGTGTCATACCTGAGAGCAACAGAGGGTATTCACACCAGGCAAAACCAAAGCACACAACACCTTCCTGCCTCCAGGCCTGAAGGGGGAGATCTAAAACCAGGGTTCAGGGCAGCTCTCCTATAAATTCTGATCTGGGGCGGAGTTAGTTCAGTACTGAGCAGTACTGAGGAAGACAACCTGTGGGCTAGAGCAATGCTAAGCTTGCCCCAGGAGAGCTAAAGCCTAGCTTGAGGGACCCATAGGCAAGGGTCTGAGGAGGTAGAGGAGAGCCTGGTACTAGTAGAACAGTGTCGAAGCTCACCCCAGAGGAACAAGCGCCAAGAAACGGACACCGGAGTCTGAGGCTTTGCAGGTCCTAATGTCCCGGCAGTCAATGCCGGAAACTGGGGAATTCCAAGTTCTCAAGCCACTTAAGTGCCTGGAGGCAAAGGAGCATTAAGAGCCCAGGAACAGCCACCTGAGAAGTGGGGCTAGAGAAGGACTCGAGCTGCCTGTCATACTGGCACACGCATGAGAGAAAGAGAAGACAGCAGCTTAGCTTAAGTAGCCACAGGGACCCGCCAAGTGAAAGCGCAGCAGGAAGGCCTCAGTCCTTGCCGGGTGTGGAGAACCCCGAGTTGCTCCCAGGTTACACAGACTCACAGCTACATCATCTATGGTTGAACCGGTATTGCCAGTAAAGGACTTGAGGAACCAGCAAACCGTGAGTCTGTCTGTTAATGCGCACCCTCTATCCTGTACCCTACACTCTTCAACATCCACTGCCCTGGGGAACGCTCCACCTGTGGGGAGCCAGCCCGTCCCAGCTGCCGTCCATCGTTCCCAGAGGTTCTGCAGCAGTGGTGCCTACCCATTGCCACAAACCACAGGTTTCCGTCACCTGTCAATTTTCCCCAAGAACTCTTTAACACTGAACCCAGGGTCATGAAGCCGGGTCTCGACCCCTGTGACTCCCCAGGAACATCGCAGCCCGGTTCCAAGTACCCCATGGCCTAGGGCACACAGTGACTTATGGAGAACCGTGTCCTATTCAGAACCCTCATGAGATAAAACAAAGCTGCTAGGCATATGCTCGACCAGAAATGGCTTCTCCCATATAACAGTTGATCATAAGGGGTGTTGGTCCTTCCACAGCATCTTGATCTTTTCTGCTGCTTTAGCCCAGTCCTGGAGGGGGTTATAGCTATTTGCCCAGGAAGTGTTGCATTCTTTTATGCCATTTTTGGTCACCAAATCTGTGTCTTGTGGCTGCTCAGATCTATTTTTTTATGCACAGAAATGAGTATGGCGTATATTGCAGGATCAGAGATTGGTAGGAACTAATGAAGCATTTACTGTGGGAATAGGGATCGGTAGATACTACATGGACATATTTGAGCTTACCACATATTAGAAGAATAGGGGTCCCCGATCAATGTGTTGTAAAGAATAATTGAAGGGGCTGTCCACTACTTTGACAACCCCTTCTCATTCCTTATGTTTGCCCCAATCAAAATAAAAAAAGGCTGCACTCACCTCTGATGCCGGTGCAGTTCTAATGATGTGAGAAGTTGTGTTCCCAGGGCCCACCTGACACTTTTATGACACGCGAGCCTCACGACCAATCAGTGCTGTGTCATAACAGTGTCAGGTGGGCCCCTGGAATGCGATGTCTGACATCATTAGAACGGCACAGGAACCAGAGGTGAGTATAGGCTTTTTTATTTTTATGGGGCAAATGTGGGAAATAAGAAGGTGAAAAAGGGTTTTCCAAGTAGTGGACAACCTCTTTAAGGTAAAGTGATGCCAAATCACCAGTTATCCGCATTGAATTTTAAGGAAACTCACAACAATAGAATGTAGAGAGCCATATGACTTTTTTTGAGAGCAAATGGGGGAAACAGTACTATAGAAAGTTATTCTCCTCCGTGTTTCCGAATATAAGACAGTGTCTTATATTAATTTTACCCCAAAGTCCACCTGTCTTATTTCGGTATGATTATATAAAAAAAAAAATGACAAAAATGAAAGTCCAGCCCCATACAGTATGCCACTGCGCCCACACAGTACCGTTAAACGCAATTCCGCTGCACAGCACTTGCGGCCATTGCGGCATACTTGCGGCAGGTCCCATACAATGTACGGTACTGTATGGGACACTTGCGGCAAAGTGCGGCAAAGTTGCGGTAACCCCACTTGCCGCAAGTGTTCCATACAGTACGTAATGTATGGACCTGCGCAAGTGTGCCGCAAGTTGGCTGTGCGGGAATTGCGTTTTAATGGCAAGTCGGCAGGAAACATCCTTACTTTTTAGGGTAATGCGGCCTCGGCTATGGATCCTCCGCGTGCAGGCGTTGTCCAGAGCTCTTCATGCGAGCTTCTGCCAATCAGCACTCGAGCTGCTGAGCCAATCACGCTCGAGATGCTGGGGAGCCGCTGGCTAATCAGAAGCTCCTGCGGCAGCGTGACGTCAGGCCGGGCGACAGGCGCACAAGATTAACCTATGCCCTCGGGTTACCTGCGGCACCTGAGGGCAGAGGGAGCCCACGGGGACAGCGGACCTGCGGCTGCACCTGAGGGCAGAGGAGCCCACGGAGGACAGCGGGGCCAGTGGACAGCGGACACAGGTAAAACATGCATGGGCAAAAAGGCACTTTAGCGGTACCTGTCTTATATTCCCCGAAATAAGTCACCTGTCTTATATCGGGATGACTTTATTGGAAATTCTGCGCCAGCCTGCCCTGATTATATTCGGGTGACTTATTTTCGGAAACAGGTAATATCAGGAACCTGAAAGTAAACAAGCAACTATTAGACACCTATATTTCACATACCATACATTAGATGATAATACCGTATGTTACTTCAGCTCTTCAAATTGACATTGGACCATAATTTCCTATTTGCAATTAACGATTAAGCAGCTGCACCAGACAGCACACAACACAGCAATCGGCTTTTACAGCTCAACTGAATTCAGCACTCTCTGTATATCATATGTTTTGAGCTCCCCCTGGGGAGTGGAGACAGCAAATTATCTATTAAATTTGAAGGCAGAGCTCCCTATGTATACACATATTATATATTTTAACATTATCAGCACAAAAGTTTGGACTTAAAGTGTTGCTCCATACTTTAAAAAGTAAATTAACTGGCTGAGAGTGGTGCAAGATATCAAAAAAAATACTTACCTTCTGGACTGGTGCTGCTCCTCCGCACTGGGTGCAGTGTCCCCCACCAGCATCTTGGCATCACCATCTGCCAGGGAACATCAATTGATTGCTGTAGACAAACATTGATTGGTTGCTGCCTTCACATTTTGTCTGAAAACAGGACGAAATGCATGTTTGGATGGAATGCAAAGGCTGCAGCTACTGATTTTTTTAATCTCTTACACAATCTGGGGTCTTTTAAAAGGATAGGTGCGCATTAAAGAGGTTTTACACTACTAGTATGCTCCCCTTTCTTTTATCCTAACTATTCCGAACACTTTCCCAATAAACTTCTGCTACCTACTCTGCTCCTGTAAGCATCTCTCTCTGAGGCTTGTAAGTACCTTCATTGTTGTTGTAGCTTTCAACCTTCCGGTCTGGAGACTGGATTCGGACCAACTGAGCAAGGCACACGGCTGGTGGGGGTAGGGCTGCCTGTCTGTCAGTGACAGCAGACTGGGCACATATGACCAGATCACACTTCACTCTCCTCTCAGCCCCTATAAGTGACGTGCCTTGGTCAGTTGGTCCAAATCCGGTCTGGAGACTCGAAGGATAAAAGCTACAACAACAATAAAAGTTTTGACGAGCCTCAAAAGGATATTACAGGAGCAGTGTAGATAGCAGAAGTACAGTATATTAGGAAAGTCTTAGTTAGGAATAGTCAGGACAAATAAAAGGGGGTCACATTAGTAATGGAAAACCTCTTTAGGCTGGAAGGGGTCCAGATTTAGAAATACAAGTCTAGTTTTTAGCAAAACCAGTGTGTCGCATGTCCCGACTGCAGAGTATTGCAACTTAGCTCTATTCATTTCTATAAACCAGTACCAGACACAACCTAAGGACTGATATGGCCCTGTTTCTACAAAAAAAATGATTTTTTTTATTATTATTTTGGACAAAACACTTTAACAGAGATATAGTACATCCGAGAAAGCTGCAACTCCAAATGGAGACTTATCTAGGTATTGTAGATCTACGATTTCTGCACACTTCCTTCTTGTAGGAAATTAAATATATTTAATAAGTTAGCAGAACGTGGACATGTATTGCATGTACTCAGCTCTAGATATATTATTAAGGGGGATGGAAGGGACACAATACTGTCCTTCAAGTTTTCTTATATCAACGTTGATAAGAATCTTTCCAAGCAGAACGTCCGAATATTTATCATGATGAACATCAGAAGAGACCTCCAGAGCTAAATATCTGTAGAGTTTAGTATCATTGGGCCACTAGACTCTGCAATGAAAAGCTGTGCTCACAGATGGTCTCCACTTGAATATTTTGATAACTGTTTTATAACCGAGCCTGCATCTGTAATTACACTCCGACGTGCACCTAGTCAGCCCTTTAATAATGTTTAACAATCCAGGAGATTCTAAAAAAAAAAACCCTCCTCTATACCAAACCTCATAAAACCCACATCTGCTTCAAATAATTGAACTGACCTCTACGTTGACCCTTCCTTCCGCTTCTTCCGAGTAGATCTACTTTGTCTTTACTTGCCTCTCGTTCTTCACAACCCAATAACGTGATCACCTCATTACAGAGGGGATTTGATCCTTAGACAATGTGATTTTTGTTATTTTCCTAAACATTGTTTGTGGCATTGACTGACGGGAGATATGAGCTTTGGTTGGACTATGGTTGAGCGTTGAGTCGTTTTGGTTGTTATTCGGAGTCATCTTCACCGTGACCATGCGCTAACCCCTCACCTTGCTTTTTGTAGGTACATTTACTGATTAAAGCTGCAATTTTATCTTGACATTCTTTATTGTCCTGTCGTATAAAAGATGATGACCAATAAAGTGTGAGGAGTGGATTGTAGGTAACAGATGGGCTCATCAGAGGTAGTGGAAACGTGCCAATGTAGTATATTGATTAGGGACGTTCGGTATCATTTTTATCCTATTATCTATACGAGGACATTTTGGAGAGATGACTGCATTTAAGGAGTCTCTACTACCAAATAAAAGTGTATGTATTGATGGCTATAAATAAAGAAGGCTACCCATGGGATCACAATAGGTCCCAGAATATATTGAACAAATATTATTAAATATTTCACACCAGAGAATTGGAAAAAGGTTTCTGTTTTAATGGCAAAAACTACTTAATGGGGTTTATGACATGTCAACTAAAGACATCAAAAACAATTAGCTGGCTGGACATCAATAGTTGAAGCTCAACCAACCACAAAAAGACTCCCCGTATACCGTCAGATCACATGGAATTTAAGAAATTCAGAAACTTGCTTGACAAATTAGACTTTATCATAGGGATGAATTAAAGAATCTTGTTTGCCTATGAATTGAGTTATAAGCATTATGATATTATAGAGTTGCACTCACTATTCTGCTGCTGCAGTCACTGTGTACATACATTACTGATCCTGAGTTACATCCTGTATTATACTCCAGAGCTGCACTCACTATTCTGCTGGTGCAGTCACTGTGTACATACATTACATTACTTATCTGTACTGATCCTGAGTTACCTCCTGTATTATACTCCAGAGCTGCACTCACTATTCTGCTGGTGCAGTCACTGTGTACATACATTACATTACTGATCCTGTACTTATCCTGAGTTATATCCTGTATATACTCCAGAGCTGCACTCACTATTCTGCTGGTGCAGTCACTGTGTACATACATTACATTACTGATCCTGTACTTATCCTGAGTTATATCCTGTATATACTCCAGAGCTGCACTCACTATTCTGTTGGTGCAATCACTGTGTACATACATTACATTACTTATCCTGTACTGATCCTGAGTTACATCCTGTATTATACTCCAGAGCTGCACTCACTATTCTGCTGGTGCAGTCACTGTGTACATACATTACATTACTGATCCTGTACTGATCCTGAGTTACCTCCTGTATTATACTCCAGAGCTGCACTCACTATTCTGCTGGTGCAGTCCCTGTGTACATACATTACTTTACTTATCCTGTACTGATCCTGAGTTACATCCTGTATTATACTCCAGAGCTGCACTCACTATTCTGCTGGTGCAGTCACTGTGTACATACATTACATTACTGATCCTGTACTGATCCTGAGTTACCTCCTGTATTATACTCCAGAGCTGCACTCACTATTCTACTGGTGCAGTCACTGTGTACATACATCACATTACTGATCCTGTACTGATCCTGTATTATACTCCAGAGCTGCACTCACTATTCTGCTGGTGCAGTCACTGTGTACATACATTACATTACTGATCCTGTACTGATCCTGTATTATACTCCAGAGCTGCACTCACTATTCTGCTGGTGCAGTCACTGTGTACATACAATACATTACTTATCCTGTACTAATCCTGAATTATATTCTGTATTATACTCCAGAGCTGCACTCACTATTCGGCTGGTGGAGTAACTGTGTTCATACATTACATTACTGATCCTGTACTGATCCTCAGTTACCTCCTGTATTATACTCTAGAGCTGCACTCACTATTCTGCTGGTGCAGTCACTGTGTACATACATTACATTACTGATCCTGTACTGCTCCTGAGTTACATCCTGTATTATACTCCAGAGCTGCACTCACTATTCTGCTGGTGCAGTCACTGTGTACATACATTACATTACTGATCCTGTACTGATCCTGGGTTACCTCCTGTATTATACTCCAGAGCTACACTCACTATTCTGCTGGTGCAGTCATTACATACATACATTACTTACACTGTACTGATCCTGAGTTAGCTCCTATATGACACTCTAGAAATGAACTCACTATACCACTGGTGCAGTCACTGTGTACATTTGTGGAGCACTAAGGGTACCTTTACACACGGCTACATTTGTAGCTTGTCACCAGCTAACTTACTGGTTGCAGTGAAATCATGGAGAGATTATTCCATTTGTACACAGCAACAAGATAGAACCATGTATCCATGATTTCACTGCAACCAGTAAGTTACCTGGTGACAAGCTACAAATGTAGCCGTGTGTAAAGGTACCCTGTGGGCTGGGGTACTCAGCTCATATTGAAAATTGAGAGTAAAAATGGAGGAATTAAAGGCTATAAAAAAATAATAAGAGTTTGTGATGCCAATTGGGATAATCAGCCAGCACTGCAAATAATCCCTGGGAGATAGATAGTGTGGCAGTTAAAATGTTAAACTTCTCAACTAGGGCTGGATCCCAGGGGAAGATGAGGGTAGTGACGGTAACGATGAGATGTAGAAAGAAAGGAGGAACACAAAGTCAGTCTCTTTGCTTTACCTTTTAAGGAAGATGCTCAAAAAGGTCCAGGATATAAAGGCACCACCAGGTATGTGGTTTGGCCAGTCTGGGAAGAACGGCAGTCCGCTCTACTTGCTGAGTATAGTGGCCTGCTCACTGACTTGTCCTTGTTGTAGGTTTCTAGGTACCTTTGAGCTGTCTTTTACTCCTTCTTAGTTGCTTTGGATAACCTGCAGCCAGGCTAGTAGTGCAGGTCCCATAGGTATCCTTGCTCCCTTTGGTGCAGTTCCCTTATCCTGTACTATGTACTATGATCAACCCAGAAGGTTCCACTTAAGTGGGTAGTAAGCATGAGCACAGAACTCCCCAGCCTCCAGTTTCTGTCAGCAGACCTTGGAAGCCTAGTAACTTAGGTGCCCTGCAGCTGGTCCCTCTGGAGTGCTTCCCAGCTCCCTGCAGACCAAACCTCTCCTGTTGCCTAACTCAGCCTTACTACCCTAACCCCTCCCTCCAACAATAGATTGTAACAGCCCAAACCAGGCCTTATAGTGCCCAGCCTCCTGGATAGAAATCAGGTTGTGTTGAATGTTTCAGACTACCAGCAGAGGGAGCTCCAATTCTTTCCAGACATGGCATTACAAACGATTGTGAAGAAAAACCATCTGTGGCAGCCAGACTGAAGGGGTGCCACACATTACATTACTGAGCTTGTACTGATCCTGAGTTACAATCTGTATTATACTCCAGTGCTGCACTAGTGGAGCTAGTGCAGTTCAGCTAGTGGAGTCACTGTGCAAATGACTCGCCAGGGTATGGGGACTCGGATGTCTGG
Source organism: Allobates femoralis (assembly GCA_033576535.1). Classification (NCBI taxonomy): domain Eukaryota; kingdom Metazoa; phylum Chordata; class Amphibia; order Anura; family Aromobatidae; genus Allobates; species Allobates femoralis. Next base: position 822,064,359 of record JARQOC010000003.1, read on the forward strand.
GCCCTCTGCTTTGGTAGGGATGTCAATGGTGGCCTGACCAGACCCGTGGCCCTGGGGTCTTACTTAAAAAGGGGGTAGTTGGAGTTGGAATGGGGATAAAAGTTTATAAAGATTATCGTGACACCACTCGCACATCCTGGTGAAAGAATACCAGCGCAACTTCAGTCCTCCGGAGGGTGATGGTACAGCAGCTGAGATGGTATAGCTCCCTGCAGGTAGAGCTGGACCTCCGGGGCAGGGATGCACCTGTAGGGATAAAGGTGCAGATGATGGCGGTAGTAGTTGCAGCGCAGCAGTGAATAAGCACATGGAGACTCAGTTACTCTACCCGGGCACTTTACCAGAACGATGCAGATGATGATATAGTTCACAGTTGCAAAACAGTCTTTATCCGGCCGGGTAGTCACAGTGGGCTGCAGAGTCTCTGGAAGTCTCCCGTGGTATGCCTTACTGGATCTTAATACCAAGCCCGTTGAGGTACTCTGATGATCCTAGCTTCCACTCTCTCTCTCTCCTGCTCTGGGATTCGACCCCAGTGGGTTAACCTGGTGTGACTGATCCGCCAGACAGGGTTTCCGGGCCGGTAAACAGACCCACAACCTCCGGTGTTCTCAGCGTAGGGGCTGGACTCCCTGACCGTCTTTGAAACCGGTACTCCAGTGTATGTGGAGCAGGGTTCCCTCCCTGAGTATGGATGCTCGGGGGGTCCCCTCTTTCAGTCTGGGCTTGCCTGTTCTCCTTTCAGGCCCCCTCCCTGGAAGTCTCCTTTCCTCACTCGGAGGCTCCCCGTTCTCCGTCTTTCCTCAGTGCCATCTGGAACTCACTATGTGTCCTCCCTCCTCCCCTAACTCCCCCCCAGGGTACGGGCCCAAAACCATCTATTCTAGGTGGGTGTGTCGGAGTGCTAGGATGGGAGCCTCCCACAGACATCTGCCGTCCTCTGTGACAGGGGTTAACGCACACTTATTTATGGGTGCAGTACCCCAATTGTGACGCCTGACCAGGTGGGGCGCCACATTCCCCCTTAGTGGAACACACTCGTCCACGAGCGTAGTTAAACTGGGGTACAGGTAGAGCGAAATTTTCTTTTTCATGAAAATAACAGGTAACATATTTACATTTTCAAGCATTATTTTTCTTCCCTGTATGGGAGGCACCAAGCTTAAATGTTGCATAATATGCAAAAGGATAATAAAAAAAACATTATCAACTAGGGATTCTTCGGCCTCACGGCGACCAGTAACTGCGAGGACCCAACATTAATGAATGACCTGCACAGTCCAGTGTGTCTTATCACCACTGGGCTGCTTGGGGTTAAAACATTATTATGTAACGGGGTAAGAGTTCTCACGAAGGTTTATGAGTCTCAAAAAGGGCAAAAAGGATTTATCATTTAGATGCCAAGGCAAAATAAAACTATTTCCAGTTCAAGGTAACGTCAATGTTTTTGTTACTTATAAGCAGGACACCCTAATGGCGAACCATCCCACGGGTCCTGCATGCTGCTCATAGGTGACCTGGTCTCCTCGGTACAGATCTCACTCTGGGTGACCATGGTGTAAATGGGGCTCCACATTACGTCGTCCCACAAAAATGTCATGTTTTTGTCCTTCCTCGTGGATAAACCCCACTCGTCCCCATAACGGAATGATACAACAGTACCTTGTTTACTCAGTTCCAGAGGTAACAGGGGTTGTAGGCGGACTTAGTCTCTGGCATGGCGGCTCTCCGTTTCCAGTCGCCACCAGTCCTCTCAACGGCATTGTGGGGCCTCTTGATCTTCCTCACTGATCTGGGGAACGCTGGCTTCGGGAAAGTATGCCGGGGGTGAAGAGCCGGTTGCCAAGGCATCCGGCAAGGCGCTGATGTCGGCGCAAAGCCCAAGCGGGGCTCCCCGTCAAAGCTCTCAGGTACTCCACCATTCTGCCTCTGGGGTGTCGCCTCCGGTAGCTCCTGAGCTGGCATCCAGGTCGTCTGCTTCGGGGTCCTCCTCCACGGAATTGGTCAAGTCGTCTTCTCCTTCTTCGGTCTCGACAATGATGTCCAGCTCCTGGTCAACTCTTTCCGCATCCTGAGCTGGTGGGGCGTTGGTAGAGCTGGCTGGCGGGTCCACGGGGTCATCCATCTGGACCACGACCTCCCGGGTCTGAACGGCTGGTTTTGCAGCCAGGACCGCCTCCACAGCTCGTGCTATGGCTGCTGCTTTGCTTGCCTCCCAGTCCATCATTCGGGACATTAGGTCCACCGACTGAGTAGCACTCCAACTGCAGACCACCCACTCCATCATCTGGGCCAGGTTGTCCCACAGCTCACAAAAAGCCTTTTTCCAGAACTCTGCATCTCCCTCACTGGTCAGGAGGGAGATCGAGTCCAGGTCCCCACGGGCAATGCGGGCCTGGTGCTCCACTTCACGCAGGAGGTCGGCCCACTGGGTCGTCATTACACCAGGTACAACACGTTGCTCATCGTGTCCTTCTCTTCAGGTTTGTCTTCTATTGACTTTTGGCGGTTCCCTGGGCCACTTCCTTTGGCCCGCCCCCTTGGTTGATTGGCGGCCATAGGGGCGGGTAAACAGTTTCGCACCTATGGTTAGGCCCTCCCATTGCAAGGGGCTGAGGCACACCTCCGGGCCTACACATTGTCCTTTCACATGGTTAAACCGCCATTTTGGGGTTCCCGGTAAAATGGTGGGAACCAGTTCTTGATGCCGTGTAACTGCGGTGAAAGTTCTTTTAAGACAGATCAAAGTTCAAAGGCACACAATACCCGGTAGCATCGGGCACGGATCCTGTCCATGACACGCCAGAAAGTATATGACTCGCCCAGGGTGTGGTGACTCGAGTATCTGGGCCTTCTGCTTCGGTAGGGATGTCACTAGTGGCCTGCACAGACCCGTGGCCCTGGGATCTTACTTAAAAAGGGGGTAGTTGGTGTTGGAATGGGGATAAAAGTTTATAAAGATTATCGTGATGCCACCCGCAGATCCTGGTGAAAGAACACCAGCGCTGCTTCAGTCCTCCGGAGGGTGATGGTACAGCAGCCGAGATGGTATAGCTCCCTGCAGGTGGAGTTGGACCTCCGGGGCAGGGATGAACCTGTAGGGATAAAGGTGCAGATGATGTCGGTAGTAGCTGCAGCGCAGCAGTGAATAAGCACACGGAGACTCAGTCACTCTACCCGGGTACTTTACTGGAATGATGCAGATGATGATACAGTTCACAGTGGCAAAACAGTCTTCATCCAGCTGGGTTGTCACAGTGGGCTGCAGAATCTCTGGAAATCTCCCGTGGTATGCCTTCCTGGATCTAACCCGTGTCCTGCTGCTACTGCCTGTCCTGGGGTAGCCTGCTTAATACCAGACCCGTTGAGGTACTCTGACAATCCCGGCTTCCACTCTCTCCCTCTTCTGCCCTGGAATTCGACCCTGGTGGGTTAACCTGGTGTGACTGATCCCGCCAGACAGGGTGTCAGGGCCAGTAAACAGACCCACAACCTCCGCTGTTCTCGGCATAGGGGCTGGACTCCCTGACCGTCTTCGGAACCGGTACTCTGGTGTATGTGGACCAGGGTTCCCTCCCTGAGTATGGATGCTCGGGGGGTCCCCTCTTTCAGTCTGGGCTGCCTGTTCTCCTTTCAGGCCCCCTCTCTGGAAGTCTTCTTTCCTCCCTTGGAGGCTCCCCGTTCTCTGTCTTTCTTCAGTGCCGTCTGGAACTCACTGTGTGTCATCCCTTCTCCCCTAACTCTCCCCCCAGGGTACGGGTCCAAAACCATCTATTCTAGGTGGGTGTGTGGGAGTGCTAGGATGTCAGCCTCCTCAGACATCTGCCTTCCACTGTGATAGGGGTTACCGCACACTCATTTATGGGTGCAGTACCCCAATTGTGACGCCTGACCAGGTGAGGCGCCACACAAATACATTACATTCATTTTCCTGTGCTCATCCTAAGTTACATCCTGTGACGTAGAGTCGAAGGGGCAAAGAGGTGGTTGCCTCACATGTCAAATTCTATAAGAGAATAAAATTTCACCTACACTCCATGAAGCAGAAAAGAGGTGCCCTTAGTGACCACCTGGTGGCTGGAAAACTACATCATTTATCATCATAAGATCATGTTCTTGATCTTTGTTCTGCTGCTGTAATACTGTAATTTCCTCCGGGATCAATAAAGTTTATCTTATCTTATCTTATCTTATTTAAGAAGCCAAGGAGAACTTTGATATAAGGGTTGGACATCCGGTCCTGCCTACCACTTCTTGATATATTAGGGACCAAAAGCAAAGATCCCAACAAATCCTCAATGTCTTCAGAGTGTTTTCAGACACCCTCATACTTGTTGTGCTTACAGTAGACTACTTTGGCACATGGATGAGTTGCCGTTGTGCAGGGAAAAGCTGATAAGAGCCCTAAGCCTATTTTATTGGGATCAAGAGAGGTACCAAAGCTCAGCCCCCATCAGTCAAAATGTTATGGTATATCCTAGAAAAGGGAATATTCCTTTAATGACCCCACGTTACCGCATTTAGAGAAGCTGGAGAAGAAGCCGATGAGGTTCACGTGACCTCTCATTCTCAATTAGAGCAAGATCATGATTATCTCCATGAACACTCGGAGCTGAATGTGGGATGTCACCGAGCAGTTAATGACAGCTGCAATTTCCTATAGGCTTGTGTGTAATTAACTGATCGGGAAACACTTTGAAAAAAGAAAAACCTTAAAAAATATATATATGGCTGCGATATATAAAAGAAATCTATGCAGATTCTCTGCAGTTTGACTGCCGGTACGTCTCATCTATTTGTAACGTTGTCACATTTATGTTGCGTCCCCCCTCTGGAGAGCTCAGTAGGGTTTGGAGATGGGAGGGGAAGGTACGCTTTGGTCATTTGTTTTCTCTTAGTAAATATTCATAAAAGAGCATTTACTGTAAGACATAAAAACAAGATCATACAATGCTACATTCACAAAGGCTGAAATAATAGGAAGAGGAATCAGTGAGAATACCAGAGAACGGGGAGTAATTATACGATAGGAAGAGCAGTCAGTATTTACGAGCGCCCAGACACATCTTTTTATATTGCTGCTAACATTTCGTTAAAAAAAAAGAAATTGTAACAAAATAAATAAATAGAATCCTATAAAACCCATGAAAATATGTTTTATTCCTCAATTACATCACAATGTGATGTGAGGAGAATTAATTCATTCACAGCAGTTTCTTTCCAGCACAGCCTCCATGGACTCCCCACGTCCATGATCTTATACCAGTGGGCTAATTCACCTCTATGGTAGATAATCCACAATTGAGTATATAATGTCATGAGTTGATTGTTCTGAAGTATATGGTATTTTGATGATCACTCCTACCACCCTTTAAATAGTCTCATGACCCTTAACCTAACGTCGTTGATAGAGTTCATTCTCTGCCTGACCATCGTGCAGCGAGGAAGTTGTGTTCAGCTGCTTCTGTAGTTCTTCATGGTGGCACCCTTTCTCTACCTTGGAGTTGGGCAGCTGATTTCAAGTATTTCAAGTTTATCCCCTGTCTGTTATCACCTTCTCTGTGTTGCATTATCTGCAGTGAGAGGCTAGCATCCTTGCTGGCCAGTGCACTAGCCAGGGTTACACTAGGTGACTGGCATGGTTTAGGCACGTGACGGTGGCAGGGGGTATGACCCGCTTAGGGATGTTAGGGAAGGAAGGGACAGACACAAGCTGTGTCGGTGTTCGCATCCTCTGCTTCCTATGCTTAGGGTCTTCCTTCCCTATTCCATCCCTCTGCCCCTATGTGTTGTGCGTGCAGCAGACATTTCCGCTGTCTGTATGCGACAAATAAAGCTTAAATCTTAAAAGCATAATCTAATTTTGCTGTATTCACTACTTTCATCATCCCTTTCACTGAAAATTCTGTGATCGCACTGCCTTTCGGAACAGCCATTGCCAGATCCATCAGATTTGATTGCAGCCTGATGGTTTCCATTAGGGTGAAGTCCCATCTAGGGGCCAACAGGTGACCGAGGAGTGACCATAATGCTTCAAAAAACCCACACAATCATGTCCATCCATGTAGCATTATGAAGCATCATGGCCACCCAATGGCCATGCACTGTGCTGTTTCCTGAATCTCATGGGCTCCAATGAAAACGCTCCAACAGAGCCTCCAATTATTGCAAGTCTTCAATAGAATTGGTCTTTTTTTTATAGGCAAGGGGACTTTTGAGGCCCCCTAGGCTACAGTGCCCAGGTGCAAATGCAAACCCTGAACCTATTGTAGTTATGCCCCTGGCCATTTAAGTCAAGAGGGCTTGTTGGGCTCAAATAGGATTCATTTTACTATGGAGCTGGTGCAGTATTGCAGCTGCCATTATGATTTGAAGCCACAGTGTAAATGTGAACACAGCCTGACACCCTAATCTCATTATCCCATCCATTGTATAACTGTCAACATCTCTAACCCCAGCATACTCACAATCTAATCTCTTTACATTATATAATGATCAACCAAAGCTCAACAGTTTTACTTTTTATCATTCATAATGTCTTAATCCCATCATCTTGTGTACAAAAGCTCTAAAGCCGGCGTCACACACGTCAATGTCGTCAGCGATCTGATCGCTGGCGACATTGACGGATGATCGCTGGTGAGCTGTCACACAGGCAGACTCGCCAGCGATCAGTGGACCAGCGACATCGTGGAAATTATTTAAATACCGTTTCCACAATGTCTGCAGGCTGGTATCCATGGTAAACTGCGTGTAACTAGGCAGTGCGCGCTGCCTAGATACCCGATGTATACCTTGGTTACCAGCCTTCTCCGCTCACAGACTGGTATCCAAGGTACTCAGCGGGTAACTAGGGACCCTAGTTACCTGCTGTGTACCTTGGATACCAGCCGATGAGCGGAGAAGGCTGGTAACCAAGGTATACATCGGGTATCTAGGCAGCTCATGCTGCCTAGATAACCGCAGTTTACCATGGATACCAGCTCCCAGCTCTTGCTGAGAGACGCTGGGAGCTGGCTGATCGCCATTTTCTTTCTCTGAAACCAACAGATAGTTTCCTTAGCTGTGTGTTTTGAACTATTGTCATGCTTAAATGTCACATATATTTTATTTTCATCATCCTGGTAGATGGCAGCAGATTTTTAACAAGAATGTCTCAGTACATTTGTTCATTCATCCGTCTAGTTTGCCAGTGCCGTATGTTGAAAAACAGCCACACATCATGATGTTCCCACCACCAAACTTCACTATTGGTATGGCGTTTTGGGGGTTATCTGCAGTGCCTTTTGGCCTCCAATCATGGTGTGTATTATGGCATCCAAAGAATTAAACTTTTGGTCTCATCTGACCAGACTATATTCTCCCAGAATTTTACAAGCTTGTCTTAATGTTTTTGAACAAACTTTACATGTGCATGAACATGCTAAAGCAGTGGTAAGCATGCATACAGGAGCATGTATACCTGCCATGGAAGGGGAGTGCATAACTTATTGTTTTCTTTGAAACAATTGTACCTGCTCATTCCAGGTCTTTCTGTAGCTCTCCACATGTGGTCCTTGGCTCTTGGACAACTCTTCTGATAATTATTTTCACTCCTCTCAAATCTTGTTGATCATGATTTATGGTAAAATTATCACTTCCAGTTTATGGTCGCAACAGAGCTCACTGGAGTCTTCAGTAGTAAAGAAACTCTTCTGTAACCAATGCAATCAGTATGTTTTGCAGCAATAAGGATGCAAAGGTCTTTAGACAGCTCACTAGTTTTACCTATCATGAGATGTTTCTTGTGTGGTACCTTGGTAATGAGACTACTTTTTATAGGCCATCAGTTGAACAAGGTGATATTAGTTTTCACTAAGTGATAGGATTGCTTTCTAATTCTTCTCTTTCTTCATGTGTTCAATACTTTTTCCCTCTGTCATTTCTCATTACTACACATCACTAAATATATAGACATCTATAGTTTGATTTCTTTACTTGTGTGGATTAGATGGGTTGTTACCAACATCTGGTGAGAAATTTATCTCAATAGCACTTTTAGAAATATATTTGTTTAGGAAATTGGTGTTGTGTTCAATATTTCACCTTCTTACATATGGAAATCCCTAGACATGCTACTGTTATGCAAATACTGAAAAATGGAGTGTCAGGTCTTTCTCATTTTTTGTATTCATTGACTTTTGCTGCATTCTTGTCTGAATCTATGATACATGCTGCTGTCCATGGTCCTGTATCTAAAAAGAAGTCACAGAGTCTTCTCAATCCTAGAAAGCTAAATTCTTCTTCTATTCTTATTATTACATTACTAGATGGAAGCCCAATGCTATCGCATCGGGTGAGCAGTGACATCTCAATGGGGGCAGGCGTCTCTCCCCCTGTGCGGTTTCTCCCTTGTCAGCTGTTTTTCCCCCCTTGCTCTCTGTCTCCTCCCTGTGGTAGTTCTCTGTCCCCCCTGTGCTGCCTCTCTGCCCCCTGTGCATGTTCTCTGACCTCCGGGCTGCCTCTCTGCCCCCAGAGGTCACTCTCAGAACCCCCGGCCCTGTGGTCGCTCTTTCTTCTCTCTCTGGTGCAGTTCCTCATTCAGCAGACTACTGGGTGAGTGGGTCTGCCGGGTGAGCAGGCAGAGCGAGCGGTGGGGTGTGGGAGTGGGCAGTGCAAGTGAGGAATGAGAGAGCAGAAAGAGCGAGGGGGGTGTGAGAGCGGATAGAGCTAGGGGGAGTGTGCGGGCAGGGCAAATGGGGTGTGAGCGGGCAGAGCATAAGGGGTGAGAGAGCAAGCAGAGCGAGGGGCCGTGAGTGGGCAGAGCCAGGGGGTGTGAGAGTGGGCAGAGCCTTAGGCATGAGATCAGGCAGAGTGCAGGATGTGAGAGCAGGCAGAGCAAGGGGGTGTAGGAGCAGCAAGAGTGGGCAGAGCCGGGGGCGTTAAAGCAGGCAGAGCGAGTGGGCGGGTGAGAGCGGGCAGAGCGCAGGGTTCGAGAGCCAGCAAAGCACAGGTGCGAGAGCAGGCAGAGCACAGTGTGCGAGAGCGTGGATGTGAGTGGGCAGATCGCGGGGTGCAGGAGTAAGCGGGCAGAGTGGGGGGGTGGGTACAGTGGGGGGCATGAGAGCGGGCAGAGTGCAGGGTGTTAGATGGGGCAGAGCACAGGGTGCAAGAGCAGGCAGAGTGTGGGGTGTTAGAGCAGGGGTGCAGGAGTGGGCAAGCGAGAGGCATGAGAGCAGGCAGAGTGCAGGGTGTGAGATCAGGCACAGCGTGGGGTGAGGGCAGAGCACAGGGTGTGAGAGCAGGAGGTGCAGGAGCACTGTGTGGGGGCGTCACTATCTCTGCCCCCCCCTCCACATTCTGTGCCTCCCCTCTGCCCCCGCTCCACACTCTGCCATCCCCTCCATGTTCTGTGCCTCCCTTTGCCCCCCCTACACGTTCTGTGCCACCCCCTCGGCTGCAGTCCATGGCTGCTGTGCAACACTTACTACAGGAGCAGTGATGTGACAGGTAACATGACTGTGATATCATCACAGGTCCTGCATCCTCTCTGGTAATCCGTGGTGGGGATCTCCTCTTGCACTCACAGACCATAGTCACAGCCTCAGGCACCGGTAAGTGTGCGGCGGGGATGTGGGCAGGGATATTGGGCAGACAGGGGCTGTGTGGCAGGCTTGCGGTGCTGTCCCGCTGGTGGTACAGCCTTACTGCGTTACCACCAGAGGCCACCATATTGACATACCCATCACTTGGGTATCCTAATATGGTGGTCGGCGCACTTCCAGTTGTCGTGGTGGATTGTGGGATACCGTTACAACTGTATGGAAGTAGCCACAAGGCAATTATATATAAGATCAGAGGCTCTGTGTATTACTGTGGTTCTTCAGATTTCAGCATTTTCATCATACCGTGTCCTTCATGAAGCATTGTAACTTGCAATTAGCACAACATCACCGATAGTCCAGATCTTCAGCACGTCAGGTTGACAGGAAGATTCAACCAAACATAGCATGGGCATTCCTCTAGTTGTTGCTTGTATCACAGTGAATGGGCTCATTAGCTGTCTAGTAGCACCTCTCTACTGTACACTGCGGTACTGCATGTGCTATACTCTTTAAAGCACCACTCCAGCATTTTTTATTGCATCACTGTAGCGATGCTATAAATGTAAGTCCCCTGCCCCAAGTGTTATACTTATCTTCGACCACCTTCATCCTTTTCCGGTGGCGCTCCTGTCGGTCTGCAGCAAAAAGTGAGCTGCTGGCAGCTCCAGTGTGTAATGGAGCTCACCAGAGGTTACTTTTCAATAAATGTTTATGGAACCTCGTTCTAGCTCTCAAAGAGATGCATTGAGCGCCTGTGACGTAACGTCTGACTTCCGACCAGTCAGAAGTTACTAGCACAAGATGACGTCTCAGGATAGAAACGGAATTGTATAAGGTAAAGCCTTCAGAAGGTGAGTATAAGACCGGGCTAGGAGGCTTAGGGTATGTGCACATCAGTCGTTTTGTGGGCTGCTTTTTAACGGTTTCGGTCGGCGTTTTCCGCTCAGTTTTATGTTAATTTATGTTAATCCTAGCCACCGGCTGGATTAACATGATACTCAATGAGTTTAGAAAACGCTGTCTTCATTAGAACGGTTTTTGTCTGGTCGTTTTCAGTTTTTCCACCGGTTTTCAAAAATAGAGCAAGTGACTTCTTTGGTCGTTTTTCCAGCGGTTCCAGCATAACAAGTGCACCAGAGACCAGTCTGAAAAAACGGCAAGAAAACCGCCGAGAAAAACGCTGTAAAACCGGGCGGAAAACGTGGAAAAAACGCTAGAAAAACGAGGAATAAAACTGAGCACAGAAACTCAGTTGCTGCTAATCTACACCGGTTTTTGGACGTTCTGCAGAGATGCACAAACGTCAGATGTGCACATACCCTTAGAGTTAAAGCACCACTACAGTGGTGGAAAGTAAACCTGCTGGAGTGGTGTTTAACCGGTGCCAGGATGAGCCACTCCCTTGGATACCAGGTTGGGCTGCTCTATTTATTGTTTTTGGTACATTCTATATTCTATACTAGACCATTAAGAAACTCCTGTTGCTACGGTATTGTGAAAAGAGATTTTCACCTTCCAGCAATTGATTTATCTGTATTTCATATTTGCTTATTTTTCTCTGATCTTCATTTTCTCTTATTTTCTGTTGACCTGTGTGAACTTTGGAACCAATGACTAGATCACCTTTGAGTTATGGCCTCAACCATTTTTATTTATATGGGACTGTGTTGGTCACAAGGGGCGGGTACTCAGACAATCCTGGGCATCAGTCTTTAGTTCACGGTGGCGACCCCAGAAGCCGCAGCCCTGATCAAGCATGTTAAAGGGGGAAAGGCGGGAAAAGTTTATTGTGATGCCATCTGAGGTTTCTGGTCAATGATGACCAGCGCTGCTTGTAGTGGTCCCCAGGGGATAGGTGTTGTTAAAGCTTGATGGAGCACTCCACTCAGACGGAGCGGTCCCCTGGGGTGTAGTGAAGGTGGTGATGTAGATGATGGTGGTAGTAGTTGCAGGTGCAGGAAGGGAGCAGACAGACATAGGGGGTTTACCATTCTTACCGGTCACCATTACTTGCAGTTTAATGCAGAGACAACCCAGCCGGAGTACTATATTTTCCAAAGTTGTAGCTTGGCCAGCTCACAAGTAGTCCGGGCCACCTCACTGAGACACGGAGTATAAGGCCTTTCCATGCTGCCTGTTACTGTCTGACACTTTGCTACAACTTTCCTTCCTAGTGTCCTAGTAGTTACGAGACCCAAAGCAGGTGACTATGGGTCCTGCGAGCCGAGCAACTGCCTTGCAAGTGACTCACCCGGGCGGGGACCATGGGGTACTCAGAATCGGGCCCTCTCGACGTCGTTGGGGCTGCAGGATGTCACGGTGGCATGACCAGGTCCTTGATCCCCTCGTCGGGCGATCAGTTAAAAAGGGGAGGTTGAAAAAGGGATAAAAATAAAAGAGTGTGTGTCATGACGCCACCCGTGGAATGCGGCCCGTATAGCTGCTGCTGCAGTCGGGACCTCTGGGGATCATGGGAGTAGTAGCTCTGATGGTTTAGCTCTCCATGGGAAGAGCGGGTCCCCAGGGCAACTGTATAGTCTATGGAGGTGATGAGTTTTGGGAGTGCAGGACTTTGTGTACAAAATAACCAACAGGCACAAGAGTGACAGTCTCCTTTACCTTTACTGAAATAAGTAGCAGGTTCATCCAGGGCACAGTTCACAAGTGGTGTCAGGGGTCCGCAGCCTGGAAGCAAGTTCAGATTTTCCACACCTGGCAAGTTCTGAGGCCTCCCTACTGCACTACTCCCTGTGGGCCCTGGCTGCTTGAAGCTATGCTGCGACCCTCTCCTCTCTGGTTCTGTCTTGGCTGTATGACAGGCGGCTTGAGCTCTATTTACATTACTCACTTCTCATTGCGTCTCCCTGAGCTCTTTGGTGCGGCTGTGTCTCCTGGCCTTTTAGTGGGCGAGCCGCGAGTGACTTGGAATCACCCGCCCTCTGGTGTTAGTTGCTGTGCATAAAGTCCCTTGCAACCTCGGACTCCGGTGTCCATCCTGTGCTCAGTGCTGGGACCGCTCCACTCCCCACACCTACTCCTCCACAGACCCTCACCTACGGGTCCCTCATACTGGCTAGTCAGTTTCCTCAGACAGGCCTGACACGGCTCCCGACCGTAGGATGATCTTCTACAGTCCTCCTAGGAACTGAACTGCCTGACCCCACCCCCAGACCAGAATTTATAGGCTACCTTCCCTGAACTTGGGTTTAGAGCTCCCCCTTCTGGCCTGGAGTTGGGAAGGTGTTGTGTGTGTGTTTCACCTGATGTAGGTACCTTTCCTTGCTTCAAAGCACAGTATTGTAGAAACTGGACCCTGTGGCACACACAAGTCCTCTTGACCCTCTGCATTTCTTTCACCTGGGAGAGTCTACCTTGGCAGCCACTGCACTTGATGTTCAGTGACCTCCGGTTTCTCGGCTGGTCATAAAGATACTCAGACCAAATTGGAGGCTCTTCCGCCCAGCATTTCCCTGGCCTGGAGCTTGGATAGTGTTGGGTGTGTGTTGGTGGTCTCAGCAGGGCTTTCCCATCTTACCTGTGAGCATGATGCCACACCTGTTGAATAGGTGCTGCACCACTGTGGCGACCGAACCACAGGTGCACCACAGGACAACCTGAAAATAAATAATATTGTAAGTTATGAGAGCATTTAATCACTATTTCATAAATCTCCAAACTCTTCCGCTGACAATCTTTGCAATAGACGTTCCGATTACCAGGTCCCAAAGAACACTTAACTCTTTCACTCAGATATACGAATCTGACCTTCACCACTAAGGCCCCTGGGTTGAGTTCACAGATTAGCTGTTGGCCGGTGGAGCAAGTTGGCAGAAGTGGTTAACTAACCAAGTTAACTAGTACCAGAGACAGAATCAGCAAATAGATAAGAAAAGAGCTGGGGTGAAAACCAGAAACAGAATCAGAGAAGAAAGTTGCCAAGCAAATAAAGGATTAATTAGTCCATAGTTAATTCCAGGAATCAGTCCAAGGGGAATGTAGAAACAAATTGGTTAATGAGCCAGTGACCAGAAAAATGCCCAAAAGAAAAATGTCCACAGAATTGAGGTTTTTAGGTGTTTAAGGTTACGGTGGCCTGCGGGCATTTTTCAGGGAACCTAATGAGCCATGTCAGGCTTAGCAGTATTCACACTAGGAGTAATATACATTAAATAACTGACAGGGATGGGATGTTAGTTGGAAATTTAAACGTGCCCTGCAATTAGTCTGCTGACTCGCCTAGCTGGTCAGCAAGACTTAATACACATACAGTATATTTAGGAATCCATGCAGCTGTGCAGTCATCATGCTACCCAGCAGGAAGAAGTGTCAGTCACTTAAAAAGGACATGTCACTTGCAATATTCCGTTCACGATTATTTTTAACCTGTTGTAAATCCTGCTGTTCTTCTATATTAGGCAGTGGTTTTATCCATTCCTGAGATATGGCCACTCTTCCTTGTAAATAAATTCTTGTTAGCCAACTAAGGGTGGTTGTTAACTGACCCGCCCCAGGGCCGTGGGGTACCCAGTCCCGGGCGTTGATTTACTGGGGATGTCACGGGGCCTGTTGCCCGGTCCCGTGGCCCTGGTGGTCACTGAAAAGTGGAACAGTTAATAAAAATAGTGTTTCATGATGCCACCTACACCTCCGGTTAGGTTACCGACACTGCAGGACAGACTTCCGGGGTGATGGTGAAGCAGCAAGATGGTTTCGCTCCCTGTAGGTGGAGCAGGATCCCCGGGGCAGTAGTGGGTGATGGGAGCTGTGGAACAGTCTATGGAGGGAGTAGGGTCAGGGGCCGCAATAATAGTCACACACAGGATTGTTGTTTCATACCTTTACTGATGCTGTTCAAGGTGAAGTCCAGGGTACAGTCCGGGTAGGTTAGGAGCAGTTCGGGATCCCCACATCTGATGAGTTATGAGGCCTCCCTTTCACGCTGTGTGTGTACTTTGGTCCTGGGCTGTCTGAAGCAAGGCCCTTTCCCTCTCCTGTAGTCCTCACTTGTATGGCAGGATGTGCGAGCTCTGCTGTGGGCACCACTGTATCCACTGCGGTCCCGGGCTCTGCTAAGTAGCTGTGCCCCGAGTGCTGCAGCAGGAGACTTGAAGCCTCCCTGGTCTCCGGTCTTTACTGCTGGTGTCACGCTGGGGTGTAGGGAGACACCCAGCGCTGGACGATGACAGGGGATGGGAAAGGTGTCCCTGATGCTAAGGACAAAAAGGGAGGATGGTGATCCCTAGAACAACTAGCGCTGGCACCTGCTCCCCTAACGTCCCTATACAGGTTCCGCAACTGTCGCCGCCAAGATACCTATTCCCTGACTGTCCCTTGACTACCACTACACAGGGCTCAGAGCGGGTGAATACTAGTCAACCCAGTCAGCAACTAGAAAACACACAAGGAAAACATACAGATTGAGAAGAGATATACTTAGCTTTAGCAGATCCAAGCAGCAAACCAGCAGGCTCCAAGAAATACTGCTTTGATCCAAGAGACAATCAGGAACACCCGAGGCTATCACCAGCAGTACATTCTGGGAGTCAAGGGAAATATAAGGCAACTCCAAGGTAAGGAATCAGCTGGGTCCTAGTGACCTCCAGCTTTATGTAAAAGGGAAATGCCTCTAAAAGCGACAGAAACATTTTTATTTAGGATGTGGACTGTTTGGCCAAACGCTGGGACCTTCTGCGAGTGACCTCTACAGTCTTCTCCTTGCCTCCTGACACACCCGTGACAGTACCCCCCTTCTACGAGTGGTCTCCGGACACTTAGGACCAGGCTTGTCAGGATGGGAGAGATGAAAGGCACGGACCAGCCTGGCGGCGTTCACCTCTGACGCTGGCACCCACATCCTCTCCTCGGGACCATAACCCCGCCACTGCACCAAATACTGAAGGGAACGGTGCAACATGTGAGAATCCAGAACCTTAGAAATTTGAAATTCCAAATTCCCATCCACACAGATTGGTTCGGGCGGCAGATGAACGCACATACGGTTTGAGAGGAGATCTATGAAACACATTGTGAATCCTGAGTGCGTGGGGCAACTGAAGACGAAAAGCTACAGGGTTAATGATGACGGTTATCTTATAAGGACCAATAAACCTAGGTCCCAGCTTCCATGAAGGCACCTTCAGCTTAATATTCCTCGTAGACAACCACACATAGTCATTCACACACAGGTCCGGACCTGGTGAGCTCTACTTGTCATCCACACGTTTGTATCTATCACCCAAGAGTCTCAAGTTACTCTGCACCCCCTGCCGTACAGAGGAGAGAGAAGAGGCAAAATGGTCCTCCTCAGGAACTCCTGAACAACCTTTACCACTAAAGGTACCAAACTGAGGAAGAAACCCATATGCACCAAAAAATGGTGACTTGTCGGTGGACTCCTGGCGACGATTATTTATGGCAAATTCGGCTAAAGGTAAATAGGAAGCCCAATCCTCCTGGTTTTCGGAGATAAAACACCGAAAATAAGTCTCCAAATTTTGATTTATGCTCTCAGTCTGCCCATTAGACTGAGAATGGAAAGCAGATTAGGACAACTTTACCCCTAATCGAGCACAAAGGCTTTCCAAAACTTGGAAACAAACTGAGTACCGCGATCTGAGACCACATCGGAGGGAACCCCATGAAGTTTCACGATCTCACTGACAAACACCTGTGCCAGTGTCTTGGCATTAGGAAGTGCTGGTAGTGCCACAAAGTGCACCATCTTGCTAAACCTATCAACTACTACCAAAACCACCTTCTTTCCGGAAGACACAGGGAGATCCGTGATAAAATCCATAGACAGATATGTCCATGGTCTATCGGAAATGGACAATGGCATGAGAGATCCAGACAGACTGGTATGCTGAACCTTAACGCGTGCGCAAACACTACAAGCAGACACGAAGTTAGTCACATCCTTCTGCAACCCTGGCCACCAAAAACGACGAGACAAAAGATCCAAGGTGGCCCTACTACCGGATGACCTGCCAGCAAAGAGTCATGATGTTTCTTAATTACCTTGAGGTGCAAATCAGGTGGTACAAAGAGTCTCCCCAAAAGGCAGGAGACAGAAGCGCCCCCCTGAGCCTTCAACACCTCCCCCTCCAAATCCGGGTAAAGAGCCGAAACAACAAACCCCTCCTGTAAAATGGGAACGGGACTCTCGTGATAACGCATCTGCCTTCACATTCTCAATCCCCGGACGGTGAGTGACGGTGAAATGAAATCTTGTAAAAAACAAGGACCATCTGGCTTGCCTGGGGTTGAGACGCTTGGCGGATGCAAGATAAGATAAGTTCTTATAGTCAGTGATAACAGTGATCGGATGGACAGCCCTCCAACCAGTGACGCCATTCCTCAAAAGCCAACTTAATAGCCAAAAGTTCTCTATTACCGACATCATAATTTCTTTCGGCCGACAACAATTTTTTGGAGAAAAAGGGGCATGGCAACCATTTACCGGGAGAAAGACCCTGTGACAACACCGCCCTCACCCCCACCTCGCATGCATCCACCTCAACAATAAAGGGCTGAGAAAGATTGGGTTAACAGAGGATGGGCGCGGTAGCAAAGCATCTCTTCAGGGAGGAGAAAGCCTGCCGAGCGGAGTCTGACCACTTAGAAAAATCCGACCCCTTCTTAGTCATGTCCGTGAGGGGTTTCACAATTACAGAATAATTCTTAATAAATTTACAGTAGAAATTGGTAAACCCAAAAAAACGTTGCAATGCCCTCAGGTTTTCTGGATAATCCCAGTCAAGAACCGCCCAGACTTTCTCCGGATCCATCCGAAAACCCGAAGGTGACAACAGGTACCCCAGAAATTGGACCTCCTGAACGGCGAAATCACATTTCTCCAATTTAGCATACAGTTTGTTGTCCCGTAAAATCTGTAGCACGTTTAACATGAGACTGATATGTCGCCATATCAGGTGAGTAGATCAAAATATCACCCAAGTAAACTACCACAAACTTACCCACCAAATGATGGAAAATATCATTCACAAAGTGTTGGAAAACTGCAGGGGCATTCGTCAGGCCAAACGGCATCACAAGACTCTCAAAATGGCCCTCAGGGTTATTAAAAGCAGTCTTCCATTCATCCCTCTCTTTGATTCCAACCAGATTGTGGGCCCCCCTAAAACCCAACTTGGAGAACCATTTAGCTCACACAATCTGACTGAACAAATCAGGAATCAGAGGGAGGGGATATGGATCATAAACAGTTATCTGATTAAATTCCCAGAAATCTAAACAAGGACAGAGGCCCCCATCTTTTTTTTAACAAAAAAGAATCCTGCCGCAACTGGCGAAGATGAGGGTCTGATATGTCCTTTCTCCAGACTCTCGGCAATGAAATCATTCATGGCTTGTCTCTCAGGACCAGATATATTATACAGCCTGGATTTGGGCAGTTTAGCTCAAGGAATGAGGTTAATAGGACAGTTGTATGCACAGTGAGGAGGCAAATCCTGACAACCCTTTTCTGAGAACACATCCTCATACTCTGAAAGATATGCAGGCAATGACACAGCAGACACAGCAGCAAAAGATGTATTCAAGCAATTCTCCACACAGAAATCACTCCACTCGACAATGTCTCTGGATTGACAATCCACCACGGGATTATGTTTAACTACGAACAATGGGAGCGGGGAGACAATCCAGAACATAGCAAGAAATTGTCTCCTGATGGTGGGGTTCAACCTTCAATATTATGCACAATTTGCGTAACATTTCCCTGAGCAAGTGGTGCTGAGTTGATGGCGTAGATATGAATGGGTTTAAACAACAAACTGTAGGTAAGCCCATGAGTCGTTACAAAATGAGCATCCACCAAGCTGACCCCCACTCCACTGTCCACAAAAACAGAATTTTTTTCAGTTTTGCTCTCCAGCGCCACCTCGGCTCTCAGGAGAAATCGGGAATTACACGTGGAAGATACACACACCTCCGGCTCATTTACCTCCACACCACCCATGGTAACCCGAGGCCCAGGTATTCCACTCTGTTTAGGAAGAGAGGGACAGGCTGCAATAAAATGGCCCCTTTTACCACAGAAAAAACAGACCCCTCTTTTTTTTCTTTGGTAAATGCCAGAAGAAACTTTGGAGGCGGTCGCTCCTCCTAGTTGCATGGGTTCATCCATGCTCGGGAGAAACAACTCACCCTCTGATTGCCCACCTGGCAATAGGGCACTACCTCGAGAAAGGTGCTCAGGAGAAAGTGGTTTACCTTTCTATCCTGAAGGCGTCTATCCATATGTATAGACAAAGACATAGCAGCCTCCAGAGATTCCGGGGTCTCATAAACTGCCAGAGCATCCTTCAACCTTTCTGAGAGATCCCTGGCAAAAATGACTTCTGAGGGCCGGATCGTTCCACTTAGTGTCCGTAGCCCACCTACGAAACTCAGAACAGTAAGTCTCTGCTGACCGATTTCCCTGTTGCAGGTGATGCCATTTGGATTCGGCCAAAGAGACACAGTCAGGATCATCATAGATAAGCCCAAGAGCATCAAAAAAACCCTCTACAGACTGGAGACAATCAGAGTCATGTGGCAACGAGAAAGCCCAGGATTGGGGATCCCCTGCAACAGCAACACAATAATTCCCACACGCTACTGCTCATCTCCAGAGGAATAGGGCCGGAGCGTAAAGTATAGTTTACAGGCTGCTTTAAATATAGCTAATTTGTCTCTGCCTCCTGCAAACCTGTCTGGAAGGGCAATCTTAGGTTCAAGTCTGACCTGCCCACCCGCTGGGTTCCCCACCACAACTTTCTGCAGCTGCTGGCCCTGCAAAGATGACCGGATATCTGCAACCTCCAGAGACAGAGTCTGGAGCTGCTGGGTCAGAGCAGACACAGAATCCATGAATAGAAAAAGGAAAAAAGAAAAAAAATCAGTTTTACCCTTTTCATTTAATTAAGGTGCGTCTGGTGATAATGTCACACTGGGTGTAGGGAGACAACCAGCGCTGGACGACGACAGGGGAGGGGAAAGGAGTCCCTGATGCTAAGGGCAAAAAGGGGGGATGGTGACCCCTAGAACAACTATTCTGACACCTGGCTCCCCTAACGATACCTATTCCCTGACTGTCCCTGGACTACCACTACACAGGGCTCAGAGCGGGTGAACACTAGTCAACCCGGCTAGCAACTAGAAAACACACAAGGAAAACATACAAATTGGCAAACCAGCAGGCTCCAAGAAACACTGCTTTGATCCAAGAAACAATCAGGAACACCTCAGGCTATCACCAGCAGTGCATTCTGGGAGTCAAGGGAAATATATAGGCAGCTCCAAGGTAAGGAATCAGCTGGGTCCTAGTGACCTCCAGCTTTAACTAAAAGGGAAATGCCTCTTAAAGCGACAGAGCCATTTTTATTTAGGATGTGGAATGTTTGGCCAAACACTGGGACCTTCTGCGAGTGACCTCTACAGTCTTATATGTGCCTCCTGACACACCCGTGACAGCTGGGCTGACTGGACCCATGCAGTCTCGGACTCCAGTGTCCAGGTTGTCGACGTAGCTCTTCTGGGGTGAACCAGTTCGAACTCTGTTCCCCCTGGCTAACTCGCCTCACTTCCGACCCTCACTCTTGGGTCCCTCACAGGCTTCCCCTCTGGCACGGGCCTAGCACAGCACCGTTCACCAGGTGTCTTCCTCAGTACTGCTCTGTACTTAACTGTCTAACACCTCCCCCAGCCCTGAATTTATAGGGGACCTTGCCTGAAGTCAGCAAGTAGAGCTCCCCCTTCATGTCTGGGGTGGAAGGTGTTGTGTGTAAGTTTACCTGATGTGGAAATCCTTCCCTGCTCTAGGTGTTCCTGTGGCAACTGAACCGTGGAGAGGGGTGCCACACCTACATGCAGCTTCTGACACCAGTCCTCCAGCTGTCCCTGGAAGCTGTTGTCCTCCGCCGGATCGGGCGGGGTCAAGGGTTCCAGTGCCTGGATTGAGTTGCTGTCGATAATGAACATTCTGGCAATGGTAGCATTTCTGGGCAGTTTGACCTCTTCTCCACAGTTTAACACTCATACGGGTACCCTCTCCTTGCATACATCAACTATCCCCCTGGCTGTCCGGATTGTAGGTCTACTCTCTGAATACATGGGCTCGACCATTGCCTGGTATTCCTGCCCTCTGAGACCTATTGCTGCCCGACACCATATCATCAATTCACTTCTGGAGGGTAACACAATGGGGAACGGGTCTGTCACCCGTACACTGCCAATTTCCCCACTGGACAATTTCACCTGTTGTCTCTGTAGGAGGGCTCTTATCTCCTTCTGTAGGACCCTCTGGTGCCCGATGCTGGTGTGGAGCCCACTGGGACGAGGTACTCGATACCGGACCAGGGTATCACTGGGGTTATCACGGCGGTCTTGGTCCGGACCATGTCCCGAGCCCTCAAGTAAAAGGGGTTATTTACAGGGATTGTGGTGACGCTACCCATGGTATGTGGTCAGGGTGACCACCGCTGCTGCAGAATCTCCGGGGATGATGGATGGTAGCCTTTGTTGCGACGGCTCTCGGCTTTAGCTAAGCTGCAGGCCCTTTCTCCCCTCACGGGTACCAACTTGCTAGGCAACTTGAGTCTTATTCCATGTTCCTAACCCCACCATGTTGCTTCGCTGTGGTACAGTGAAGATGTGGGACCTTCACTCATCTGGTGTTCACTGTGCTGTTTGTGTCAGGCACAGCATCGGATCCGGTATCCGTTCTATGCACTTCTCTGGGGTGAGTCTCCCAGATGTGTTCCTCTCTGCTCCTTCTCCTTTCCTCAAACCTTAGCCGGCCTGGAACTGGACAGTGGACCGTGGGGTGAGCCTAACGCAGCTCTTTTACACCCAGGTCCTTCTTCCTCAGTGCTGCTCCGCACTGAACTAACTGCCCACTTCCTCTCCACACCAGAATATATAGGGAAGCAGCTTTAGCTCCCCCTTCTAGCCTGGAGGCGCTAGTGTAGTGTTGTGGGTTGTGTGGGGAGTTTAACCCTTTGTGGTGGTACTGTGGCACATGAACCCTGGGGTGCCACACTGGCACTTTTAGAAATCTGTAAGAAAAGCACTTCACCCAGACAATTTTCAATTACATTAGTGCCTAGTATCATTTGTGGATTTTTCTCACGACGATCAGTTTCAACCACAATAAGTCCTTGGCCCTTTAACTCCACCCTCCCCACTTTTATTGCTACTTCCCTTAACCATACTTGTTTTACTGACAATTCATTAACAGCATAAATAATAAGGTCCGGGTCTGGGCGGGCGAGCTCAGAATCGGCCCAAAATCTTTTGTAAAGGATATGTGGTATTGTGGTCACCTGCGAGCCGGTGTCCAGTAGTGCTGACGTACGAATGCCGTCCGCGTGATAGATAGGTACATGGGAGGACGGCCAACCTTATCACGCCAGTCAGACGGGCCTTGTTGTCTTATTCCTGGGGGTTGGCCCTCGGCCCCAGGGATTGCTGGTTTAAAGTACATGACCTGGCAAAATGGTCCGCCTTGTTGCAACGGCAGCAGATGGGTGGTCCTGATGAGTCGTAGCGATTGCTGGTTCTTCCTCTGACCGGTGAGATACTCCTTCTTTGCATCCACGGGGCTGTTGGCAAGCTGGATCTCTCCTGATGACTTGGGTTCCGGTCTGAGCTGCATGGCCTTTAAGATCAGGGCCATATCAGGAGTATCAGGTATTACAGTCTGTCCTTTGGCCCCTGCAGTGGTAAAGGAAGGGAGCGTCACCTCCTAGGAAGAGGTGCTAGCAGGCTGCGGCTGAAGTGCAGGGTGAGGGGTCACAGGGATTTGCAGCGCTCTAACGGCCCCGTCCTTCAGGACTACAAAGTCTGCATCAGGGTGTTCTAGGCCCCATAGGTGCAGCTGAGTACGATCGGTGAGTGAATGCAACACCTGTATAAACTGTTCAGTCAGCATTTTATCCTCCTCCCACACACTGATAGGGTCTATCTGCTTAAGGCACGCAGCACCTCCTGGAAGTTCAAGGCGTAGTCCCGTATGCTATCCTGCGGCCTCTGTCTGCAGTGGTAAATCGTCATTCTCAACTCAGTCTCAGTGCGGGTTTCAAAAGCAAGTCTTAAATTATTAAATATTTGGATTTCCGAGTCTTTATCTGCATCTGACCTACGTCACGCTCTGCTGCACTCATTAACTGTCCTAGCACAACAGACAATCTTTGCTTGCCAGTCATTGCATGCATATCCAGTGCATTACATATCTTTTTCCTGAACCCAGCCAGGATATCGGGTTTGCCATGATATTGCAGTAACCACATCTCTCCCAGGTCATACGGCAGGGAGATCGGCTTGATCGGTGCCACAGCTCCAGGTGCTGCGGCTGATCCGGCATTAGTGTTTCCTTGCGCATCCATCCTCGCTCTACCCTAGTTAACTTTTGCCAGTCTCTCAAAAAGAAAAAGCAATCGGCGGCTCCTGAGGCGGGGAGTTAAGCGCTTCGGGTATTTCCGGATCGGGCCGCTGCGCTTCATAGGCTTTCGGCAAAGCGCAGGGTGGTACCTATCTTCACGCCCTTTCAGTAGTTACGCTCCCAACCTTCCCGCTCTCCATGTGGCGCAGTAATGGCGGTCCAATTTAAGTGTTCAATACAGTCAATAAACGGCACACAGTACCCGGTTTTACCGGGCACGGGATCCTGTTCGTGACGCCAAAAGCTGACAGACCCCAGGGCCGTGGGGTATCCAGTCCCGGGGGTTGATTTACTGGAGATGTCATGGGGTCTTTTGCCCAGTCCCGTGGCCCTGGTGGTTGCTGAAAAGGGGAACAGTTAATAAAAATGTTGTTTCGTGACACCACCTACATATCCAGTTAGGTTACCGACGCTGCGGGACAGACATCTGGGGTGATGGTGAAGCAGCAAGATGGTTTCACTCCCCATAGGCAGGCCGGGATCCCGGGGCAGTAGTGGGTGATGGAAGCTGTGCAACAGTCTATGGAGGGAGTAGAATCAGGGGCCGCAAATACAGTCACACACACAGGGTTGTTGTTTTGTACCTTTACTGATGTTGCTGTTTAAGGTTAAGTCCAGGGTACAGTCTGAGTAGGCTAGGAGCAGTTCGGGATCTCCGATGACTCCGTTCCCCGTGGCTAACTCGCCTCGCCTCCAACCCTCACTCTTGGGTCCCTCACACTGGCTAGGCATCCCTTCTGGCACGGGCCTAGCGCAGCTCTGTTCACCAGGTGTCTTCCTCAGTACTGTTCCGTACTGAACTGCCTAACTCCTCCACCGGGCCTGAATTTATAGGGGACCTTGCCTGAAGTCGGCATGTAGAGCTCCCACTTCAGGTCTGCAATGGAAGGTGTTGTGTGTAAGTTTACCTGATGTGGAAATCCTTCCCTGCTCTAGGTTTTCCTGTGACAACCGAACCGTGGAGTCGGGTGCCACATCAACTCTTTTCCATATGAATCTTCTTGATAACTACACCCTCTTATCTAACAAGACTTTTATATACAGGGAAGAGTAGGTGAAGTCTTGGGAACAGAGAAGAGCAGAAACAAAAGAAAAAGAACCCAGATCCATTAGAAAAGGCACGTATACCAGGTAAAAAAAGAACATTTATTGGAAGTGACAGGTGCTTTTAACTGGCAGCGTGTGTGCCAGCCATTAAGACAGGAATGGAAGGAGGTAACAGAGAGATGGGTTGGTGGTGCACACACTGTGAACCTTTGCTTTCAATACCTGGAGTGACCGCATTGTACAGCAGTAACTGTAGCTAAATATGTTTGGTAAATTAGTCCTGCACATCGGCTTGGAGGAATTTTAACCCATTCCTCCCTACAAAACAGCTTCATCACCTCCTATGTTGGGGTTTTCTCCCATTTCTTGCTTGCTTCAGTTTCACCCACAACATTTCTTTAGGATGAAGATCTGAACTGTGACTTGGCCATTTCAAAACTTTTAACTTTATTATTCTTTAACCATTCTTTTGTAGAAGCAATTTGTGTGTGTTGCATCATTGTTGTGCTCCATGACCCATGTTCTTTTGGGATTCAGCTTTAGACAGATAAGCTGACATTTTTCTTTAGAATTCACTGAATAATGGAAAGTTATCCTGGCCCAGATGCAGCACAACAGGCCCTAACCATGATGATACTGTAGAGTGACACAGGGTGGTAGTCATGGGTGAGGGATTTATTCTTGGCACCCTGGCAGCTACATGAAAGCTATGGTCTGGCTGGGTGTATGGACTTGTGTCTTGTAGGCAGTGCGTCTCTGCAGATCACATGCTTGCTGCTGCGTCTGGTTGGCCAGGACCAACTAGCAAACTGCTTTCAATGGAGACCACAAGTTTAACTTCAGCAGCAGTCATTTAATAGCAGTTTGGAGAGGGGTAGAGGATTTGCCATGGTGTCAGCGATAAACCTTTTACTCGCAGATGCCTGAGGAGGATCAGCCCAGGAAAGCCAACTTTGATCATGTAGCAGTCTGTTCTTACCCCTTAGCTTTTAGACTTAGGGCCTGGTCCCTAAAGTCAGGTCCTCTAGACCTTCTTGGTTTGGGGCCACTTCATTGGATAATTAATCACTAGCTGCAATGGTGTCTCTTTTTGTTGATTGCCGCGAGTCACCCGCTGCATGCAGTCTTGACTACATATTTTATACCATAGTTCTCTTCTAGTTACAAGCGGTGCTCAAACTAGTGCTTGCCCTACAGTCTTGCAACTTCCTATACAAGTGCTATGTATTATAAATGACAAATTACAATACATTACATTACACTATGTGGCGCACTGCTCATGCAGGTAGCCACAGCCTTCCCTATTGCACAACTGGGTTTCCACAGCAGGTACCTAGTACATGCAAAATCTTCGACCCCGGCACAGTAGGGGGAGCTAGACTCACTGACTTTAGGTGAGATCCCTTATAAATACTGCTGCTGGGGGGAGGAGTTAGTTAAAGTGCGCAGATGCTAGGAGAGCTGCAAAGACGTCCTGGTGATCGGTGCCGCGCTTATGCCCGAACCAGTGACCCGGAGGGGCCTTTCTGCCGTTGAGCCAAGCCTAGGAGAGGAGACAGAAGGCACGGAGCTTAGCCAAGAGAGTAGAGGAACTAGTGGAAGTTCACCCAAGACATACCAGACTTCGGGGATCCGCACCTGCAGGAACACTTTAGGACTGCAGAAAACCCTGGCACACTGTGGAGACTTCAGTCACCCGGTCCCCCTGCGTACCCAGAAAGAGGGAGCCAGACACTGTAGTGTGGGATCACATAGCAGTGATCAGAGAGGGTAACCCGCGCAGGAGGAGAGAGAGAGGACCAGAGAAAGTGAGGAGGTCAGTCGTGTTGCATACAGACAGGGCTTCAGCCCAAGCAGGGAACCTGAGGAGGCCTTATACCCACTTGCAGTGGAGACTCACTGAGCACCTGCTCAACCGACAGTGCTCTGGACTGCAAATACCATCAGTGAAAAAGTAAAAGACTTTCTTCAGAGTGTGTGCGTTATTCCTCTCCGTCCCCAGCCTCCCTATAGACTGCCTTACTGCTTCTTACCCTGGCCTCAAGACCCACTCCAAGCTGCCCTTTTCTCTACGCTGCCCCAGAGGTCCAGCTCCACTTGTAGGGAGCTTTGCCATTCCTGCTGCAATACCATCGCCCTCTGGAGGACTGTGGCAGCACTGGTGACCCATCACCCCAGGTACTACAGCTGGCGTCACGTGACAATAACTCTTATCACTGCACATAACCCCTCTATTGCAGTGTCACTCAGGCCACGGGCTCAGGCAACGCCACCCGTGACATCCCCGCGAACCCCTCCGAGTCTGATACCCGAGTACCCCAGGGCCTGGGGCTCGACAACTACACATTATAAATCATTTACAAAGATGCAGGACACAATGCAGATGATAATATAATAGAGTGATTGACGTCTTCAAGGACGAAGACAACTGAAAATCAACCTCCTTACACTACGACGTACATGTTTCTTAGGTATTCATGCTGTAAGTGAATTTTTTTCTATCTCCATACATAATGCTTCTCATGTAATTCAAAAACTCTATTTTGGTCTTATCCATCCAAAAAACAATTGTTCTTAACGCTTTCTAACTTTTCCAGGTAATGTTTAGCAAAGTGCAGACGGCAGCAATATTGTTTTTGGAGAGCAGTGGCTTTCTCTTTCCAATACTGCCAGGTACACCATTTTGTTTAATGTCGTCCTAATGGTGGACTGATGAACACTGACATTAGCTATTGTGAGAGGCCTTTAGTTGTTCAGAAGTTACCTTGGATTCCTTTGTGACCTTGAAAACTATTATACTCCTAGCTCTAGGAGGGATCCTGACTGGTTGACCACTCCTAGAGAAACTAATAATGATCTTTTTGCACTCAATCTGATGATGACTTGGTGGAGTCTAACATGTTTAGAAATTATTTTCTTGCCTCTTTCTACCTTATAAGCATAAATAATTATTTAAGTGTAATAAGTGTTGTAATACCCTTTGATCATGACACACCTCCACAAAAGTGTTATAAAGATCAGACTTTTATAGACCGCTGGACTTAAATAAAACAGGTCACCCACTCTCCCTTGATAGTTATCCCATTCATTGAAGACGCCAGACTTCAATTTCTCCTTCAAATCATCAGATAATGTGAAAGCGGTGTCCACTACTCCTCCAACCCTTCTCAATCCCTCATCTTAAAATAATAACTCTTATACTCACCTCCGCTTCCAGAGCCATTTCAGTGGTGTCAAAGTTCGCATACTTTTGTCACTTAAGGTGCTGTCACACATAACGATCGCTCCAACGATCCCGACAGCGATAACGACCTGCCGGGATCGCTGGAGCGTCGTTACCTGATCACTGGGGAGCTGTCAAACAGGCAGATCTCCCCAGCGATCAGGCCATGTGAGCCACCTCCCACATCGCTCCCTGCTTAGCCCTGCCTTATAGGCAGCGCTAAGCAGGGAGAACGCTGGTAACTATGATAAACAGCGCAGTATCCAGGCAGCGCTCACTGCCTAGATACCCGCTGTTTATCATAGTTACCAGCGTTCTCCCTGCTTACAGGCAGTGCTAAGCAGGGAGGACGCTGGTAACCATGGTAAACGCCGGATATCTAGGCAGCGCGTGCTGCCTGGATACCCGGTGTTTACCATAGTAACCAGCCCTCTGAGGTCACTGATCGCTGGTTTCTTGCGGTCACACGCAGCGATGCGTGCTGACCAGCGGGAAACCAACGATCTAAAAATGACCCACAGCACTTTGCAGCGATCAGCGACCTCACAGCAGGGGCCTGATCGCTGCAAAGTGTCACACAGAACGATATCGCTGGAGAGATCGTTGTAACGTCACAGTTACTACGATCTCTCTAACGATATCGTTATGTGTGACTGGGGCTTAACAGATATGTGATTATTGAATAATTTTTTGAATGATTATAAAAAACTAACAAAGTGTAATTTTTTGACACACTTGTTTTATTTGGTTCTCTTTTAGTGATGGGTGAACCTGAACTGTAAAATTCGGGGTCCGTACCGAATGCGTAGTGTCCGTGCATGTATCCTGAATATGGACTTCTCAGGGAGAAGGTTTGGCTGCCTGGATAAAGGGCTAGAGGGCTGCATAAGGAGGCAAAATGGGAATTGAAGCAAGACAATTATACCTACCGAGATTATGTGCTGCAGTCCCACTGTTTTCGGATCCACTCATTAAACCTTATGAATATTCACTTTTCTCCACCTTCTGAGACAGCATCTGTGATTGGTTGCAGTCACACTATGCCGCCACCTTCTGTGCCGACGTCTGTGATTGGTTGCCCTCATACTAGCTGTCTTGGTCCTGAAGTGGAGTGTCAACGTAAATTATTTTAAAAAAGGATTGCAGTCCCCCTTATGTTGATGCCCAGTGCAGATAAAGCAGACAGTTGGAGGTTGCAGCCCCATCTGTGTACTTTATCTTGGCTGGGTATCAAAATACGAGATGCTCCACCTGTTTTTTTTGTTTGTTTTTTTTAATTATTTAAATAAATAATTTTAAAAAACAGCATGAGGTCCCCTCCAATTTTGATACCAAGCCAAGATAAAGCAGATAAAGCTGGGGGCTGGTGGTGGCCCATGATTATTGGACCGTCCCCAGGCTACAGACCGCAGAAAAACCCATAAACTGGTGCTTTACCCAGCTCATCCCGATTCCCCTGGTGGGGTGGCAATCAGGGTAATATAAAGAATTCATGACAGCTTTGATTAGTCAAAAAATTACAGCTACCACAAAGCACTGGAATAGTAATGGGGGAGGTGTCTATTAGACTCCCCCATTACTAATCCTGTAAGTAAAAAGAAATAAACATAAAACACAGAGAAAAATTCTTTATTCACAAATCCCCTATTTTCCAATGTATTAAACCCCAAAACACCCCTGAAGGTCTGAAATATCCATAGATACAACATCCCGCGATGATAATGGCTCTTGCGAGTGAACCTCTTGTGATCGCGTTAGATGTCTTCTTTTATTTGGAGGGCTAAATCTTGCTACAGACAGATAGAGTAACTGAGTCTGAGCATCAATGACATGTTCAGTCTTTTTAAGGTTAAGGTTTCTGAAAACAATTTCTTAGTCTCCCGGCCATAGACCTAACAATGCCTACATCGGTGCATGATGAGTCTCCATGATCCTAAAATCTAAACCAGTGTTTGAGTCTTGGGAGTGTGTGATCTAGAGACAGTCCAGGGTCTCTGCATTTCTCCTCTATCAGCCTCCCTGGCCTTACAGTATGCTCAGTTTACTAGTACTCAGCTGCCACCAGGTGTTCACAACTAGTAAGACACAGCCCAGTACTCGAGCACAGAACTAGGATAAGATGCTGAGACCAGGGGTGGGGGCAGAACACACTATAATGCATTGTATGCTGGAGATATGCTCCACTGTAGAATACCTCCACATTTTTTAAAAGTACCATAGTGCCTTATATATAGAGCCAATATATGTCCGAACTACTGGCTTGTACATGAGGCCCAATGCATAACCCCAAAGAGCACAACGACCTCGGTCATACTTACCAATATTCAGGACTCACACACTTATCAGCCAAAACATTATGGGAATCTGTCAGAAGGTTTTTGCTATGAAACGTGGAGAGTAACAATGTAGGGGCAGAGCCCCTGATTCCAGGGATGTGTCACTTACTGGGTTACTTGGTGCAGTTAGTATAGAATTCCTCTTCTCTCTTTTGTAGATGCAGCAGTGCTCAGAATACTGAACTCTTTATAACTCAGCTCACACCCCTGATTGGCAGTTTTTAGTGTACCCTGTGCATTGTCAGAAAACTGACAATCAGTGGAAGGGGGGTTACACAGATTTTCCTGGCGGTCTTGCTTGAATCACCTAGTCCTGTAGTGATAATCTCCTGCTAATAAAACACTGATTATATTGAAACTGCAGCACACAGTCCAGCAAGTGACACATCCCTAGAATCAGACCCTCAACCCCTACCTGATGTTGCTCTCAAATTACATAATAAAAACCTAAACAAAGATTATCTTTTAGTGAATAATGTTGATTATTTCACACCTGTCAGAGGCGGAGTATATTAGTAAGCAAGCGAATAATAAAGCTGGATTTCTACTGGCTTATTATTTTTAAGCATCACTTCTCGAAACGCGTTCAATAATTGTGCAGTCTAAACATGCTGCTGATGTCCCAACAACAGGTGAAAATATTTCAGGCCTACAAATCATGGTTCTGTGCAGCACATCATCTGGTATAATCCGGACATGTGCTGCCGAGAACAATGATAGTCTATGTGCACTGAATGATGCAGTGGGGAACACAGAGTGAAGAAGCCCCTGTACAAGAACAATATATGGCCCTTTGCAGTTCAATAGGATCTCATATTACACAATTACACCTGCTTTGTATCATGTGTTGACTGCTTTGCAGTCCATGTGTAATGCTGCTGTACTTTAAATCATAGTAAATTTTCTTTGGTTCATCCAGGGTTAATGCTAGAAGCTGCTGTTGTCTGTGTGTGGCTCTGCATGTGGAGGTAGGGGGTGTATCAGATCATTCAGTTGCACACTCCCTCAGCTTTTAAGTAGTTACACTTCCTTGCACCAGGTGTCACTGATGGAGTTTAGTCTCTACTAGGACCCCGTGCAGTGAAGATGTGAGTGCTGGTGCTGCTGCTGTTTCCTACCTTAGGAACTGTTGTGTTTTCTCGGTTGGGTGGAGGTAGGGGCTCTTATCCTAGAGCTTATCAGAAGCATAGGGCAAGGGGGGCGACCCAGAACTCCTCACCTTCTGAAGTACCTCTGGGAGCAGAGTGAGCCATGGACTCGCAGTGTAAGGGTCAAATTCGCTCCCCTGAATACCTTAGCCCATCTTACCATCCTGCTTCCTAATTCTATTACCGCTGTGCCTATCTGTGACACTTTGGCGGTGGTAATGGACCTGTGGAACCCCCAGGGTTGATGTGCCACAGTGTCATCTGGTTCCCCGGGTAGTGGTGTCACTAGAGAGCAACAAAGCATATGACTCACTGTTGCCGGGTTCTCAGGTCCCAGGCGCTGGCTGCGGTCACGGTTCGGTGCCTGAGGCTGTAGGGGCCCGGTGGTCAATAAACGGTTAAATAAAGATAAAGTTTGTTTCGTGACGCCACCTGTAGGTGTTCGGTGATGACACCGGCACTGCTCAGACCTCAGGGGTGATGTGCGGCAGCTTGGATGGAACTGCTCCCTACAGGGCGAGTGGGGGGTCCCCGGGGCAGTTATTGAAGTGAGGGGAATAGGGTAGCACGGTCGGTGTGGTGTAAGTGGAAGGAGGGACACGCACACATACAGCTTTTGGTACCTTTTACTGATGTTGGCTGGTACACTCGACCGGGGATGAGGTAAACACTTCAGGATTTTCCACAGCAAGCAGGGTTGTAGGCTTCCTAGTTTCCGTAGTTCTGCTGGAGTCTGGCAGCCATGAAACCCGACCAAACCGTTACTGCACTTTCTGTGTGTCTCTTCACACCTGGATTTGCTGCACTGAGGGCACTCTAGGGGATTCCTGCCAGGTTCTACGACTCCGGGCTCTCATTTGGTGGTGCTTCGGGTGTCCAGGGAGCTAAACCCCCTATTTTTAGTGCTGATTTCTCTACAAAGTCTGTACTGCGTCCTTGTAGCTCGGACCCAGTGACCGGACCTCTGTTAGGGTGAGTCAGGATGACTCCTCTGCCCCTATTTAGTACTTGCTTCTCTCCTGTTCCTGTGACCCCTATTCTAAGGGTCTTCCACTGTTCTCAGGTGTCTCTGGTATGGGCCTAGCACGGCTCCAGTACCAGGTCAGCTCACTCAGCTGCTTACAGTTCTGTAGTGACTGCACACTCTGGTGTTTCTCCCTCCAGGACCCGTATTCACAGGGGAACTGGCTTAAGGCAACCAGTGGAGCTCCCCCTACAGGTCTGGGGTGAAAAGTGTTGTTTGTTAGTGGGGTCTGCTTGCTGTGTACTTTCCATCCATGTCCCAAGAGATCCTGTGGTGACCTGCACAGGGTGCCACAAATATTCTCATCAGGCAACAGGCACACACAACACTAACACCTCCAAGTCAGAAGGGGGAGACCAGCAGGGGTTCAGGGTGAGCTTCCCTTATATTCTGGTCTGGGGAGGAGCAAGTCAGTGCAGTGCGGAGCAGCATTGTGAAGACATCCTGGTGGACTGGAACTCTTAGCTTGTCCCAGGATCGCTAACTTTTCCAGGCCTAAGGCTAGGGGCTTAGGAAAGAAGAGGAAGAAACACACCGGGAGGCTGAGCAGCATCGTGCCTTCCCCAGAGAACAAGTGCATAGAACGGACACCGGAGTTTGAGACTGTGTAGGGTTACACATCCCAGCAGTCAATACCGGAAAGTGGAGGACTCCATATACTCCAACTACTGTACCAGAAACACAGCAACCAACATAGACTCCAACAACATAGACACCCAGCTGCAGGGTAGAGAGAGTGAAGGACTCGAGTTGCCTGTTATACTGGTACTCCGCAAGACAAGACAGGGCCGGCAGCCTAGCTTAAGCAAATGCAGGAGCCAAATCACAAGCACAGCAAGGGAGCCAAAACGAGCCGGTCGGGTGAGAATGACCCCAAGTTGCTCTCAAGACTGCATGGACAGCATTTAACATCTGCTCCAGTAAAGGACTGAGAAAACTACAAAACCGTGAGTCTGCCTGTTACTTGCGCCCATTACCCTGCACCCTGTACATAGACTTCCTACACCTGCCTTGGGGACCCTCAGTACTACCCAAGGAGGGCTTACCATCCACGCTGCCCAAGTCACCATCCCCAGCAGGAATACGGCAGCGATGGTTTTACTAACCACATACCCAGGGTGGCGTCACGACAAATCCCTTGTAAATACCCCTTTTTGAACTTATCCCAGGCCACGGGACAAGGTCACGACTACCGTGATACCCCAGAGAGACAGCACCGGCCTGCTTCCTGAGTTCACCATAGCCTGGGGCGCATCAGCTTTTCTGGCATCATGAACAGGATACCATGCCCGGTGAACCAATACTGTGTGTCGTGATTTGTGTGGAATACGTGTTTTTGAACTGTTGCCATTGTAACGCGTGCAGCTCGCATGAAGCAGAGGGGGGGTGTCATTGTGGGTGGCACCCTCCAAAGAGCGTGAAGCGAGGCCCTGCCTACGCTCTGACAACATCCGGCGGGGACACAAAACTGCTGCACCAGCGGAACTATAATTGTACACCGACAGAAGAAGAAGACCGGAAGGGTCAGCATTAACTAAGGGGGCAGAAAGATGTCGCAGCCACTGGATCCTGCACAGCGAGTGGACGGAGCATCCGGCAGTGCTGCAGCACAAGGGATGTCACCGATCATGCCATTCCTGATGCCGTACACCATAGGGGCGATGTGGCTGCCACAGTACTCAGGTGAGCCCAATACCCTCATGGACGTCAAAGAAAAGCTGGACAGCTATTATAGTGTATACCCCCTGACAGGGTCAGCGTGTCAGCATACTAATGGAACAGTTAACTGGACATGCACAGCGGGAGGTGAAGTCCTGGTCAGATGATGATAAAGACACTGTGGAACATGTAATGGCCAGGCTAAAAGCTACCTTTGAGACCAGTGTGGATGCCAGAGCTAAAATGAGATTCTTCGGGTGCTGTCAGAAACCACAAGAGAGTGTGAGAGACTTTGCTTTAAATTTGCAGGAGGCACTCAGGGCACTCAAACAGGCAGAACCTGCTTGGGCACAAGGGAAGATAAATTGCTGATAGACCAGATTTTTGATGGACTATTATTCCCTCCTCATAGAGAACGATTGTGGATGATGGCCATACAAAATCCAGATTTGAACTTTGTGGAGTTTAAAGAGAGGGCAATCCGCTTACTGCAGGCAGAAGAGCCTCATGATACAGACTCTGTTCAATGTTTAGCTACAGTGCCAAACCCATCAGCCAACCAGGGCTGATTCCAACCTCAGGAGCCCATCACTAATGAGGCACTAAACCAAAAGATTGAAGCCCTAACCAAAACTGTAACTGACATGGCAAAAGTTATGCAACAGCTGCGTGGATCCAAGCCTGTGGAGAAGATCGAGCAGGCTATAAGCAGGATCCCATGGATGCAACCCAGGAGATACCCGGCAACCAGGACGACTTAACGACCGCTACCACTCGAATGGACAGCCCATTTGTCGCCGCTGCGGAAAAGCGGACTATTTTGCCAGGGAGTGTGCTTAAAATGAGAGCCCCTGGGGAAGCGGGCCGTTCAGCAGAAATGAACTCCCAAGGCCCCTCAAGCTGGCAGGACAGGTACATGGGAGAATACCTGTCGTTGCGGATGGAATTCCCCTGAATGCTTTACTGGACACTGGCTCGCAGATCTCCTCCATACCTTATATCCTTTTTAAGCAGTACTGGGCTGATTCAGACATTACGCGTGGCCCGGATGATGACTTTAATATATGGGCTAGCAATGGTAAATTAGTACCATAAATTGGAATTAAAGAGATGACCATTAAAATTGGGAGAGTAGAATTAAAAGATCTGGGGATGATAATTGTTGATGTTGATCGGCATGAGCGTGATCCAACTATTCTGATAGGAATGAATGTAATAGAAAGTTGTCTTGCAGAAACTATTGCTGTTTTACAGCACATGGCCGTACTGCCAAGTACTGCCAATTCCGAACAACAGCGAATCCTGCAGAAGGAAATAAAGGCTCTGATGATGAGACAGCAGGTAGAGTTGTCTGGAGGAGAAATTGGCAGTGCAAGGGTAAGTGACCCAATACCCATTGTGATACCTCCCAAACATGAGATGATGGTCTGGTGTAGAGCCGCAATAGGCCTTAGGGGGCGAGATTGTCAGGCCCTGGTGGAACCTGTGTACTCAGACAGTAGGCCTACTGTACTGACGGTTAGAGGAGTAGTTGAAGTACACAGGGGGAGAGTGCCAATGGTAAATTAGTACCACAAATTGGGTTTAAAGAGATGACCATTAAAATTGGGAGAGTAGAATTAAAAGATCAGGGGATGATAATTGTTGATGTTGACCAGCATGATCGTGATCCAACTATTCTGATAGGAATGAATGTAATGGAAAGTTGTCTTGCAGAAATTATTGTTGTTTTACAGCACATTGTCGATACTGCCAATTCCGGACAACAGCGAATCCTGCAGAAGGAAATAAGGGCTCTGATGATGAGATAGCAGGTGGAATTGTCAGGTGGAGAGATTGGCAGTGCAAGGGTAAGTGACCCAATACTCATTGTGATACCTCCCAAAACTAAGATGATGGTCTGGTGTAGAGCCGCAATAGGCCTTAGGGATGAGATTATTAGTCCCTGGTGGAACACGTGTACTCAGACAGTAGGCCCACTGTACTAACGGCCAGAGGAGTAGTTGAAGTACACAACGGGAGAGTGTAGACCGGGATTATGTATGTCACTCACCTGGGGAAGAGATGTACCACCATGAACTTTAGGAAGAAAACAAACTGGCAGGAGAGCAGGGTGATGGATGGGCAGAGGCCTAACTAGAGTCCTATGGGCACAGGGCAACTTTGGTACTCAGACATCCACAGCCATAAAGTTGTTGCTTGGATGTGTGGGCCCCTGTGGCCCTGCTAAGGTTTATGCAGATATACTGATGAGCTAAAGGATAACAATTATTTGAACTTTTGACTTTAAGTCTCCATATCTCACACTCACTTCAGATTTGAGCGTGAGATTTATTTCATTTTATAGACAATCATCTTGGCTATTGTGACTATTTGGATCTTTTCTTGTCTTGTTACTGTTTTGCTATTAAAAATCTAAATAAAATTTTTATTGTTATTATTTTATTATTATTTTACAAATCTACCTTTTGCTCTCAACACAGCTTCAATCCTTCTGGATAGCTCTAGATAAGATTCAAGCGTGTCTTGACCGAAACCTAATCCCAGGTCTCTTCTACACATTCCTAATGTTGGTGCATACTAGTCACCTTGCTTGGGTATGTATACAGCTGTTTCTTCAACTCTATGCCCAAGTGTTCGATTGGTTCGAGATCTGGGAAGTGTGAGGGGCCAATCCAGCACCTCACGTCATTGAACCATTTCTTCGCCTATCTCGATGTATGCTTTGGGTCGTCCTTTAAATACCTACAGCATTCAAGTGCATGATGTAACTCATATTGTAGGATTCTCACATATAGTTCAGCATTGAGACCACCATCGATCCTGGTCAAGTATACAACGCCTTTGGCTGCAAAACAACCCCTTAGTCTCAGTCTTCCTCTACCAAACTTAAAAGTACCTTTAATTTCTCGATCTGTTACCCATTTTCCCTGTTTTTTTCCAGGCCCATTTGCCCCCATCAGAGCCGTCTATTGACTTTCAGCTCATTGCTCCAAATCACCCATTTCCAATCCTCTACTCTCCACCCTTCAAACTTTCTTGGAAACTCGAGCTGACACTTCCCAGAAGGAAAAAGGAAACCGAGTCCCATGTTGATTAAAATCTTCAGATTTTATTAATATAAATTAAAATCCATAATAGCTGATAATATCCTTCTCTGAGGAGGATATTTGTTAGCTATTATGGATTTCAATTTATGTTAATATAATCTGAAGATTTTAACCTACATGGGACTCGCCTTCCTTTTTCATTCTAAGTTTTATTATTTTAAATAGGGGAAACATATGGATTGAGAAGGGGGTTGTCTAAGTAATGGAGAATCCCTTTAAGCAGCCTGTGACTCCCCAGAACTGGTGATGGAGCACTGTCTGCCTAAGGGTGGAAACACACTATCCTACTTACATGCGAGTCTTTCGGATGAAACTCGGATCAGTGACCCTAAACGGCCTCCCCCTCTCTGGACAGGAGTGTCGCCTGCTTGTGTATTTGTGCAGCATCACACTCCCGTCCAGAGAGGGAGAGGCCGTTCAGAGTCACTGATCCGAGTCCCGTCCGAGAGACTCGCATGTAAGTAGGATAGTGTGTTTCCACCCTAAAGTTCAAGCTGGGCCCCCTTTGCCTCCATGCATGTGTGGCACCCCAAGGGTTAATGTGCCACAGAAACAACACAGGTTCACTCCCCACACAACACTACACTAGGAAGTGGGAGGAGTTTAGGTGGCACCTGCACTAGTGGGAGGAGCTAAGTTGTTTACCACAGAGCAAGAGTGACAGTTAGTTCAGTTTGAGTCTGGAGCAGGAGCAGAGTGAAGTAGAAGTGGAGGTCCTGAGAGGTCTGAGGAAAGGAGACAGAGTAACAGAGGAACATCCCCGGGATAAAGAGTTCCTCCCAAAAACTTGACCCGGGGAGGCGCTTAAGACAGATACCGGATCCGAGGCTGTGCCTGAGACAGACAGGACAGTAAACACCGGCATAGTGAAGGTCCACCATCTTCACCACACCATAGCAAAGCAACACGGAGGGGTCAGTGACACAGAGGACTCAAGTTGCCCAGCAGATTGGTACCCGTGAGCAGAGACAGGGCCAGCAGTACAGCTACAAGCAGCAGCAGGGCCACACACAGCGCTTAAGCAGGAAGCCAAGGACCCGGTCAGGGTGAGAGCAACCTGGTACAGACTCCGTGGACAATATTGTGATTTACCATCTGCAAGTAAAGACTTGGAAAACAACATAAACCGTGAGTGTGTGTGATCCTTATACTGAAGCCCCACTTGCCCTCATATACTGCGATTACCTCTACTCTCATCATCTCTACTGCTACCCCTACTCTCCTGCAGCATCAATAACTATCTTCACAGACTTTAACTACTACTACTACTGCCCCGGGGAACCCAGTTCTGCCCACAGGAACTATTCTATCCAAGCTGCTATCCCATCATCCCCGGAGGTTCTGCAGCAGCGGCGGCCCCATTACTGGTCGCATATAGTGGGTGGCGTCACGAGTGACAAATCCCCTGTAAATAACCCCCATTTTATTGTGCGGGCCCGGGACACGGTCCGGACCAGGACCGCCGTGACATCCCCCACCAGTACCCCGGTCCGGCACAGAGTACCCCGTCCCAGTGGGCTCTACACATGGTTGCAGTCACAACCCCAGTGACTGAGATTTTTTCACTATGTACTGCCTATCTAAACATTAATGATTAAAGGAGTTACTTGGGGTTTATCAAACAAAAAAGAATTGTGCCTAAGCACCCACAGGTGGGTAGCTGTCATCTACCTGCCTGTTGTGCCCAGCACCATTCACCACTGACACGGAGCGGTCATAGACTGCTCCGGTTGGTGATTTTGCTACTTCCAGTGACGTCACGTCTACAGAGGGGTGGCTTCTCCCCTCCGTACACAAACGTCATAACCAACGTCATGCTGATTGACAGACAGATCCTCCAATAAGGTAGTGCTGTGCACTTATTCTCACAGAGCAGAGAGGCCTCCTCTGCTTTGTTTACTCCACCATGTTGTCCCCAGCACGAGCGGTCTGTGCCTGCTTTGTGCCGGGGAGGTGAACGGTTGCGGGCACAACAGGCAGGTAGGTGGCAGCTACCTGCCTGTTAGTGCTTGGGCACATTTTTTTAATAAAAATCCCTGATAATCCCTTTAACCAAACAAAGAAGCGCTATTCATGGCAGAAGAGCCCAACGTCAGCAGGATAAAGTTTCAGCAAAGTTGCAAAAGCTATTCATGTTTGAGGAACATGAGAAAGAGATCTAGGCGATGACTTCTCTCCAGATTGCCCAAATCTCAATCTGGTCGATCATCTGTGGGATGCACTTAAAAAAAAAACAGTTCGAACAATGAAACGGACACGACTTGAATCAGCTTTTGGTACCAGATACCACTCACATCCATCATACCTCAATGGGTCAACATGAGGGCCACCTACACAATACTAGACAGGTAGTTTTATTGTTATGGCGGAGGGGATTACATCAGGACATGAGAACCCTCCATTATTTCCAGCTCCAGGACTTCGGAGCTCGTTTCATAGTATTGCAGATTACAATGTCTTTCTTCTTGTCTTTCCTTAATGTAAAGACACAATCAGCTCTAATGCTGCTAAACTCTTGAAGATTTCTCTTCCTCCCTTGAAAAGTAAAGATTATTCTCCTTTATCTGGTGAACTTTCAAGGAGGAGGGAGGCTGGGGGGGACGTGATTGTGGTCTTCACTGTACTGAATGCGTCCTGCAGAGTAGTAAATGAGGGTTTGTTAAAGCAAAGCTCTGTGAGAAGCAGAAGGCGGACAGCTCAGGAAAAATGCAGGGCTAAGTCACAAAGTCTTTACATCCCGCAGAGTAATGAGACTTGGGAAGGTGCGGAAGGGACTGCGGCGCGCCTGTCACTCGCTCGCTCAGATGTGAGGGACCGGATAATGCACAACACAAATCAGCCAAATTAAAAGTGAATAGTACATGAGCTGTATGGATTGACCCCGGTAACACCCGACTGATATACAAGGACGACACCAGCCAATGAGTCCTGTGATCAGTGATGGATCAAGACCCCATTGGAGTCTGGAATTCATTGCGTTGAGTCTCTATTGATCAATTTGCAAAACTGGTAGCATTAAAGAGACAGAAGGTGTTTATGTAAGAAGTCAACCCGCCTTATGGGGTAACAACAAAAATCCCTTCACCCCTAGAGATGACACATCAATGCCTATTTTCATGCAATTTTGCATAAGACCTGCTTACCTTATGAGCCATTTTGAAGGATGGTTGGTATGATGACTCAATATATGGCTACTTGTACTGGAGTGAACTATCGGTAATTATGGCAGACATACTATTTCTTTGTTCTGCAATTGCCATTGTTTCATGTGAAACTGTCCGGTGCCCCTCTTTGTCTGCTAATTTGTAGAATGCCTGCTGATTTTGGAGTTCATCAGCTCCCTGCGGTGCACTAAACGTCATCATTCAGAGGACAATTATGTAGTTAGACCAATGAGGGAACAGGCTTCTCCCACCAATTCCATGGGGCACAATGCCCTATAATGGGAGCTGAGGGATGTAAAAAGGGATCTGCTCTTGTCACAAGTGTAATTCTACAAGACCTCAACCTAGGGACCATGGTTCCAGCTGGTGAATTAGAGGGTTGCTCTATTGTCCAATAGTTTGCCTAATAATTTGTTTGAAGAACCCAGGTTTGAACATTCTCATCACCTGGCCACATACCTCGGTGTGCTCAAGTGGCTTCTTAAGTTTGCTGCTAACTCCTCTCAGCCACTTTCTACCAAAAGCAGGGTGTTGCTGGCTGGGGTAGTTGGTCCTGGATTCCCCAAAGTCGCTGAGCTTTTGATACCTAGCAAGCCAGCGAAATGGTGAGACTCTGTCACATGCACCATCTTGTGTCCTTGCTGGAAACATACTATATGTTGTTGTCTGTTGGTGATCCAAAATCATCTAACCAGATCATGGTTCCTTCACACTGTGTTGTCTGAGTAGTGTTTGGCCCACAGGAAAGGAGTTCAGGTGTTCAGTGGGATGAGCCCGACCTCTTGCAATTTTTTCTAAAGACAGTCAGGCCAACGGCTGAGAGCACCCACTCACCCACTGTCTCAACATCAACCTATCTGATCAGTTAGAGGGTGAGGTTGGGGAACAAAAGGATATCAGTAGATCACCGATTTTCAAAATGAAAGGCGCTAAACACTGGTCATAGCCATTCCTCCAATATGTCTGTTAGTAGAAATCCAAAATATTTGTAACAAATATTCATATCATTGTCAGCAAGCTGAGCATACCAGATCAGATTTTCAGTAGCAGAGATCTATAAAGCGTTTAATTGGGGAATGAAGTGATAGACATCATCGACTCCACCAGGAGTGAACACGGACAGAAGAGGCCCCTGTGTTAGAAGAATAAAGGGCCTTTGCAGTCCAATACCTCATCATAATGAACAATTCCATCCGTTTTGGAGTTTCAAATGGACCCCGCTTACCTCTTTGGGCCCAATGTTATGTCCGCCTCTAGATTCCACCAATGTTCTTTCACATGGAGAGATTTGTCCAGACTGCACTGCAAATAACTTATAACTTATATACCATTCATGTTGGCTCCTTCTCCAATGGACTCAATGACAATCAGATGCCCTACTGCCTGTTAGTGAATTAAAAAAACTTAGCCATATTGGATAGCAACATACCCGATCCTTTCTTCAATTAGATGATTTGTGCTATTACAACCCCTGGCAAAAATTATGGAATCACCTGGCTCCAAGGATGTCTATTCAGTAGCCAGTAACAGTTACTTTTGTAGACCAAGCAGGGGGGAAAATTATGGAATCACTCAATTCTGAGGAAAAACTTATGGAATCACCCTGTAAATTTTCATTCCCAAAACTAACACCTGCATCAAATAAGATCTGCTCGTTAGTCTGCATCTAAAAAGGAGTGATCACACCTTGGAGAGCTGTTGCACCAAGTGGACTGACATGAATCATGGCTCCAACACGAGAGATGTCAATTGAAACAAAGGAGAGGGTTATCAAACTCTTAAAAGAGGGTAAATCAACATGCAAAGCTGCAAAAGATGTTTGTTGTTCACAGTCAGCTGTGTCTAAAATCTGGACAAAATACAAACAACATGGAAAGGTTGTTAAAAGGAAGCATACTTTTAGACCAAGGAAGACATCAAAGTGTCAAGACCGAAAACTTAAAGCAATATGTCTCCAAAACAGGAAATGCACAACAAAACAAATGAGGAACGAATGGGAGGAAACTGGAGTCAATGTCTGTGACCGAACTGTAAGAAACTGCATAAAGAAAATGGGATTTACATACAGAAAAGCTAAACAAAAGCCATCATTAACACCTAAACAAAAAAACAAGGTTACAGTGGGCTAAGGAAAAGCAGTCGTGGACTGAGGATGACTGGATGAAAGTCATATTCAGTGATGAATCGCAAATCTGCATTGGGCAAGGTGATGATCCTGAAACCTTTGTTTGCAGTCGTTCCAATGAGATTTATAAAGATGACTGCTTGAAGAGAACATGCAGATTTCCACAGTCATTGATGATATGGGGCTGC
This sequence comes from Allobates femoralis, assembly GCA_033576535.1. NCBI lineage: Eukaryota > Metazoa > Chordata > Amphibia > Anura > Aromobatidae > Allobates > Allobates femoralis. The sequence goes on from JARQOC010000003.1 coordinate 822,106,411, forward strand.
ATGTCAGGTAAAGGCACTGGGGAGATGGCTGTCATTACATCTTCAATAAATGAGCAAGTTTACATTGATATTTTGGACGCTTTTCTTATCCCATCAATTGAAAGGATGTTTGGGGATGATGATATCATTTATCATCATCCCCAGTTCTATGCACCAGCCGGTCACATGATCGGCCATAGTGCATTATGGGGCCGATCACGTGATCAGCCGCAGTGCATTATGGGCTTGATCACGTGATCGGCTCGGCTTCGCGCATGCGCAATGCGCTTATTGAAGACGGGACGATCACGTGAACGGCCCCATAATGCACAGCGCCGGATGTGACGTCCGGCCGGTGCATAGAACTACACAGAGGGCGGGAGATTCCAAATAATGGGGGCAGAGAGGACACAGAATAATGCCGCCCAGCGGGGTGTGCATTGCACCACAGAGGTGTGTTGAAGGAAGCGTGCCCACGCCTACCCAGTCTCCCAACCACGGGGACTGCAGTAAGTTTATACTTCATTTACACATGTTTAATAGGGACACTTTAGATAAGAAAGGGATAGATAGGGAGCTGCTAGGAAGGTGTAGGGACAGCTAGAGATAGTGTAGGGGCTTAGAATCAGGTGACAGGTTCCATTTAAGTCCTTGCCTCAGAGACTGCGAACTGTTATAAAAGCCAGAGGTGGTGCAACAAAATACTAGTAATGTATTTGAGTGCTGTTTTCTTTGTTTTTTTGTCATGAATCCATAATTATTTCCTCAGAATTGAGCGCTTCCATAATTTTTTCCCCTGCTTGGTCTACAAAAGTAACTGTTACTGGCTAGCACATTTTTTTTCCAAGATTTCCTGAAATGACTTTAGTTTTGTGCCATGTCTGTGATCTGCTTTTTTTCTACAAAATTAAACAACTGAATGGACATCCTCCAAGCCAGGTGATTCCATCATTTTTGCCAGGGGTTGTAGATACATCTTGCGAATGCTTATTTATCCACATGCATTATCACCTCTCCGGCCTTACATTAACATTTTTATATTGTTTGAGGAATACTTTAAATATTTTCCAGATCCCATGTCCTGGTATAAAAGGGATCTGTCAGGTCAAAAATCCATATGTAACTGATATCATTTTCTAATTCCTTTCTCTAAGCTCTCTCTATTCATGTATTTCTATTATTTATGCTTCCCTCCTATCCTGTGTAAACTTCAAAATAAAAGATTAATTCTATCTGTTAATCACACTGCTGCCCACTCCCCAAGGAATGAATATTCATGTATCATTACACTGTCTTGCCTCTCCTCTGATCTGTATGATGTGTGACTCATTGCAGAGCAGAAAGGAGGGGGGAGGAGGTGTGTGTGATCTTAGAGATCTTCATTGAAGCATGTGTGTAGTGTATGCAGTCAGATATTTTTATGTGAGTATAAGAACATTTGATGACTTGCTCAGCAGATACACATATCACATGTCTGCAGTAAAATCCACCTTCCTATAATAGAGATCTGTTACAAATAGCATAGTGCAGCACAAAACACCTCCCCCTTCCTAGCACATAGCACAGAGGGGAGGGACAGAACACCAGCTTGGATAGGTGTGGATATTTAATAACACTTATACAGCTGGACTATTTGGCTGGGAAAGTAATGGAGAGGACTAATGCAGGAGAAGCCTGCAAGGTGTGAAAATGCTTATAGCAAGCAAACTACATATGGTACAATAATGATTTGCATGAATTTAAAAGTTATGCCAATGCACTATTCAAGGGTTATATTAGTATCATACTGAAAAATTACCTGACAGAGCCCCTTTAAGAAGAACTGGAAGTAAAGGGGTGGTTGAAGCCCCCACAAATTGGGAATTAATAAGATGAGATGGGCAAATTGCTTCATAACAAATTGAATCTGTTGTGAATTTCCTTCAAATTTTTGGATTTGCCTTATGGAAACCTCATCAGTGTGCATATGAATCACCACCAATCACCTTACCCATGTCACGGCAGGTTGAAAGTGATTGTTGCATCAGTATTATGCATTTTATCACTGGGGCCTGCTGTGTCCTGCTAAGTGCAATGAATACCCAACCTTTTGGCTGTTTTTGGTGAGTTTTTTTTATTTTACGTCCTTGTAATATTTTTTTCTGTATTTTTGGAATTGCCAGAATCAGATTTTAAGGGATTTGATTCTCCCATGACCATGTTATTCCTATAAGAGTGGGAAGATCCAAAGATCAGCAGATGCAAGCGGAGGATCGGGCAGGGAGCTGTGCCACCATTCATTATGCTTTCCAGCCTGGTGAGACTTAACAGCATAACATGCCTTTTTGGGACCACTTTTAATCTGGACCTAATTATATTCAGATCATCATATCAAATCTGCTGGGTGATTCAAGTGAATCTGCCCAAGAATGAATTTAGGGAGATTAACTCATCTCACGAGAAGATGCAATCAATCAATGCCAGCTTGAGATTGCCATGAGTGGTAGAGAGGTGGGGGAAATCCAAACCCAGGACGGACATATATGCTCCACATAGGTGACGCTATGCCAGCCCATTATCATGTTAGCAGGGCACCTAGCCCACAGCTTAGACCCTGGTAAACCATCACCTCCAGCTCGGAGTATAAGCTACTCCTGCACATTTGCTATCTGGGCACAGGTCCGGGGTGATGACAGCAGTGCGCAGAGTTGGCAGGACTATACAGTAAGCACCACAATTACTGTGCCAGAGCTAATAACCATTTTCTTAGTTGCTGCCACTGCTGGTCTTTTGTGTTCAGACACTTTCCTCTAATTGGATAGTACAATAAAATCAGCAAGAGGTAGCCTTGGGGGACTCGCCCAGTCATCCACCGAAGCAGCAAGCTTCACTCCCGGCCCATCCCCATGCCAGGTGCATCTCTATAACATTGTGCCAGAGGGGCTGCAACCAATTCCGATACAGGAAATGACTGCAATAAAGCCTCTATTATCCACCCACTGTATCTGAAATTCCTACTGGAATTTCAGTCATTTCGTCTTCTATTTTCTGCCTCACTGAACCAATATTAACAGTCATTAAGTATTCAAACAACTGGAAGCGATGCCAGCTCACCGTATACAAATAGAAGCCTGGTTATCTATATATCCAAATGTACGGCAATAGCTATATAGGTATGGGGAACTGCAGACCATCCAGTCACCGAACCCAATGGGCCAGTAACTTATAGCTTCTGAATCCCAATGCAAAGTCTGTACCGGGGTAGAGGAGCCTTTGGTCCCCATTAGGCACAAGGGTCCAATTTTTTCCCTGCACCCTATAGATGTCCTGGTATAGATGATCTTAGGTGGATACATAAGGCTATGATATAATAGCTGGAGCCTGGGAATGGGCTATGTTCCCTTTATGATGGAACAGAATATTCCAGACAACTTATGAAGCTATCTGGAGTTAGGACCAGGAAATGTGCTGAGCAAAACACTTAGAATCATAGAAAGTTGGAAGGGACCTCCTGGGTCATCTGGTCCAACCCCCTGCTCAAAGCAGGATTCACTATATCATCCCAGACAGAAGTCTGTCCAGCCTGTGTGTGAAGACTTCCATTGAAGGAGAATTTACCACCTCTCATGGGTGCCTGTTCCGCTCATTGATCACCCTCACTGTCAAAAAGTTAGCTAATATAATGTGAATAAATATATAGCACTTCTAGTTAAACATTGTGATTACAGATACATCTCTGGACAATCACAGTGGGGAGGGTCAGTGCAGCAGAGCTGACAGTGCTAGAGAAGAGGAGAGCTGATTTGTTAGGATTTGTAATGTCACTCAGCTGTGCTGCCTCCCCCCACACTGACAGATGACCTAATTTAAAAGGTGTTAGTCATCTATTATCACCTACTAACACTCTCTAATCATGCAGGAGGTTAGACCAGGAGATCAGAGCTGTCAGAGATACAGTACATCTCACACACTGAGAAACCTGCCATAAGCTATGGTGGGGGCATTATTGTTTTACCTAAATGTTACTGCCTGCTTGCAATTGGACAACATGATTCAGGGGAAGAAGTACACACCCCCAGTGAAAGCCATCCACTTGCATGAAAATTAACAGCTCTGGAGTATAATCAGGATGTAACTCAGCATTAGTACAGGATCAGTAATGTAATGTATGAGTACAGTGACTGCACCAGCAGAATAGTGAGTGCAGCTCTGGAGTATAAGGCTACGTTCACACATTGCGTATTTTTTCTGACATGGTCATTATTTTTACGCGCACGTTTTTGCAGTGAAAGGCTACATTCACACATTGCGTATTTTTGCGCGCTTTTTTGCGCACGCTTTTCAAAATGCGCAATGTGCCTTTTGTCTGCCAGCAAAGTGAATGGGAAATTTACTTTGCCGTGCAGACAGTGCGTAAAAATACACTGCACTTTTATAGGAAAAAGCGCATGCGTAAAAAGAATGACCTTGTCAATTATTTACGCAGCAGCGCCTGCGTTTCTCTCATAGGGGCGGCGCTGCTGCATCTGATGTCACAGAGGGGAGGTAGAATCCTGCTTCCTCCTCCCCTGTGTGACATCTGTGACAGCCAATTTGATTTCGCAGTGTATTAATGACTCACCGTGGCCGGGACTCCGGTTTAGACAGGCGATGCTTCCTTCCTCCTTGTCACGGGTGCACCGCGCCTGCCGGTAGTGGGGCCCGGTGTAGTGCAGATCAAAAGTTGAAGACGTCTTGGTGGAACAGATTAAAGGGGTTTTTAATTTATTCGTGACGCCACCTATGAGTAGTTCGGTAATCGTTACCGACGCTGCGGAACCTCCGGGGGATGGACAGCAGCAAGATGGAACGCTCCCCACAGGCTGAGCGGTCATCCCCGGAGGCTGGAGCTGCTTAAGATGTTGTGCGGCAGCTGCGGTTACCTTGTAGTGCGGACGGACAGTTCATAAGGAAGCACGGACACAGAAAGTCTCTGCAACGGGTCTTTACTGTAACCAGCAGGCAGTACATGGTATACAGTTTACGGGTAGTAGACCGCAGTGTTCCTCCATTCTAACTAAGTGATTGCCAGTGTCGCCCAGGAATACCAGTTCGGGTACGGGGAGGCTGCTTCAATGCCCTATCCATGATGTACGTTCTGGATGTTTTGGGGAGCCTTGGATCCCTCAGTGGGTACACCGCTGGTTAGACGACTGGAAGTTGGCTGGTGGTGGGGTGCTCCTGTGAAGCTGCTCCTCCACGCTTCTGGTTCGCGTAGCAGAGGTGAACTGCTGCCAGCTTCGGTACCAGTGAACCGGCTGTGAGTTGTGGGCACGGGAGTCTTTGGGAACCCGTGTTTATAATGCCCATTCCCGGTTGGTAAGGCATCAGGTGCTGACACCGGTGACGGCCCGGGGGCTGCACGGGGTGCGGAGCCCCGCACCTCTCCAAGTTCAAGTTCTCGACACTGTTCTAGGCTCTGTCTAGACTCTTGTGTTCTTGTGTTGTTGTGTAGACTATGTGTCTGTTCTCCTACACTTCCCTAACACTCCACCCACCAGGACCTAGGATTGGTCCTCTGTTCTAGGTGATGCATGCAGGGTTGGATTTCTAAATTAACCAGATCACTGCTGTGTCAGAGAATATTGCGGCTGCTTTTATGGCTGCAATACCCTCTTGTGACGCACTCGTTGCGGGGCGCCACATTAATATACACTGCAAAATCAAAGTTAAATAAAGACAAATGCATTGAAAATAATAAAGAATGACATACTTACCCTCTGACGGGTGTTCCGGTGTCCGGGAGCCAGGAGACGCCGCTGGAATTGCCATGCTAGGACCTGTGGTGATGTCAGAGGGCATTCCGGTCATGTGATATGTATCACATAACCGCGAGCAGCCAATCAGTGCCCGTGACGTCGCTCTGACATCACGGCAGGCCCTGGCAGGACGATACATTGCCTGACTCTGCACCAGAGACCGGAGAGAAGGCGTCGGAGGGTAAGTATTTGATTCTTTATTATTTTTTCATACATTTGACTCTATTTAATTTAGATTTCGCAGTGTATATTAATGCACTGCGAAATCTAATGGGAGAGGTCAAACATGTCACACAGGGGAGGAGGAAGATGGATTCTTCCTCCCCTCTGTGTCATCATGTGCACTTTGTAGGGTGAAGAAAGTGCGGTGTTTGAAAGCCCCAGCATATTTTGTTGCACTTTTTTGCGCGGCCAAAAATCGCGGCAAAAAGTGCGCGCAAAAAAGCGTAACAAAATGCGCAAATGTGTGAACGTAGCAAAAGCGTGCGCGTAAAAAAAAGCACAAATACGCAGTGTGTGAATGGATTTTGTCAAAACCAATAGGTTTGGCTGGGCTGCGTATCCAGAATTGTGTTTTCACTGCAAAAAGGGCACGTAAAAAAGCGCAGCAAAAAACGCAGGAAAAAGCAGAAAACGCTGTAAAAAGCACAGAGAAGCAGCAAAATACACGTGTGAATGTAGTCTAATACAGGAAGTAACTCAGTATCAGTACAGAATCAATAATGTAAAATATGTACATGGTGACTGCACCAGCAGAATATTGAATGCAGCTCTGGAGTATAATACCAGATGAAGCTTGGCATCTGTATAGCATACAGTCCCTGACAAAAGTTATGTTGCTTATCCATGTTATGTAAATAAAATCTTATAACCTGACGTTAAATTCATCCATTGGTTGTAGCAATTATTCTTTTGAAAGCTGAAACCCTCCCAAATCTAGTTTAGGTTAAGAAAATAAATTGACATAAATGCTGAAATATTGATCATTTCATGAACACAGAATGGTCAGATTTTGGCAAGACAAAAGTTTTGTCACCTGGTCATATAATGCACCCAATCCTAGTTCACATCCTCTCCTGTGCTCCATAAATGATCGGTTAATTAGTGGGTGTGTCTAAAAAGAAACCCAGCACCCCAGACCTTCACTTGAACTGCAACTTGAGCTCTGACAACATGCCAAAAATCCACCCTGCCACCAAAGCCTTGATTATCAAGAGGCTGAAGACCAGATCCAACAAAAGGCAAATAAAAAACCGTGTGGCATTTGCAAAGTCCCACAGCCTGCTAAACAGATGGACTCTGGAAAAGTGGCAGAAGGTGGATTTCTCTAATGAATCTTCAGTAGAAATACACCACAGCCACCGAAAATACTGCAGGAGACCTACTGGAGCCTGTATGGATCCAAATTTGGTGGTGGAAAGATCATGGTCTGGGGTTACATTTAGTGTGGGGGTGTGCAAAACATTTGCAAGTTGGAAGGCAATATCTATAGCCTAAAATATCAAGACATTAGCTACCTCTTATATTCCAAATCATAAAAGGGGTCAAATTCGGCAGCAGGATGGTGCTCCATCTCATACCTCGATTTCTACAACAAAGTTCCTCCAAGCAAAAAAGATCAAGGTGCTCAAGGACTGGCCAGCCCAGGCACCAGACATGAACATCATTGAGCATGTTTGGGGTAGGATGAAAGAGGAAGCTTGGAAGACGAAACCAAAGAATCTAGATGAACTCTAGGAGGCATGTAAGACTGCATTCTTTGCTATTCCTGATGACTTCATTTATAAATTGTATGAATCATTCTTGAACCACATGGATGCAGTCCTTCAAGCTCATGGAAGTCACACAAAATATTAAATATAACTCTAATAGCACCACAACGTCATTCACCAATGTTATGCAACATATATTTGTATTTTAAGTTAATTATTTGTTTGAATATCACATTAGTTTCTGTGGGTGACAAAACGTTTGTCTTGCCAAAATCTGACCATTTTGTGTTCATTAAATGAACAATATCTCAGCATTGATGCCAATTTATTTTCTTAACCTAAACCACATTTCAGAGGGTTTCAGCTTTCAAAAGAGTAATTTATACAACCAATGGATGAATTTAACATCAGGTTATAAGCTTTTATTTACATAACATGGATAAGCGACATACCTTTTGCAAGGGACTATAAGTGATGTAATGTATGTACACATTGATATAACCAGGGTTGATTTTAGTACTTTTTAAATATTTGATCAAGTCATTGGGGACAATTCATTAAGATTGAACTGTTCTGATGGGTGTGGCCATGCACCTTCCCGCCCATTTTGCTCCCAAGCTCCATTCATTTTGGCAGAGTTCATTCAAACCCATGTGAAAATGGGAAAAGTCAAAAAAATTTATGCAATGCTGCATTGGGTAAACCTTTTTCAGTTTTCCATCGTAAGTGTTTTCAGGAATCAGGCCCATTGTCTGCCTAGAATTAATTTTTTTTTCAGCAATAGGTATTACTTACAGTATGTCCTAAAGATTATTGGGGTTCCAGTACCTGAGACTCTGGATTACTGGAAGGCTGGAAGAAAACAACCAGAGTGTCAAATCTGACCCAATAATGATCCACACAGCAGAACACTGATATCAATTATGTATTTTTGGACACAGAACCTTCAACAATAAAAGGTGTAGTGGCCCGATCCAGATTGTGTCTATCCCTTTTAGTACCCCTGGACCGTGAGTAGCTCCTGCACACTACATCTCACTCCCTAGCTACCCCTCTATGGTTATTCCTTCCATTTGTGAGCTTTAGATATCCACTTCCAGTCAGATTCATTTATATTTAATGTATTTTTAATTTGTTGTGTTCCTGCACCATCTACTGGTGAAAATGTTTGGTTTATAATAACCATACACTGTAAGAATCTGAAGTGTATAATGGGTGATGTCTTAATAGCTTGTGACTCAGTCACATGGCTCAATAGGTGGAATTACTTCTGTCTCTAACTAGACAGACAAAGCGGGAACTCCACAGGGAGCAGAGCACATGTGAGGGGTCACCTAACCACTTCCAGGCCCAAGGCTTGGAAGTTCATCTTTCCCTTCAGCACAAGATTTCCTGCCAGGCCCAAGGCCTAGAATTCTTCTTTGTCTTGCACAGACAAGACGCTAAGGACTTTCTACCCTGGATCCTTGAAGTCTAGATGTACACGTGCTTTTTCAGACAGTAGGGCATACTGAGTACATGGAAGAAACTACTGCATGCTGTTGGGAAAGTATGAGGGTCTCCTGTCTCATCACAACATTCGTGGCTTGTACGCCGCCAATGTCTATGCATCAGCTGTCCGGTTTCCACAGCGCGCTTGGCAACTTTATACCTTTGCTCCCAATCACTTTTGCACGTGTTGTGACTAGCTGTTAAAAGATCCCCAGATTCCAGGTCTGTACAATCTCCTTATTATATGTACAGTCATGGCCAAAAGTTTTGAGAATGACACCAAATGATATTTTCACATGATCTGCTGCCGTCTGGTTTTTATTTGTGTTTGTCTGATGTTTATATCACATACAGAAATATAATTGCAATCATATTATGAGTACCAAAAGGTTATATTGACAGTTAGAATGCGTTAATGCAGCAAGTCAATATTTGCAGTGTTGACCCTTCTTCAGGACCTCTGCAATTCTCCCTGGTTGCTCTCAATCAACTTCTGGACCAAATCCTGACTGATAGCCGTCCATTCTTGCATAATCAATGCTTGCATTTTGGCAGAATTTGTTGGTTTTTGTTTGTCCACCCGTCTCTTGATGATTGACCACAAGTTCTCAATGGGATTAAGATCTAGGGAGTTTCCAGGCCATGGACCCAAAATCTCTATGTTTTGTTCCCTGAGCCATTTAGTTATCACCTTTGCTTTATGGCAAGGTGCTCCATCATGCTGGAAAAGGCATTGTTGGGCGCCAAACTGCTCTTGGACGGTTGGGAGAAGTTGCTCTTGGAGGACATTCTGGTACCATTCTTTATTCATGGCTGTGTTTTTAGGCAAGACTGTGAGTGACCCGATTCCCTTGGCTGAGAAGCAACCCCACACATGAATGGTTTCAGGATGCTTTACAGTTGGCATGAGACAAGACTGGTGGTAGCGCTCACCTCTTCTTCTCCGAATAAGCTGTTTTCCAGATGTCCCAAACAATCGAAAAGGGGATTCATTAGAGAAAATGACTTTCCCCAGTCCTCAGCAGTCCACTCCCTGTACCTTTTGCAGAATATCAGTCGGTCCCTGATGTTTTTTCTGGAGAGAAGTGGCTTCTTTGCTGCCTCCTTGAAACCAGGCCTTGCTCAAAGAGTCTCTGCCTCACAGTGCATGCAGAAGCACTCACACCAGCCTCATGCCATTCCTGAGCAAGCTCGGCACTGCTGGTAGTCCGATCCCGCAGCTGAAACAGTTTTAAGATACGGTCCTGGCGCTTGTTGGTCTTTCTTGGTCTGGAGCCTTTTTGACAACAATGGAAGCTCTCTCCTTGAAGTTCTTGATGATGCGATAGATTGTTGACTGAGGTGCAATCTTTCTAGCTGCGATACTCTTCCCTGTTAGGCCATTTTTGTGCAGTGCAATGATGGCTGCACGTGTTTCTTTAGAGATAACTATGGTTAACTGAAGAGAAACAATGATACCAAGCACCAGCCTCCTTTTAAAGTGTCCAGTGGTGTCATTCTTACTTAATCATGACTGATTGATCGCCAGCCCTGTGCTCATCAACACCCAAACCTGTGTTAATGGAACAATCACTAAAACGATGTTAGCTGCTCCTTTTAAGGCAGGACTGCAATGATGTTGAAATGTGTTTTGGGGGTTAAAGTTCATTTTCTAGGCAAATATTGACTTTGCAAGTAACTGCTGTTAAGCTGATCACTCTTTATGACATTCTGGAGTATATGCAAATTGCCATTAGAAAAACTGAAGCAGTAGACTTTGTAAAAATTAATATTTGTATCATTCTCAAAACTTTTGGCCATGACTGTAATCCTTCACTCTTATCTACAAAATACTCAGAACCTTCTTATAAAAGCATCTAGAACAATCCATGCTCTTAAAGCTTCAGAACCCCAATTGCACTTCAGAATTCAACTCCAAGTTGTGTTTGCCATGGCCTACCCACATGAGACAGTGAAACAGCTATTTCATGTTGGATTTCCTTGTTCCTGATGAAGTAAAAGCAACTGTTATCCCCAAGGCCTGAGTTTGTAGGCATTCCATCATGTGTGGACACTGTGTGGGGGTGGATGGCAGAGAACAATCAGCCTCGTAGATTATCCAGGCAACACGTTCGCTGCCCCCCAGAACAGCAACCGTTTCATATCAAACATTTGGGGTCCCCTGCTCCTGGGCTCTTGCAGCAGGTAATACAAGCCTTTTTGGGCGTGATGTAAAATACTCATTCATTGCTTATAGTAGCGTCGTTCAATGTAAAACTTGTGAAATCTTGTTAATTTCCCTCAAAAAGTTATCCTTTGGATCAGTCTGTATCAGTGCGCCTCCGATTGATGCCTCACTCACATAGAAGAAGAATTGTTCAATGTTCTGTACTAATTTCAGTATCATAAATTACCACAGGGTTGAATGTTTTCTCTTACGTCGACTCATTCAATCTCAAGTCGAGAGTGGAGGAAAAAAATGGAAAAAAAAAAATCTTTGAGCGCTCTTCAAAGTCTGTCTGCTTGTCTTTGAATAGGATAAAACTGAGAGTAGAAAAAAAAAGCAGGATGAGAGAGAATGGGAAAACGCTCGACTTGTAAGTGATCTGAACTTTGCCGGCGCCAACAGAACAAACCCTGTTACATATTTCATAAAATAACTATTCTGTCTTTGGGCTTTTGAACAAGTTAAAGCGGCTTTGTGAGACGAAATCACAAGCGTCTGATGGAAGGAGATGGTCTCCATAGCACAAATGAGCTTTCTGCAGCGACCTGGGGAACCAACGGACATGAGAAGAAAGAGTCCGAGGAATGGACCTTGTTAGGTTCTCCCATTAGGCAGCGGAATGTAAGAATTTATTAATCAGTATGAAGTATAATAAATGGATACTTTTTGAGACCCGAAATGCGACAATGAAGATAAGCCTTGTCCATAGCATAATGAGGGCATATGTTCCTCCTCTCGGGATCCTTACTTATAGGACAAAATGGAGAGCTGAGCTAATGGGTTGGAGCTTTACTGCCAATAATATATCATCATAAAGTGAATGTAGTCCGGGTGCTACCAGCAAGTCATAAGGAATCCAAATCAGCTGGAAGACTTTGTTTTGAGGTTGTGTCTAGGACACATCTGAGCAGTGGCGTAACTTCAGGCCCTGGGGCCCCGATGCGAAAGTTCCAACGGAACCCTCCAATTATTGCAAATCTTTAATAGTATTAGTCTTTTTCTATGGGCCGAAGGGACTTTTGGGCCCCCCCTAGGCTGCAGGGCCCGGGTGCGATCGCAACCCCTGTACCTGTTGTAGTTACGCCCCTGCATCTGAGGCTTTCTTCTGATTTCACATAGGGTCACAACAGACACATTTTTATTATTTCAAAAAACTCTTAATCTTTATTTAAATTGTAACTTCACTGGAACAAAATTGTTAAAAGCTATGGTGCACAGCAGAAAGAGGGGGAAGGAAGAATTAGGCCCTGTAAACTAATCTCCCTCCTATCACCTACCTGTCAGTGGAGGTCGGCACCTTCATATGTGAAGCGACACCCCCACTCAGCGGCGGCTTGCCTTATATTGGTCCTTAAACTGTCCCTGCAAGTTAGAAGCAGTGCACTCTATGCTGAGACAGCGTGCCTGTCATGTAAGAGGACCTTGTTGACAAATAGGTGGGTGACCACTGTGCTCATAGTAATTAAAATTAACTAAGATGACCCTGGTACTTTAACTCTGCCTATCGGTGGGGGTCGGCACCCTACTTCTCTGATATGGTGCCCCCACTTAAGACGGCTTGTGCCTACGCCTGTCCCTAGATCAGCCACCCTCAGGGGTGCCTGACTCTAATGTGTATATTGGGGACCAATTATGGAAATACAGCCCTTATCCGTTGCTAGATCCAGGGTTCATCCGTCTAGCCTTAGCGCCTTGACGCGTTTCTCTCCTCTGAGTTAATCAGGAGGCCTGATCCAAGCAATTTTTTTCAGTGAAGTTACAATTTAAATAAAGATTAAAGGTTTTTTGAATTAATAAAAATTTGTGTCTAGGACACAACAAAGGAGGTACGAAATCCTTCTCCAGTATCCAACAATCATAGCAAGAGATGAGTGAACAGCCCGAGAATCATTATTACATGAAAAACTGAAAACCCATAAAACAATCCAACAGTATATATCCAGGTAACAGGGTGTCTCATAAGGCCCCGTTACATAGCAAGACGTTGGAACGATGTCAGCAACAAATCGTGGGTGCGCGGTCGTTTCAGACATCGTTGGTGAGATGTCACACGTCTAGATATTGTGGACGACTCACCAACGATGTTGTGAGCAGGTATCGTTCTCAAACCCTGCGAACCATACCTGCTCATTGCTGTGAATGGGCTAAGTCGTAAACGACATCGTTATCGCGGTGTCAAACACAACGATACGGCAGGTTGGCTGATCATTGATCATGTGAATTGAGAACATGTTCTCTAATCTGCGATCAGGGATGCAACTATTTATCGTTACAACTTTGCAGAGTCACAAGCAACGAGGTTGTAACGATGTCGCTTGAACAACTCCAAATCCGTGACGTTTAAGCGATATTGTTAACGATGTCGTGCCATGTAACGGGACCTTAAGTCTCTTCAGAGAGCTGGCCTCAGCCTCAGCATGGATTTCACTCTATGCGACCTCTGGTCCTGGTGTGCGGTGACTCTTTGAGGTATCATGAGGTCACCATTCAGGTAAGCATGAAACAGCTAATCATAGCAGGTATCATGATTACCTGACCTGCCCTCAGGTAACCTCAGGAGTCACCGTACACTGGGCTGCAGCTCGTTTATTCAGTGATGGGAGGCTGTGATGAAGATGCTGTATTCTTCATCATAGCGTACATTTAAGAAGACATCACAAAGGATCCGAGGAGGGGTATGAGAGTCAAGGGGTTAATAAATAGAGTTCCTAGATTCATTTATGATGTTTGATTTCTAATAAAAAAAATTCTATTTGTGGTGTCTTCTTCACTATTTACTTGAAATTCTTTATAGCCAGGACTAACCTGGCCTGACATTAAGAGATTCGGACTTAATGCCAGCTGGCAATACGAAGCTGGTAATAACTCCTTACTGCCCAGCATGGGCTGCCTGGAGAGTTGGGTAAAGCAAGAGGAAATGGGGCTACGATGAATGCCCCATTTTCAGGGGCAGCTGCAGCTGCTAATTTTTAGTGTAGGAGGGCCCTAAAATGATGGCCCCTTCACCCTGCTGAGAATACCAGCCCTTAGCTGCCTAGTTTTACCTTGGCTGGCAAATAAAAATAGGGCAGCCCTACGTGTTTTTTTACCAGTCAAGGTAAAAGTAGGCAGCTGAGGGTGGGAGCTCTTGCTATCAGTTTTATGTGTGCTGAGAATGAAAAATACAGAACCCTACGCATTTTTTCATATTATCTATTTATTTTACACCCTATGACGTCAGGTTTGTTGCTATACACTAATGTGTATGACAACCAATCACAGACACCATCCAGATTGTGGAAATGCAATCAAATTGCAAGAGCCAATCACAGATGCTCTCACAGAGCATGAGAGTCAGTGAAGTGAATATGCAGAAAGGTTAATGAGTGGGACCGGAAGTGAGTGAGATGGAGCACGGGAGAGCAGACCTGAAAGTAAGCAAGCAGCAGGAGACAGGCGAGATGATTTGTGTGTGTCTGTCTGTGTGTCTGTGTGTGTTTGACAGATTTTGGACACCTTTGAAGATGCTTTCTATGCGTGTTCTTGTCTGCCATTGCTTTCAATGGTGTTTGGGGTGTTTGTTGAATTGTTTGGCGAACGCAGCCAAATTCAAACCCAAATACTGATGCCAGTTTGTGACCACTCCCTTTTCCTTTTAATAGTAACATGTTTCATCACCTGATGCCAGTTATAGAATTCATTCTGAACTGAAACGGAGGAAAGAAGTTTGGTGTAGCTGCTCAAATTCTGTTGCTTACAGTCCTGGTGTCTGACTACTTTCCCCTGTATTCAACTACTATAGAGGAAAATTTAGTGCACTCACAGGCCTTTGCCTCATGGCTGCAGGGATCCACTTACGGACGTTATAGAACACATGGTGCAGACACAGGTTAGTGTCAGTTGGTGACCCGTCTCCCGTCTCCCTACCATTAGGGCCTTCCTATTCATTTCCTCCCCCATTGTACCCTTTGTATTGTGCCATGCACTGGGGGTCTTCTTTCTGGTGTGACAATCGTAAAGACCAGTTCCAGTTCTAGTGACATTTGCCTTTTTGGGGACAACTATGGTTGAATGCAGAGTTTGACTCCCCAGAAAATATACGTAGTGACTCATGAGGAAGGCCTCCTCATTACCTGACCAACAATCCATGCTACGAGTGCCAGATTCATCACTGCTTCCTTGTCTACCCAGCTAACGGTAAACCATACTGCCCACAACCTCTTCAGCAATCAAGTTACAGTTGGTAAGTCCTGAGTTCACGCCCCGCCAGAGAGAGCTCGGTGAGCGCATGCATGGAGACTTAGAGTTTGGTGCCAAAAGTAGTTAGTGAGTAAGTCTTAGATCTTAAGAAGACAGAACTTTGTTGCAAAGTGCTCAAAGTAAAAGAGACTTTATTCATTTCATTTGACAATCAAACCTCTGTTTGTAGTGACTCCTTGGTGGGGGTAAAAGGGCAGGTTAGAGATAAGTTTGTGAACCGTTATGCTGCACCACCGAAAGTTCATCTAGTGCAATCATCTATTTACACCATTCTTTATAGATTACAGTAACTCTTGGCTGCTGCATCATTAGGCAACAGCACCGGTTAGGTCACCGGTAGTCTTCACCTGGAACCTTCCAGGCCTTTGTCATTTGTGCAGCACATTGTAACTAAGTGTGTTATATTTTAACTTTGTGTTATTTTGTGTTACTTGTAGATATTTCTGCTATACCCTTAGTAAAGTAAAAGTTCTATGGCACGGTTTGGTCTCATTCTTTGTCTATGGTCCATTGTATCCTGTGGACACCTCCCCAGCACATGGTCTGGAAGTACAGAGAGTCACCAGAGACTGGGCCGCACAGGAATATAGTGGAAAGGACGGTCTCTTCCTGCATTCATGCATAAGGAGAGTCCTGTCAGTCAAAGGTAATCGCCTGGGATTAGTCTCCCATGGAGCTCAGTCTCCGAAGGCTTTTAAATTTACTTTTCTCTGAAATTCCGAAGCATTTCAGAGTCAAACATACCTGACTGAAATCATATGATCAGTGTTTGGTACATACTGTGTGTGGATCAGGGATCCGCTATAAGGTTCCCTTTAATGAGCCATTGATGCTAAAATATGGATCCATAGTATGAGCCTTCTGGCAGCGGATCACTTCCAGAGAACCCAGAAATGGGCGGCTGAATCGAGTGTACTTGTGTATAGCAGTCTGGTGAGTAGATCAGTCCACCAATCGCTTGGCCATCTATTCAGCATGGGGGACTTTAGTTGCATGTAGAGATAAGGAAATCTCCTGAAATTAATGTTGGCCACATTTGCTTGATTCGGTGAGCAAATTAGATTTGGTCTGAATTCACAGTTCCCAGATTGCAATGAAAATATGTTAATTATCCTCTAATGTCTATCCAGACCCCAAAGCTTAAAAATCAGACTGCAGGCAAGGGGTTAAAAAAAACAATGAAATACATTATATTTACCTGTGCTAAGCCATAGCCTGCGCTTAATCCCCTGCAGGTCTCCAGTTCCCAACGCTGGCCTTCTCTTTTTCTGTTCTTGAACCAAGTAATTGGCATCATGTGGTTACATGAGGTTGGCAGCACACATCAATGAAGTCAGCTAGACTGGGTTCAGCCAGATATGGGCACTTACACCCCCATAGATATTGCTGATCTGTATTTCTTTGGTCAAACTAATCCTTGAGTAGTGACGCATTTGAGCACTAGGCGGGGACCTCTTATAAACTGTCATCTCAGGTCCACATTTCCACCATACTCCACTAATCACTGTTGGTCTGACCCTCTCGTTAGTGATTATTGTCTATATATCCGTAGGTCTCATCTCTATTTGTGATTGCTTCCCGAATCTAGCCGCCTGCGCCGGGCAGCGTGGTGATAATTGGCATGTTGCTGTGTTTTTTCCCCGGTGGACACCGCTTGGCCGCAATGCTTTGCTAACTCCGAGCTGCCCGTCTCACTGTTCACTTTCATGGGAAAACTAAGCTTTGAAATGTCAAGTCTAATTTGTGCGGGAGATCGTGGTAACAAGATTTCTCCAGCAGAGTCCTTCTCTGTGCGTACCGCTAATTCAATACGATGACTTTACAGGGAGGCTGCAGACAAAATAAACATTTTTGCGAACAAATATTGGATTGATTACTACTCTGAGGAGCCACGGGGAGGCGGCAATTGTACAAATAAAATTTCCATTAAATTATAACATTTAGGAAATATATCACATTCTTTTAAGCACAATACTATCTTTGAAGATACATGAAGTGTATAGAAGTCTAAAGGCCCTATCACACATAACGAGATCGCTAAGATTTTGTGACGCAACAACGATCCCGTTAGCAATCTCATTATGTGTGACACGCACCAACGATCTGGCCCCTGCTGTGAGATCAATGATTGGTACACACTGCTCTGGATCATTTCTACGTCGCTGGGAGCGCTACATCGTTGTGTTTGACAGAAATAATGAGCAACGATCTCAATGCTACGCTATGGAGTGACAATTCCCAACGACTTCGGTATAATTCTGGATCACTAGTGTGTAATTTTTCACATTGCTGGTGAGATACCTGTTTGACATCTTACCAGCGATGTGAAAAACGACGCACCAGCAATCTCTGCACATCGTTATCGTTATTGGGATCGCTGATGCGTCGTTATGTGTGACTGGGCCTTAAGCTTTAGCTAATGTCCCTATCTACATGTATCATGATAAACCACAGATGTCATTCTCTTCCCCAGTACTCAATGTATCCATGATTTTGTATGAGAAATCCAGAGAAGTGGGAGAAGGGGACAGACAAATGCTCTGAGCATATTTCACTTCACTAAATGTGTGGCCAACCTCTTACTTTTCAAAGTTGTATCAAGGCCGCCTATAAACAAAGGCATGACTACGATGTACAATGGTACTGCCCCCTATGTACAACACTATGATATAATACATACCTCTATGTAGAAGAATATAACTACTACAATACTGCTGCTTATGTACAAGAATAAAACTACTAAAATAATGCCTCCTATGTACAAGAATATAACTACTATAATACTGGTCCTATATACAAGAATATAACTACTATAATACTGCCTCCTATGTACAAGAATATAACTACTATAATACTGGTCCTATATACAAGAATATAACTACTATAATACTGCCTCTATGTACAAGAATATAACTACTATAATACTGCCCACTATGTACAAGAATACAACTACTATAATACTGCTCCTATGTACAAGAATAGAACTACTATAATACTGCTCCTATGTTCAAGAATATAACTACTATAATACTGCTCCTATGTTCAAGAATATAACTACTATAATACTGCTCCTATGTACAAGAATATAACTACTATAATACTGCCCCTATATACAAGAATATAACTACTATAATACTGCCTCTATGTACAAGAATATAACTACTATAATACTGCTCCTATGTTCAAGAATATAACTACTATAATACTGCCCCTATGTACAAGAATAGAACTACTATAATACTGCTCCTATGTACAAGAATAGAACTACTATAATACTGCTCCTATGTACAAGAATAGAACTACTATAATACTGCTCCTATGTTCAAGAATATACCGTAACTACTATAATACTGAATAAAAAAGCCAAGAAGCCAGCGCTGCCTACGGTTAGCACGCAATACAAGAAGTGCATATGCACATATTAATTTCTAACTGTACTTTAAACGGAGACATTTAGCAAACAATTGATCAATTCTTTGAGCTATCCCACCACGTCACAGCATTCTCAGATGGGGCAGTCCTACTCTACATTTTTTATATACGCTGTGCCATTACGGCCTCCTGAATGCATTAAAAGCAGAACCTTATTAAATGCACACGTGCCTAAAGCATTTCTGAACTACTCCTACAGCGCCAGAAAAGGGCAGCGCAGATAATGGCAGACCAGGTCCGTACATGACATATGGACATTATCAGATCTGACCCCCACTCTGCCAGACCAGCAACCATGGATGAGGGCAGAAGAGGCTCAAACACATGTGTAACAATCAAGCAGATCCTATGGGCAGGGTGTGGCCGCTCTATGTGTGTACAGCGGCCTACATCAATCACAATAAAAACAGAAGACAAGTAGAATGACATGCACAACAAAGGGCATATGACAAAAAGTGGTGGCCAACCACAAACCAATAACAAATAAAGCCAAGAAGCCAGCGCTGCCTATGGTTAGCACACAATACAAAAAGTGCATATGCACATATTAATTTCTAACTGTACTTTAAACTGAGACATTTAGCAAACAATTCATCAATTCTTTGAGCTACCCTGCCACGTCACGTCATTCTCAGATGGGGCAGTCCTACTCTACGTTTTTTATATACGCAGTGCCATTACGGCCTCCTGAATGCATTGAAAGCAAAACCATATTAAATGCACACGTGCCTAAATCATTTCTGAACCACTCCCACGGTGCCAGAAAAGGGCAGTGCAGATAAAGGCAGACCAGGTCCAGACATGACATCCAGAAATTATCAGATCTGACCCCCACAATGCCAGACCAGCAACCATGGATGAGGCAGAACAGGCCCAAACACATGTGCAACAATCAAGCAGAGCCTATGGGCAGGGTGTGGCCGCTGTAGGTGTGTATGTGGCGCCCCAGATGGTCAGGTGTCACGCCGGGGTATTTCACCCATAAAAGTGGTGTAATTTTCCCCAACTGTAGGACTGCACCTGAGGGAAGATGTTTGAGACTGACCATGTGCAGACCCGGGGGTGTGCCTCAGTCCCTAGAAGGAGAGCCAGGATGAAGGCGCGAAAATGTTGGGCCGCCCCGATTGCCATCAATCAATCAAGGGGGTGGCCCAACGGAAGTGATCTCGGGGTCGCCGCCGATAAGAAGACAAACTGGAAGAGAAGGACGGAGTGGAGAAGGAGCCTTTGTACCTGGCAGCATGGTGGCACCCCATTGGCGTGACATAGTGCACAAGGTCAAGGAGCAGACCAGAATTGCACATGGGGACCCGGCAGCGGCCTCCTTCTTGACACTGGAGGGAGATGCTGACTTTTGGAGAGTCAATTTTGGTCGCATCCGCCAAGACATGGAGGAAGCTTTGGAGTCGGTGTCCCAACAGTGGAGCGCGGAACGGGCCTGCAAGCTGATAAGCATGCGGGAAAACTGAGAAGTAAGAGAGGCAGCTGTCGCAGCGCAAGCGATTGTGGAATACAGTACCTCCTTACCACCTGTACCGCCACCCATCCAAACCCAGAACGCAGGGACCCAAACTGAAGCCCCTGCTGAATCACCGTCCCAATCCTGCAATTGTTCCCAGATAGAGCCAGCGCAGCTGTCCCCAGCAGAGCGTGATGTTGTCGTAGAAGCTGAGGAAGAGGGAGACAAGACTGACTTTGAGGACCCAGAGGACGGCGAGAGAGCCTCAGGAGGGAGCACCCTGGAGGCCTCATGGTGGCCTGTGTGGCAGCAACAGCAGCAAGGTGTCTCCATCTCCATGGGCGCAGCAGAAACCAAAGCAACGCCACGAATCCCAACCAGCAACTCACCCCCCCCTGAGTACCAGTCCCCCTGAACCAGCGTGACCCACAGGCACGGCAACGACGAAGGGAAGAATGGTGGCAAAGAGAACAAGCTACCCAGCGGCTCTGCGATGAAGCACATGCACAGCCCCCTTTTCCTTTGGAGTTACAGAGACAAGGAACAGTCGTAACCTCGTACCAGGATGAAGGATGGGGATTTATCTGAGAGCCCGGATCAAAAGATGATGTCTTTTTCGCCAGGAAAGATGTAGAGTCCTATCTGCAGCGCAGTCACCCGAACCGTGATCTCTACTGAGGTGAGCAAGTGACATTTGAAAGGCATGCAGGACCAATGGGCTGGTTTGCCATTCGTGTGTCCTGTTTTGACTAGACTTTCGTATATAGACTCAATATGTACAATATGTACCCCTTTTATTGCTGTAAGATGAACATTTCCCCTTTTTGTTTTGAACAACGAGTAACCATAGACTCTTTTGTGTCGTTATAATGATGCATAGCGGTCTGGCGGTGATAACTCACACTGGATTGTGCTGGACAATATGTTACCGCCGGTCCCGTGCAGTTGGTACTGGTCCCCGTTTGGCTGATGTGGACTCTACAATTGAATATAAGCAGAACGTTAACCGGAGAGTAAGATCTTGACCAATGGGTGACCCGAGGGCCGTGAGGTCTAACATAATAACTGCTGTGAGTTAGTAACATTTAAAGATAATGTGCCTTCTGGTAGCAGGAAGAATAACTAAATATGCTTGATTGGATATAGTTTACCCGTTGTTGCCGATGATGAAAGAAAAATAAACTTTTGTTTCCCCGGTTTTTAGGTGCCTATACTCGCAGACGAGTATGTTTCATCAGGGGATATGTGGTGCCCCAGATAGTCAAGCGTCACACCGGGGTATTACACCCATAAAAGCAGTGTCATTTTCCCCAACTGTAGGTGGATGCAGAGGCAGGTGGGAGGGATCCAATCCCAGCACTCCCACACCGACTTATGGGATGGAAGGGGCACATACCCTAGGAGGGAGGAGAGTCGGGAGGACAGAACAGGAAAGTTGCAGACTGCACCTGAGAGAAGATGAAAGGGGGTCCTGAGGGGACCTTGAGAGAGGGTGCCTGACGCGTGAGTCTTGGCCCAAGAGAAAAAGGGGAAACCCCAGTGCGGGGCGACCATACTCCGGGGAGCTTCCCCAGTCCACCACGGAAAGCTAGATCCGAGGAAACGGCCCGAGTCCAGCTCTGAAGTCGTCAACCGGCTGCTGCGGTTTGTTTACCGGCCACAGCACCCTGCCATTACGGAGTGGTCCACCCGTGATTCCATAGAGGTCGGGGTTGAAGTTGGAGAGGCAGAAGGGAAGGAGAGGAGTCCCAGGATTACCTCGAGGGAACAGGGAAAGGACTTATCCCAGGCAGGGAACACAGGACACGAGTTCGTCAACTAAGGTATACCACGGGTACCTCCATACCCCTTTGCATCCACTTACAGCCACCCGGAAGGTTAGCTGTTATACATATGTACCGAACTGTGAACGCTTTAACAGTAGATGCTTGTTTTCAGTAAAGTACCCAGGAGAGAGTGAACTTGTTTCTGTGTCTCTGTGCTACCGACATTGAATCTCTCTACTTCTACTTAACGCTGCCCCTGAGGTCCAGCTTTTCCTGTAGAAAGCTATACCACTTAGTCGCAATACCAACGCCCTCCGGAGGACTGTGGTGGCACTAGTGACCCCTCACCAGGTACTACAGGTGGCTTCAC
Source organism: Allobates femoralis (assembly GCA_033576535.1). Classification (NCBI taxonomy): domain Eukaryota; kingdom Metazoa; phylum Chordata; class Amphibia; order Anura; family Aromobatidae; genus Allobates; species Allobates femoralis. Next base: position 822,128,842 of record JARQOC010000003.1, read on the forward strand.
GAAATAACTTTTACCTCATCACCTTCAATTTACTCCCCTATTAGTTGTCCCCCCACGGTCACGGGCTCAGGGATCGTCACCAGTGATCCCCCGATCCTCGCGCCTGAAACCCGAGTACCCAGCCCTGGGCGCAACATGTACAGCGGCCTAGATCAATCACAATAAAGACAGGTAGAATGGCATGCACAACCAAGGGTACATGGCAAAAAGTGGTGGTCAACCACAAACCAATAACAAATAAAAAAAGCCAAGAAGCCAGCGCTGCCTATGGTTAGCACGCAATACAAAAAGTGCATATGCACATATTAATTTCTAACAGTACTTTAAACTGATACATTTAGCAAACAATTGAAAATTTCTTTGAGCTACCCCGCCACGTCACTATAATACTGGTCCTATGTAATAGAATATAACTACCTACTATAATACTGCTCCTATGTACAAGAACATAACTACTAAATACTGCCCACTATGTAAAAGAATATACAGTGCCTTGTGAAAGTATTCGACCCCTTGAACTTTTCAAATTTAGCCACATTTCAGGCTTCAAACATAAAGATATAAATTCTAATTTTTTTGTGAAGAATCAATAACAAGTGGGACACAATCGTGAGGTGGAATGAAATTTATTGGATGTTTTAAACTTTTTAACAAATAAAGAACTGAAAAGTGGGGCGTGCAATATTATTCGGCCCCCTTGAGTTAATATTTTGTAGCGCCACCTTTTGCTTCGATTACAGCTGCAGTCTCTTGGGGTATGTCTCCATCAGTTTTACACATCGAGATACTGAAATTCTTGCCCATTCTTCCTTGCAGAACAGCTGGAGCTCAGTGAGGTTGGATGGAGGCGTTTGTGAACAGCAGTTTTCAGCTCTATCCACAGATTCTCCATTGGATTCAGGTCTGGATGTGACTTGGCCATTCTAACACCTTGGCACGTTTATTTTTGGACCATTCCATTGTAGATTTTGCTTTATGTTTGGGATCATTGTCTTGTTGGAAGATAAATCCGTCCCAGTCTCAGGTCTTTTGCAGACTTCAACAGGTTTTCTTCCAGAATGGTCCTGTATTTGGCTCTGTCCATCTTCCCATCAATTTTCACCATCTTCCCTGTCCCTGCTGAAGAAAAGCAGGCCCAAACCATGATGCTGCCACCACCATGTTTGACAGTTGGGGATGGTGTTTTGAGGGTGATAAGCTGTGTTGCTTTTATGCCAAACATATAGTTTTGCATTGTGGCCAAAAAATTTGATTTTAGTTTCATCTGACCAGAACACCTTATTCCACGTTTGATGTCTCCCAGGTGGATTGTGGCAAACTTCAAATGAGACTTTTTATGGATATCTTTGGAAAATGGCTTTCTTCTTACCACTCTTCCATAAAGGTCAGATTTTTGCAGTGCATGACTGATTGTTGTCCAAAGGACAGAGTCTCCCACCCCAGCTGTAGATCTCTGCAGTTCATCCAGAGTGATCATGGGCCTTTTGGCTGCATCTCTGATCAGTCTTCTCCTTGTTCGAGATGAAAGTTTAGAGGGACGGCCGGGTCTTGCTAGATTTGCAGTGGTCGGATACTCCTTCCATTTCAATATGATCGCTTGTACATTGCTCCTTGAGATGTTTAAAACTTTTTGTATCCAAATCCGGCTTTAAACTTTGCCACAACAGTATCTCGGACCTGCCTGGTGTGTTCCTTGGTCTGCATGATGCTCTCTGCACTTGAAACAGAACCCTAAGACTATCACAGAACAGGTGCATTTATACGGAGACTTGATTACACACAGGTGGATTCTATTTATCATTACCAGTCATTTATGACAACATTGGATCATTCAGAGATCCTCACTGAACTTTTGGAGTGAGTTTGCTGCACTGAAAGTAACAGGGACGAATAATATTGCACACCCCACTTTTCAGTTTTCTATTTGTCAAAAAAGTTTAAAATATCCAATAAATTTCGTTCCACTTCACGTTTGTGTCCACTTGTTCATTCTTCACAAGAAAATTAGAATTTATATATTTATGTTTGAAGCCTGAAATGTGGCAAAAGGTTGAAAAGTTTAAGGGGGCCATATACTTTCAGAAGGCACTGCAACTACTATAATACTGCCCTTCTGGCGCCATGGGAGTAGTTCAGAAATGCTTCAGGTACGTGTGCATTTAATGTGCTCCTGCTTTTAATGTATTCAGTAGGCCGGAATGGCACAGCGTATATGGAAAATGTAGAGTAGGACTACCCCATCTGAGAATGCCATGACATGGCGGGGTGGCTCAAAGAATTGATCAATTGTTTGCTAAATGTCTCAGTTTAAAGTACAGTTAGAAATTAATATTAATTATAAACAAGTAAGCCGGGCACCAATTGCACAATAAGGGCTAATAAGCTCTGTAGTCTCACGATAATCAAATGGCATATAATTCAAGTGCAAATCATAGTCCCGAAGTGCTACCTATAAAGATACATCATATTGCAAAATTTCAAGGAAAAAGGTGCACTCACCAGTGTCAGACTATATGCACACAGACTTTTAGTTAACAGTGGAAAGTTACATACAGCAGGGAGGGAGGAGAAGGAACAGACAATGAGTCATTTCATGTTTTACTTAGCGCTTCCACTGGTTCAGTGTTGCCAAGGCCTAGCATGTTTTAGTAACATGGTAATATGTTCCATAATATTAGATAATGAAGGCATGCAATAAGTCAACAATGTCAATAACACCAAATTATACATATTTAGAATAGATTTGCATAATCCAATCAGTTCATAAATATTAGTGACCAATGATTAGTTAGGTTAAATATTTTGTAACCAATCAGTGAATGATCATACTCTGGGGTTACATCTCCCTTCCCCCCCACCCTCCCCGAATTATCTGTATAACTTTATGTGCTTCCTAGTAAAACTTAAAATTCTCCCATACTTGTACCTGAGTCAAGTGTGGTTATTTGTCCACGGACACTTGTTATTATTGATTTGGAAAGCAGACAGTTAAGGAGAGGGACATAGTTTTGATGTCCCAACTAAAGCACCCACAACACCCCAATGTATAAGAATATAACTACAATAATATTCTTCCTACGTATAAGAATATAAGTAATATATTCATGTACATAGCTGGCAGTATAAATACTACTATAATACTTCCTCATACGTACAAAAATATAACTACTATAATACAGCCTCCTATGTACAAGAATATAAACTACTATAATACAGCCTCCTACGTACCAGAATATAACTACTATAATACTGACCCCTTATATGCAAGAATATACGGTAACTACTATAATATTGACCCTTATGTACAAGAATACAACTTCTATAATACTGCCTCTATGTAAAAGAATATAACTACTATAATACTGCTCCTATTTACAAGAATATAACTACTATAATACTGCTATTATGTACAAGAATATAACTACTATAATACTGCCCCTATGTACAAGAATATAACTACTATAATACTGCCCCTATGTACAAGAATATAACTACTATAATACTGCCCATATGTACAAGAATATAACTACTATAATACTGCCCCTATGTACAAGAATATAACTACTATAATACTGCTCCTATGTACAAGAATACAACTACTATAATACTGCTCCTATGTACAAGAATATAACTACTATAATACTGCTCTCCATGAACAAGAATATAACTACTATAATACTGCCCCTATGTACAAGAATATAACTACTACAATACTGCCCCTATGTACAAGAATATAACTACTATAATACTGCCCCTATGTACAAGAATATAACTACTATAATACTGCCCCTATGTACAAGAATATAACTACTATAATACTGCTCTCCATGAACAAGAATATAACTACTATAATACTGCTCCTATGTACAAGAATATAACCACTATAATACTGCCCCTATGTACAAGAATATAACTACTATAATACTGCTCCTATATACAAGAATATAACTACTATAATACTGCCCCCTATGTACAAGAATATAACTACTATAATACTGCTCCTATGTACAAGAATATAACTACTATAATACTGCTCCTATGTACAAGAATATAACTACTATAATACTGCCCCTATGTACAAGAATATAACTACTATAATACTGCCCCTATGTACAAGAATATAACTACTATAATACTGCTCCTATGTACAAGAAAATAACTACTATAATACTGCTCCTATGTACAAGAAAATAACTACTATAATACTGCCCCTATGTACAAGAATATAACTACTATAACACTGCCCCTATATACAAGAAAATAACTACTCTAATACTGACCCCTATGCACAAGAATATGACTGCAATAACACTGTCCCCTATGTACATGAATCTAACTACTGATTCACTAATGTGAAACAGTTGGGAAAATATCCTATTTTTGTGAATCCTGGCTTCCCGCTTCCTTGGGGTGTGGGGGCAGTGTGCTCCTGAAGGCTGACAGTACAGATCAGTCACATGTTCCGCAGCTGGTCTGACCTGATTGTTCTCCAGTACTGACATAAGAGGTATAAGAGGACTCAGGGCACAGATGTTGGCTGCATTCAGTGGACTGGGCTGCTTCAGAACAGCGCTCACAAACTCTCTTGCAAAGAACATGTAAGTGCTGCGCTCTTTGCCTAGGAAAACAAACACTGCTGATTACCTAGATTACCTTTGTAGTCTATGAGCAACGAATTGCAAAATTGAAAACCTCTGTTCTAGAGTCAATTGCACATCTACTTATTTTTAGAAGCACTTTCTAATTTTAACTATTTATAATGTTGAGAATAACACTTTAAGATAAATGTTTCAGAATTCTGGCCTAATTACTGTAGCAGCAAAGTAAAAGCAGCGCACATGAATTGTTCCTAACTTTGAATGTACCGTATGTACTTTTCCACCTCGCTCATGTCGATGTGTGGTTTCACAAGAATCAGCCTGATCTGAAATGTGCCACATTGTGTCAAAGAGTAGCCAAGTGGTATGTAGTCTAACCACAGACTGGCCAGTGTAAAGGTGCACCAAATGGGTGATCCAGCAAGAGTCACGATGATAAACCGGATGCATTTTATGACTTCAGTATCCTGTCTGACTTTACAGGATCAATAAATCTGCCTCATTATGATGAAAACATCAAAGATGATGGATGATAATCAAAACTCAACATTAGCAGAGAAAACATAAAGGTTTAACATGTGACATAAAAGTATGATGGTGCAACAATGTGGCGCCCCTGCGGGTCCAGTCGCCACAGAGGTACTGCACCTTAGCCAGAGGTGTGATACCCCCAACCCCAAGTAAGGAGGGGGCACTAACCAGTACCCACATACTTGCATCCAAGACTAGCCACTCCAGGCCAGGAGGATGGAGGGATTGGGTAACACTCTCATCCCTGGCTGGAGATGGGGTTTAGGCGGGGAGGTGGGTGGAACAGTAGAAAGGAGGAGTGTACGAAGTAGGAGTCGAGATAGAAAGAAAAACAGCAGGAAGTAGTTAGACAGTCGAGAGGAGGAGTTGAGAGTGAAAGGTGGAGTAGCTCCAGTGAGGGAGCTGAGAAGGAGCTGAGAAAGACTAGTACCAGGAGACTGGAGCTAGAGGATCTCGTCCCAGAGAGAGAGGAAGAGAGATGGAGGGAGCCAGGCATGAGCTCCAGAGAAGGAAGGAGTCCCAGAGGCACAGGAAGTGAGAAATCCACCAATGGGGCTCACATCCTTTGCGGGTCGTAGGCAAGTGGGTCACCGGGCCCAGACTAGTGGAAGAGACTTGAGACCTCAGCTAGCCAGCCGGAGGCTGCTGCATCTCCAAGAGCAGGAGCCGAATCCACGTCATTCGCTGCAAAGGAGGCCGGATAGATTTAGGGAGAAATCAAATGATTGCACAGAAAATTTACATTTTATTCCAATGGAACTTTAAAAAGGACATTACAAAAAACATACAATGGCTTACAGGGTATACATACTGTATCTCAGTGGTGTCTGTTTGGACTCAAACGTTACGTGGTTCACGGATGCTCACAGGTTACATAGTTATCACCACTTTGCTGACTACAACTCACAAATATTTCAGCATTGCTTGTGTTTACAGCCTAATTTGTACAGCACAGTTCACACTAATTATGTGACAATAGTTCAATTACATTGCCCACATTAATTTACTGCAGTTTGCTTTCACTTATTTATATTACACCATCCATATATGACATGCATCACCACAGTTTACAAGAATGGGCCATGCATACTGCACACACTCCCCCAATATATAAAGTGCAAGTGCTTGATACTCATAGTACATTCCTCCATTTGCAGTAGGCGCCCACAAGGCATTATGTTTAAAGTATTCTTGGCAAATACCGATAAACTACATATTATCAGCAAATATGGGTGATATTTATCAAATTAGAGCTCCCAATAGCCATGCCAGCCCCTAAGCATGTTTCACGTAGGCTTCCTCAGGGGGCATGGCTGTGAGTCAGGCCGGCAGGGAAGGGGTTACTCGGATACCGGGATGGCGGGGGAGGGAATCTCGGCTGGACAGTTCCCGGTTCCGTGCCCTGGGCACTCAATGGCTGATGGGGATGATGATTGGGGATAGGGAAACGTGATGCCACCTGTGGTACCTGGTAATGTAGTTACCAGCGCTGCAGCCGGCGGCTGAGGTGATGGTGAAGCAGCTTTGGTAGTACACATCCCCACAGGCAGAGCTTTACCTCAGGGCAGAGGGGTGGATGAGAGGAGTCGTAGTCCTTAGCTCTTTGGTGCTGTAGAGGCCTTTCGGGCGACGAATAATTGATGCCAGAGACCAGATTAGCTCAAACAGTTCTTTACTGGTACCAGATGATAAGGGGTAAAATGTTCAGTCGGGTTCACTGAGGGTTGTAGTCATGGATTTTGGAGGCTTTTGCAGAGTCTGTCAGAGATGTTCCTCCGGTTACTTTCCCGGTCGCTTCTCTCCCACACTAGAGTCTGGTTACTGGTCCCCGGGTCTGTTGCCTTAAGCTCTTGTTACCTCTTGGCTTCTTGGACCTAGCTTTGGGACAGAGGTTAGGCTACTTGATGGGTGTCGTGGCTCACTAGTGAGGGCCCACAACGTGCTGGTCGACAGTTTGGGATAAACCTATAAAACCGCCTCTGCTCCAGAATACCGGTGTTGACCTGGGTACTCCAGACGGCTCCAACCGGACCTGAAGTGTCCCCCTTCTTTGTCTGGGTCACCTCTCTCCTTAGAAGTGCCCTTGTGTCATGGCTGCAGGGTCCCCTGTGTTTGTCCTTGCTCCTCTTATGTCACCGTCTGACTGACTTGTGTGTAACTGTCACTTCACGTCTCCCGCTCTTCTAAGCTCTACCCCCCTGGGACCTATTGAATTACAGTCCCCTGTACTAAGGTGTCTTATGAGCGTGCTTGTGTGCAGACTCTGGGTTTCCTCCTCACCCACGACTACGGAGACACCACACCTTCTGTTTGGGGTGCAGTACCTCCCTGTGGCGTCCTGCCAGAGGGGCGCCACAGCTGGATAGGACCAATGAGGACACCCGGTAGGGTCTGAGGCCACTGGCACAGGACATTGAAAGTTAGGAGCAGGGCAGGAGGGAGAGAGCCAGCACAAGAGGAAGATGAGCCAGAGAAGGTACACAGAACGGGGTGCCAGCTGAGTGTTTCCAATCTACCTGGGGGTGGCTGGGCCCCTGGCTCTTAAGACACAGCACCCGGCTGGATGTTACCACCTAAGAACCATGTGTGTCAAAAGTGTGGAACTGCACCAGCTGTGTCTGTGAATTATTTCAGCGTCCTCTGCCCTGCACTGCACCGTTACCACAATCAACACATAGACTTGTAACCAAAACCGATCAGCGGGCGGGAGATTTGAACTATGCTGATGTGGTCATGTGACCGATTAGCTGATCAGGTTGCCCCTCCCGGTCAGCTGATACAGGTCCTTAAGCCCTCAGAGCTAGTCGGCGCACGTCGCGGGACATACGCCGGAGAGGTGAGGATCTTTTTTTTTTTTTTTAATTTTAACCTAAGTTGCTTCATTCCGACAATGTATGTATATACATTGTGAAAGTGAAAGTGGCCCCGCTTGCCTGCGCTTTGCAGGCTCAGACTCCTTTCTGTGTCCGGATCTATGAAAATAACGGACCTGGACACAGAATTGGCATCCAGAGGCCACATTTGATCCTGTCCTGTCCGTGGGGTCCTGCAAAAAACAAGATCACCACAGGAAAAAATCGCGATGTGAAAGCAGCCTCAGTGAGGTCAATCATTCTATGAAGAAACAGGTGTGAATCAGGCGGCCCTTATTTAAGGGTGAAGCCAGCACATGTTGTACATGCATTTCTCCTTGAAAGCCTGAAAAATGTGGGTCGATCAAGATATTGTTTAGAAGAACAGTGTACTTTGATTAAATAGTTGATTGGAGAGGATAAAACGTATAAAGAAGTGCAGACAATGATCGGCTGTTCAGCTGAAATCACTAATGATTAAAATGGAAAACAAAAACCAGAGACGTGGAAGAAAATGGAAGACTACCAATCAAATGTATTGGAGAATAGCCAGAATGGCAAGGGCTCAGCCAATGATCAGCTCCAGAATAATCAAAGACGTCTCAAGTTAGAGACTGAGAGAGTTAGAAGACGCCTGTGTGCAGATCACCTATTAGCAAGAAATCCCAGCAAAGTCCCACTGTACATGTACAGATGTGTACTGGAGCAGATACAATTTACCAAAGAACACATCAACTGACCTAAAGAGAAATGGAGAAACATTTTGTGAATTGATGAAAGAAAAATTGCTCTTTTTGGGTCCAAGGGCTGCAGACAGTTCATTAGGTGACCCCCAAACTCTGAATTCAAGCCCCAGTACACTCTGAAGACCGTGAAGCATGGTGGTGCAAGCATCATGATATGGGCATGTTTCTCTTACTATGGTGCCAGCCTATTTACCGCATACCAGGGATCATGGACCAGTTTGTATATATCAAAATACTTGAAGAGACCATGGTGCCTTATACTGAAGAAGAAATGTCCTTGAAATTGGACAAGACAACGACCCTAAGAACACCAGTAAATTAGCAAAATCTTGGTTCCACTCCAACAATATTGAGGTTATGGAGTGGCCAGTCCAATCCCCGGACCTAAATCCAATAGAACACGTGTGGGGTGACATCAAGAATGCCACTTCTGAGGCCAAGCCAACAAATGACAATAAATTCTGGGATGTAGTCAAAGCATCCTGGGCTGGAATAACAGTTGACAGGTACCAGATGTTGGCTGACTCTATGCAATATGGATGTGAAGCCGTTTAAAAAAATATTTGAGTCTGTAAAGACAAATGAAGACACTATTTTTTTTGAACAACCCAATGTTCATTGTTTGTTATTTTCTGTAATGTACTGTAGTTAAAATTCTATACATTTCTCTTCATGTTTTGATTTAGAAAAGTGTGCAGTGTTCCCAATGCATGAAAATAAAAACTATTATAAAGATTTTGGGCTTAACACCTCATGTTTTTGAACACACTGCTATTATTTTGAACACAACTGTATGTTATAGCAACAGACAGTGAAGATGTAATTACAAACACCAGCTATAGGCTATTCTTCATTGCTATATACATTCATATATACAATATATGATTTATAATATAAATTCATAAACTATATAGGACTGCTACTTCCAATAGGTGATGCTAGAGAGCCTGTTCTCTCCTTCTTAGAAGAGGATATTAGCATTGATTCATATAGAAAATAGGGGGTGTTATCCTAGAAATACAGCTGCTGTCTTGCTACTACCCCACATCATCCCAGGACAGGAAAGCCTGGCAGAAGTTGCCCTTCCTTATCTACAGGGGAGTAACTACAACAGGTGCAGGGGTTGCGATCGCACCCGGGCCCCGAAGCCTAAGGGGGCCCAAAAAAGTCCCTTTGGCCTATAGAAAAAGACATACTATTAAAGATTTGTAATAATTGGGGGCCCCATTGGAGCTTTCGCATCAGGGACCCAGGGCCTGAAGTTACGCCACTGCTTATCTACCATTCACAGGTAAGCCGAGTTCCAAGGAATACATATCAGGATACAGCGGGTCACAGATCTGTCTGGCCTCGTTTCAGGTTCGGAGAACTTGGATTTTTTTTTTTACCAAAGTCTGTTGAATAGGGATCTCTGACAAAACAACAAGGGACACCACCAAAACAATATGACATACACCTGGTCAGAACTGACCTGGACCACCATACTGTCTCATCGACTCTGACCCAGAACCAGTAAATCACTGGGTGCTCGGATTCGCCTGTCGGCAGAACAGCACACTAGTTCACAAACTTATCCAAAATTCTGTTCTTTTTCCCCCTTGAGCCCACCACACATAGCAGGAGGTTTCCCAGGTACAAAACGTGAACACAGACTATATTGGTGCAAAGTTCAGTTCTGTTGACAACTAGTTTGGCAACTAAGTTAGTTTGGCGCCAAACACTAGCTTTGCGTGCACGTTTCCTGCAACACATGTCCACCGCGGGGCCTGAGCCCAGGACTTATTTGGAGAAAAGTTCAGCAGTTCCTTTGATCATCTGGGAACTGTGGAACCAAACCAGATTATATAACTTGTCACACGTGGAGAAGGTCCTCTTTCAGGCTACTATTGATTCCTCTGGTCGTGGTAATGCAGAAGCTTCAGAGTAATTAAACTCCACAATAGGCCACAGCTGCTCCCCGGAATAGTCTCTCACCATGGAAAATGCTCCACTAACAGTTCTGGTTTCAATGGTACTCGACATATCAGCAAATAGGACATATATATTTACACAAATATTTCTCACACATGTCCTCAGGCTTTGATTGTCTCTTGGGGTCTGCTCATTTCACCAGTCTTACCAAAGAGTTTCCTCATCAGTCTTAACACAGACACCTGCTGGATGGATGCAGACAATGCCGCCATAATCTCCACAAATCATACATGCCTCTTCTGCCATTTTAACAATTCTTCAGAAGATATATCATTTTGTCTTCCTGCAGCCACCACTAGAGGGAGCTCACTGTATACAAAGATTGCATTGAAATGAAATCTGTTGCAGTGAGCGCCCACTAGAGTTCTCTAGGACAATATCACGGTAAGCAGAAGAACCAGTGCCTGCACTGTGGTCACTGAGATCAAAAATGGTGTCATGTGGTTGCCAGATGCAGATTTTATGCGGTTAAATATCATCAGTTTTATCACAGAGTCTTTAAAATGTACTAAAGCCTTGAACACCATGACTAGGTCATACATTCATCTCAGCATCACTGTTTAAAAGAACAATTGCAGCAAACATTTCTTCCATCTCCAGCAGTGAGGGGGTTAAGCCGCCACCGGAAGCATGGCCGGGTCCCCTGACAGCACCGTGCCCAGAAATGTGTATGACAGCTCCTCCTGATATACTGCAGCGTGTCACTCAGGATAGAAATACACAACAGCATATTGAGAAAACTGTGTCTCTCCTCATTCATGTTCAAAGCAAATTTATTGCCGGCCCCAGAGCAGCAAATATCATGAATTTGTTATAATGATTTAAGGCATCTTGAGCGGGCATAAGAAAAGCCTCTTGATAAATGACCTTTTTCTTGAAAACAAAGCCAATTAATGTAGTTTACCATTTCCCCGCGTCATATAAATCTATCGGATGGGAATCTCAGAGCGCCAGTCAGGAAGGAACATTGCCCAAAACAGTCACATCACAACTTAACATGCAGTTATATAAATGGCGCACCGAGACTGACGCCCAAAGTTTTATGTCCTGTGCAGCCGTGTGATACCAGCGCGCTCATACAATAGTAACAATACACGGAAAGTCAAACTTTTCCAAGAAGAAAGCTTTATCCATCTCATCTCATAACGATCTATCACATACCTGTCTAACATATACACTATTGCCACACCGAGAAGGAAAAGTCATGGAATGATGGAAATCTCAAGATGGATAGAAAAGTTACCAAAATGTAAATGAAGAAAAAATGGAAACAAAATTCTCAAAACATCTGGATTTATTAAGTCACGTGCAGAAATACCCGCACTTACAGTCTTGGCTGCTATCACTGAGGTCAATGCCTGAGCACAGAAATCATCAAGAGCCGCTGCTGGCAGCTCCTTTGTAATTTCTGAATACTGACAACCAAGATGTGGTGGTGGAAGACAAATCCGGAGACGCTGCAGGAGATGGTAGCAGATTTATATCACACAGGCTGCTCACAGTAGCAGAAGTGTAGCGACCGGTGGTAAGGCCGCAGGTGTGTGTGTATGTCTGGCTTCAACAGAATCTCCATACTCAGATTTAACCGGTAGTAACATTTCTTTACTGTAAAACATATCTATAACACAGTCAACTGATCTAGCTGCACACATGCATATGGTGGAGTCCCCGGATCTTCCCTTTATCCGGGTGCGCAGCAAGAAGAAGAAAAAGAAAACAAACAAAATGGAGATATCTTTCCCTAACTTTCCCTCAAATCACGTACCAGTCTATCACAGAAGAAGATGTCGCTCCCACGTGGCAGGCCTGGGATCTCATGATGACGGGTCCCGGTGCAGCGCTGAAGGGGGAAACTCCTCAGTCCTCTTCTTTGGTCTTCTTCCGCAGGTAACAGATTTTTGTTAGTCTTTCTCTCTGTCCCGGGGCACACTGATCAGCAGAAAGGAGATCACAGTAGCACAGATGGCTCCCTTATGTCGGTCACAGCCCCTGCACATGTAATCCGGTGGCAATGTCCTGAATTCCGGAGGCAATGTCCTTAATTTGAGTTGGACCCTCGGTAAGACAAGGTCCTGCAGACCGGGGGTTGCAACAGCGATCCTCACGGGGTATTTCTTCCCAAGAATCCGGCTGCAAAAGAGCCCTATGTCGGGAGACACCACACGCAGGTCTGTCCTGGCTGAGCTCTGGGTCTGTAATAATCTCCCGCCCTTTCTCTTCCTGGGTAAACAAAAGAGATGGTGGGGGATTTCCACCCTCTGTGATTGTTTCCGCACTTGTCCACCAGGGGGCATTAGTGGACTGTACAAAGTCCAATTCCATGTCCATTTCAATGTGGCAGTCTGAATTGTTCACCTCATTACATACCGCCCCACTTAAAGGTTGGCAGTCCCTGTCAACTACCGTCGGTTCCCAGGCAGCGATGACTGTAGTTGTCACAGGGGTTGGTTGAGAAGTGGGCCATACATACTGGTCCCTGTAAGACCGTCCGGGCGGGATCCCAGCAGTGGTGCGGTCAGTGCGTCGCAAGGGTCGGTTGTTCCCCTCCTCGTCACTGTCTTTACGCCCCACTCCAGTCAGTACTCCGGGAGAGGGACTGATCTGTGTAGGTGGGTCACCGGTCTCAGAGTCGACGTGATCTCTATGTTGAGAAATGTCCGTGACGTCAGTCATGTCAGCAGCGTCACCCCCTCCGATTACTGTGGGAGGTGAGTCAGGCCGGGAGCGGCAGGGGCGCAACATATTTCGGTGCACAGTGCGGGTGCTGCGGCTGTCTGCACCCCGCACTCGGTATACATGTCCATTGGTGTAAGGGCGTTCGATTACCCGGTAGACTTCAGTCTCCCACTTGGCTCGAAGTTTCCCTTGAGGCTTCCTAATACGGAGCAAGCCTAGCTGTCCCAACTTTAAGGGTTTCTCTTGCACGGGGAGTGGGTCAGCATGTATCTGGCCCCGGATTTGTTGACTCACCAGCCGGTGTACAGTCTCCATCTTCTGTCGGTGAGCATTTAGCCAGGAGGGGTAGTTATGGCAGACATCTTCTTCTGGGCAGAATAGGTTCAGGTCATGGACCCCTTTTCCTGGGCGGCCAAAGAGAAGGGTGTGTGGGGTGTAGCCAGTCACGGAGTGGACCTGGTTGTTGTAGGCCCATACTAGATCTGGAAGGAATTGGATCCATCGATATTTCTTATCTTCGGCCAAGGTGCGGATCAGCTGGAGTAGGGTCCGGTTAAAGCGTTCACATGCACCGTTCCCTTGTGGATGGTAAGGAGTGGTCCTCGACTTCTGGATCCCATACATCCGATGCAGCTCCTCGATGACTCTGCCTTCGAAACAAGCCTACTGGTCGGAGTGTAACCTCTCCGGACACCCATAGACGTGGATGAACTGTCGACAGATGGCCTGTGCAGCCGATTCGGCCGTCTGGTCCTTGGTAGCAACAACGACGGCGAATTTTGTGAAGTGGTCCACCATGACTAGGCAGTATTGATAGCCACTGCTCGCCGTCCCGATCAGCAGATAGTCCACCGTCAACAGCTCAAGAGGCCTAGAGGTTTTAATCGTCTGGACAGGTGCACGCTGTTCAGTGGACTTGTGCAGTTCACAGGTGCGACAGGTTCTGCAGACGTCTTCGACCAGCTTGCGGAGCCCCGGACAATAGATAGATTGTTGAATCCACCGAAACGTCTTAACTACTCCGAAGTGTCCATTCCTTTTGTGGGCTTCGGCCACCATCTCACGGGCTAACTGGGCAGGTACTACAACTTGTGTGCATTCCTCCAGCATGTGAGACAAGAGAACCTTCCGGTATAGTACTTCTTCTCTCAGAACCAGCCGGTCCCACTGGCTGATCAGGGTCAAGGTTCCGGTAGACAGTAGTGCCCGCGTGTCAGGGGGGGCTTCTGCCTTTGCTTCACCCATTGTTTGAGTAGAGCCCATTCAGGGTTCTGGTCCTGGAGCCTGCACCACTCTTGGGGACACAGTGTGACCCCCACTGGAGTTCCAACTTCGCCCACAACGAACTGGCAGTAATCCATCATCTGTTGGGCAAGCCTTGCAAAGTCGGGTATCTCGTCTCCTTCTAGTTCTTCAGCCCGGTCTCTGGTGAGTAAGGGGTATGACACTCTAGACAGGCTGTCCGCATTTTGATTCTCAGCCCCAGCCCTGTATTTGATCTTGTAGTTGAACTTCGAGAGTCGAGCCATCCAACGCTGTTCCATGACTCCGAGCTTCGCATTTTCTAAGTGGGCCAACGGGTTGTTATCGGTCAGGACCAGTACTTCCGCCCCTGTGAGGTATCCTGCAAATTTCTCCGCCATAGCCCATGTTAGGGCCAACAGCTCCAGCCGGAACGAGCTATAATTGGTGGGGTTCTTCTCGCCCTCGTGTAGGGATCGACTGGCATAGGCTATGACACGTTCCTTGCCTTCTTGTACTTGTGAAAGTACTGCCCTAGACCTTGTAGGCTGGCATCGGTATGTAGTTGGAAAGGGAGATTGTAGTCTGCATATGCCAGGATGGGGGGTGAAGTCAGGCACCCTTTAGGGCTTGGAAGGATTCTTCCTGGCTGGGTCCCCAGCTGATGGGTCGTCCTCTGGGGCCGTTGGTGGTCCCTCGAAGCAGTTCGTGCAAGGGTGCTGCAAGCCAGGCGAAGTTTCTTACGAACCGGCGGTAGTAGCCGGCCAACCCCAGGAAGGCCCTGACCTCTCTGACATTCGTAGGCTGTGGCCAGTCCCGCACGGCGGCTATTTTCTCCGAAGACGGCTGTACACCTTCGGCCGAGATCCGGTGACCCAGGTAATTGATCTCGGGCTGCAGAAGACGGCACTTGCTGGGTTTCCACTTCAGGCCATGTTCTCTCAACCTACGAAACACACGGCCCAGCTGTTGCAGGTGTTCTTCAAATGTGGCCGAATAGACTACGATATCGTCCAGGTAAATGAGGGCGAAGTCGAAGTCCCCAGGCAGCGCTCCATCAGTCGCTGGAAGGTCCCCGGCGCGTTGTTCAGGCCAAAGGGCATCCGGTCGAACTCGTACAGGCCCATGGGTAGGATGAAAGCAGTCTTTTCTCTATCTTTCTCGTGCATGGGTACCTGCCAATAGCCGCTGGCCAGGTCCAATGACGAAAAATATTTAGCTTTCTTCAGGGCTGTCAGGGATTCTTCGATCCTTGGTAAAGGGTATGAGTCCCGGATGGTGCAAGCATTCAAACGGTGGTAGTCCACGCAGAACCTCAGGGACCCGTCTTTCTTCTTGACTATCACCACTGGTGCAGCCCAGGGGCTCTGGCTTTCTCGTACCACTCCAGCGTGCAACATGGAATTCAGGAGATTTTTCACTTCTTGGTATTGTTGGGGAGGTATTTGGCGGTACCTTTCACGGATAGGAGCGGTATCACCTGTGGGGATTTCGTGCTTGATACTGGGGGTGCATCCAAAGTCGGTGTCATGCCGGGCAAAGGACGCCTGGTGCTCTTGAAGTAACTCTTCTACCTGGGACACTTCTTCGTTGGAGTATTGGGATGTATCCAACTGGCACTTTTCTCGTAGTTCTCGCCCGCGTTGATGTCATCCGCGACAGCGGCCATGGCAGAGACCGTCACTGTCCAATCTCCCTCTGTAGACGGTGCAAACTGGAGGGGGTTCATAGGGTTCACCTCTTCGGTTAGGGTGTAAACTTGGGCGAGTTGTGTCCCAGCCACTAGGTCAACGCTCACGTTAGCCTATTACCCAGCCTGACAGGAACCCTTCCCTTTCTCACAACAGCTAGCGTTCGAGCAACTAGGGGTTCAGCTTCCCTTCCTTTGGGGTGCGCGGCTCAATCAGCACCTCCACGCCTTCGAGCTGTCTTGTGGTGCTAAGGGGTAGCGAGATAACGGTCTCCTTCTCAGCAGGTAAAGTTATCCTAGTATGGCGGGGTACGGTGATCGTGGCCAGCGGCAATTGTTCTTCTGTCATTCGCTGGAGATTGCAGGTCTGGACCACTTGTTGGAAGGCTCGGCGGGTGGCCCTATGTGTGGTCACTTCTTGCCAGTACTTGGGCCCCCTCTTGGTAAGCAACACCAGATTCAGGTCTTTCAAGATGTTCATCCCAATAATCATGGGCGTTTCTGATCCACAGCCTTCCCTGACCACGATTATCCCTCTCTTCCCGAGATCTTGCCCACAGACTTCAGTGTTCATCCAGGCAACTCCCGTCACCGGAATGGGTAGATTATTGGCTGCTTTGATCTTGATAGTAGTATCAGGGTCATAGGCAACCCGCGGCTTCAGATACTCTTCGTAAAACTGCTCGGAGATGGTGGATACCTGAGACCCAGTATCCATTAATCCTTGCACGGCGGTCCCTTCCAATAATACTTCCAGGGTAGGGCTGTTTGATGCAAGTTTGTTCCGTTGCTGGCTCTGTTTTCCTACACCCCTCTCTTTGGCCTCCCCCGCCGAGTGAGCCTCTTTGGCAGGGGCGTCTAGTTTAAAGGTGGCCGCTGTTGTGGGGCATGACTTGTTGGTTCCGGTATATCGGCCCGTGGATGGACTTGAACGTTCTGGGGGCAACCGTTTGCTCTATGGCGGGGATCGCCGCATGTCCAGCATCTTCCCATCGGCCGGCTGGGTTGTTGTCTCGCCTGCCTGTCCGCCTGTTGGTCCAGGGTGAGCTGCAACACCTGTTTCTGCAACTCTGCCACCATCTGCTTCAGTTCTTCCGTGTCACTGTTCGGGGTTCTGATACCAGTTACGGACCTGCAAGCCGCGGTATAAGTCTGGGCCTCCATGACAGGTCCTCTCGAACGTTCTATCGCTTCTTGCTTAACCTCAGCGAACGTAAGGGCCGGATTTATCCGGAGTAGATCTTGCAGTGAGCGGTTAAGGTACAGGTCCCTTAATCCAGTCACGAATTGATCTCTCAACACCAGGTCACGGGCGCCCGTACTAGCTATCTGTTCTTCTTTCCTGCAGGCTTGTTCAAGCAGTACTTGGAGGGCGTTGGCATATTGAGGGATGTCCTCCGACTCGAGTTGAGTACGCCGGAAGAACATATACCGTAATGTTCCCGCATATGTGGTCGGCCCATAGGTGTTCTCCAGCACCCGCACCAAGTCATCCAATGTACGCTGGCCCCTGACCGTCTCCAGCCTGACTGTCGTCCACGCCTCCCCCTCTAATGTTAGCATGGCCATTTCTGCTAAGGTCTTAGGATTAATGTTATACATCTACCCCACTATCTTAAGTTGTTCGGTCCATTCAGTTACAGGATAGTTCCGTCAGTTAAACTTCCTCACCTGATTGACAATAGATGCCGGGGGAGCTGTCCGGTTATAAGTTACTAACGGGAGGAGATTTTGTTGATCACACATCCTGCCGACTACGCCAGATGTAGCGACCGGTGGTAAGGCCGCGGGTGTGTGTGTATGTCTGGCTTCAACAGAATCTCCATACTCAGATTTAACCGGTAGTGACATTTCTTTACTGTAAAACATATCTATAACACAGTCAACTGATCTAGCTGCACACATGCATATGGTGGAGTCCCCGGATCTTCCCTTTATCCGGGTGCGCAGCAAGAAGAAGAAAAAGAAAACAAACAAAATGGAGATATCTTTCCCTAACTTTCCCTCAAATCACGTACCAGTCTATCACAGAAGAAGATGTCGCTCCCACGTGGCAGGCCTGGGATCTCACAATGACGGGTTCCGGTGCAGCGCTGAAGGGGGAAACTCCTCAGTCCTCTTCTTTGGTCTTCTTCCGCAGGTAACAGATTTTTGTTAGTCTCTCTCTCTGTCCCGGGGCACACTGATCAGCAGAAGGGAGATCACAGTAGCACAGATGGCTCCCTTATGTCGGTCACAGCCCCTGCACATGTAATCCGGTGGCAATGTCCTGAATTCCGGAGGCAATGTCCTGAATTTGAGTTGGACCCTCGGTAAGACAAGGTCCTGCAGACCGGGGGTTGCAACAGCGATCCTCACGGGGTATTTCTTCCCAAGAATCCGGCTGCAAAAGAGCCCTATGTCGGGAGACACCACACGCATGTCTGTCCTGGCTGAGCTCTGGGTCTGTAATAATCTCCCGCCCTTTCTCTTCCTGGGTAAACAAAAGAGATGGTGGGGGATTTCCACCCTCTGTGATTGTTTCCGCACTTGTCCACCAAGGGGCATTAGTGGACTGTACAAAGTCCAATTCCATGTCCATTTCAATGTGGCAGTCTGAATTGTTGACCTCATTACAGAAGCAACATGCATCCTGGTGTGGTCATGATGAAAAATTACTCCTAGGACACCACTGGATCCACCGCAAACTCAATGTAATGCCGAGTGTAGCTGTGTAGCTGGAATATAGACACTAGAGGGGACTGGCTACTGAACATTATGCAATGCCACACCATAATACTGAAAGTAGGACAGGTGTCACGTTCACTTGTCTGCATATGTATCCACATGTCTGCATATCATGTTTGGGCATGTCTATGTGTGTGCATGTCAGTGCGAATGTCTGTGTATATGTGTGCACGTCTGCATATTCTGTGTGTACATGTCTGCATATGTGTGTGCATGTCTGTTGTTGTATCTATATAGTATTCTCGGTTCTGGTACCATATCTAGGTAGTAAGCTCGAATTGGTTCATGTCTCCATATAGTAACCTTGGTTCTGTTGTTGTATCCATGTATTCATCTCAGTTCTGTTCCTATATTGATGTACAAGTCACTGTTAATTTTAAAGCCTTTCCCTCTGTGGTATTGGCCAGAGATAAGTAGGCTAAAGATGGGCTTTCGCAACTGGAGGGCCACTGCTTTGTGATTATCCTCAGGCCAAAATTTTCAAGCCAGCCCCTGACTGTGCCCAGTGCACAAGGTCTATAAAGACATAGTTGGGGCAATTTGGTGGAAGAACACGACTAATCGCACAGAGCTCAGATCTCAGCCCCATCAAATCATTTAAGATGCACAAGATCAGCGATTGTGAGCCCGGCCTCTCCCTAACATCAGTGTCTAAGGTCTGTTGACGGATGGGGCACTTTCTGTGTCATTCCGTTTTTGAAGACCTCTTCCCAGGGTCCAAAAAAATGTTGCTAGCAACATTTTTGGGTGCTGGGAAAAAACGGACAGATTTTTGATAACATGGGGTACTATGGAAAAACAGTCCATTTTTTGATAACATGGGGTCCTATGGTAAAACGATCAATTTTTTAAATGGCACATTTTGGCACCATCCGTTAACTGTCCGTTTTTGGCACAAGAAAAAAAAAATTCCAAAAAACGTTTGGGAGCACAGGAACCTCCAAAAGCACGAATTTGATAAAAGGAACACTATGAAAAACGGATTGGCATATGTGACCACAGCCTGACCCTACAAATGCTCTTCTGGATGAATGGGCAAAAAATCCTTCAAAATCCCATAGAAATACTTACTAGAAAAGTGGAAGTTGTTATAGTATAAAGGGGCCAAATGCATATTAATGTTGCAATTTAGTGAATACTTAGGAACCTGGTGGAGTGGGACTGAATTGAGACAGGAACACGTTTTTGAATTAGTCTGTATTCACAAGGTGCAAACAAGGTGCAGTAATAAAGTTCACAACAAGTCCAGGCACGAATGCATTGTAAATGGATGAGTGGCAGCAGTCAAAAGCCTAAAGGTACCGTCACACACAGCAATATTGCTTGCAATTTCACTGGCAATTTGCTGGTTGCAGTGAAATCATGGACACATTGATCCATTTGTACACTGCAACAAGATAGAACAATGTGTCCATGATTTCACTGCAACCAGCAAATTGCCAGTGAAATTGCCTAGCAATATTGCCGCGTGTGACGGTACTTTAAGGAAAGCTCACAGCAGGACAATCCTGAGTCTGGAAACAGTTTATAACAGAGCAGCCTGGTACTGTGGCAGATATCTTTAAGGATTTGTGCACGCTATGAAACAGTCCACACACGTAATGCAATACAGGTGAAATATGTGAATTAATCAAAGTTTAGGTGAGTTCACAGCATACATACCGTATTACTAGTCCAGAGTCAACAATTTAACAGCGCAACCAGCATTGCAACTAGGGGCTTTAGGGAAGTGTGCACACATGTAGCAAGTTCAAGCTTACATGATGCAGGTGCAGATACAGACAATCCTATGCTGTGGAGTGGAGACAGAACCACATGCAGTAAGGGACAGCAGCTATCACAAGTGTCTTTCAGCAGAACTGGCTTACTGAACCGGGTGAAGAAAGAACAGATCAAGTCCAAGAGAAGAGCTGGGGCCAGCCAATGAGTTTAACAGCAATCTAGAGAATGCAACAATGTAGACCAGTGGAGTCAGGTCCAGTGAGAATATACTGGGAAGCAGCAAGGTAAGACACACAATACTCACGAGAAGCATGGATGCAGCAACGGAACTTAAGTAGGCATACTAACAGGAAACTCATGGTCATAGTGAAGCAGTAGACACCATCTTGACTAAAGTAATTACCCACATAAAGTTCAAAGGAAGACCCGGAATCCTGACAATTAATGTCTATGGATGTAGGATGGGAGGTGAGAAAAGCTCCAGTAGTGTAATTATGGAGCTAAGGGCTGGGAATGCTCAGCAGCTGGGCCAGTAGTCAGGGCCACGATGGCAATGCCCAGTGCTGTCGCCCAGGCTCACATTGAAAAGGGAGAGTAAAAAATGGAGAAAATAAAGATAGAAGAAAAATAATGTTTGTGAAGCTAGTTGGAAAGATCAGCCATATATGGCTGGCACTGCAGGAGATCTCTGGAAGATATATAGTGTGGCAGTGAAGATGTTAAACTCTTCCCAACTAGAGCTGGCTTCCAGAGGATGATGAGGGAGGTAGTAGTAAGGATGAGATGCAGATAGAAAGGAAGCACACAGAGTCAGACTCTGCTTTACTTTTTACTGAAGATGTTCAAGCAGGTCCAAGTTATACTGGCACCACCAGGTATGTCGTCCGGCTAGTCTGGGAAGAACCGCAGTCCACTCTGCTGGGTTAATATGGTGGCCTACCTGCTGAGTTTTCCTTATTGTAGGTTTATAGGTGCTTTTAAGCTGTCCTTTACTCCCTCTGGTTGCTGTGGATATGATGTGCCCTGTGGGGGGCCATGGGGTACTCGGAGCCAGGTCCCTCTGGCGAGGTCATCAGGGAAATGGGATGTCACAGTGGCGTGGCCCAGTCCGTGGCCCCAGAGCAGTCAATAAAAGAAGGGAGAAGGATGTTATGGAATAGGGGATTTATAGGAATTTAGGGGTGGTTGTTGTGATGCCACCCATGGTATGTGGCTATTAGTGGTTGCCGCTGCGGTCCGGGACCTCTGGGGATGATGGGATGGCAGCTGTGATGGTTTCGCTCCCCATGTGTGGAGCGGGTCCCCAGGACTTCCGGTGTAGAGGTCTTGGTGCTGGAGGGCTAGCAGGACTGATCTGGCTGGAGGAAGAGATCGGAGCATCTCACAGGCAGGTTCCTGCGGCCAGCGCGGCTTATCAGTCTACTGCTCCTCAGGCGGGAAATGCAGGGGCGGAACTACCGTGGTGCAGCTGGTGCAGCTGCACCAGGGCCCCAGCCAGCTAGGGGGCCCCTGAAGGCTCCAGCAGCGGTCCGTTCCGCTCCCTGACAGGCAGCCCAGGGCCGCCGGAGGACCGAGAGTGATTTTTAATACAAAGCGGTCACATCTTCCCAGGGGCCCGCAGCCCTTCATGCAGCAGCATGTGATGAGGTCATGACGCGATCTCCTCTCACACGCTGCTGCTGGTGACTCAGAGCTCAGGAGGCCAGAACGATGTGGCCAGCGGGAGTGGTAAGCAGAGCTCCAAATAGGAGCAGAAGATGACATGTCCTGAGCTGAGGAGTGAGTGTGAGTATGGGTGTGAGTGTCAGTATGAGTGTGTGTATGTGTGTGTTCATTGTTGTGTGCAGCTTCCCTCCTTCTAGTACGGTAGCTGGCAGCAGATCAGTTTCACTTTCATTTTCTCCTGATATGCTGCCGGCTAAATGTAGAAGCAGTCGGACAGGAGGGAGAAGGTTGCACACAACACAGCACTGAGGGAGGTAACAGACAGCGCTGGGGGGGGAAGAGATTTGTAGTGAGAGAAAGCGCTGAGGGGCCCCCAGGATAAGTGGGGTGAGGAGACATAGATCATAGGAAGATGTGGAGACACAGGGGCCCCTGTGAGGGAGAGGGGGAGAGGAGACACAGGGCCCCCCTGTGAGTGTGAGGGAGAGGTGGAGACATAGGGGCCCCTGTGAGGGAGAGGGGGAGAGGAGACACAGGGCCCCCCTGTGAGTGTGAGGGAGAGGTGGAGACATAGGGGCCCCTGTGAGGGAGAGGGGGAGAGAAGACACAGGGCCCCCCTGTGATGGAGAGGTGGAGACACAGGGGCCCCTGTGAGGGAGAGGTGGAGAGGAGACACAGGGCCCCACTGTGAGGGAGAGGTGGAGAGGAGACACAGGGCCCCCCTGTGAGGGAGAGGTGGAGACACAGGGGCCTCTGTGAGGGGGAGAGAAGACACAGGGGCCCCTTTGAGGGAGAGGGGTAGTGGAGACACAGGGGCCCCTGTGAGAGAGAGGGGGAGTGGAGACACGGGTCCGTGTGAGGGAGAGGGGGGCAGGAGACAGGTCAGGGAGGTGCGGAGAAGAGACACCGGGCACACCTACAGGGGGGAGAGGCACAGCACTCAGTGGAAGGAGGCACAGCGTCCAGGGGAGAGAGGCACAAGGGAGAGAGCCACAGCAGGGAGACAGCCCCCAAGGGAGAGAGCCACAGCGCACGGAGAGAGAGGCACAGCACACGGGGAGAGACACACAGCGTACAGGGGGGAGAGGCACAACACACGGAGCAGAGGACAGAGGGGGAAAGGTACAGCGCATGGGGAGACACAGCCCGAAGCCTATATATTATATATCTATACATAAAAGCATGTAGCCTTTATAGTACACATATATTCAGCCCCCAGCCTCTATATTATATATACGCAGCCTCTATATTATATATACTCCTGTCACAAGTCCATATGCCAGTATGGGGCCCACTGAGATGCTTTTGCCTGGGGCCAACAAAAACCTGGGATCGGAGGTGTATGTTTGTTATACAGTGAATCTGTGTGTGTGTTATACAGTGGCGCTGTGTGTGTGTTATACAGTGGTGCTGTGTGTGTGTGTTAAACAGTGGTCCTGTGTGTGTTATAAAGTGGTGCTGTGTGTGTATTATACAATGGGGCAATATGTGTGTGGGGGGGCTTTGTATATTTCTGGGGCAGTATAGTGATTCTTTTGTTTTTAAGGATATCGTGTCGGAAAGTGCTGCTGAAGATGGAGAAGAAGGAAGTCTGGAGAGAAGAACTGTGGATGTCAAATCTCATCATGTGCTACAACGAAAGAAAAGAAATGGGAACGACTCCAATCAGAGAAGATGTCATCTACAGTATAAGGTAAAATGATGTAAACGTTTGTGATCCTACCTGCATCTCATCAGTGCTGTGATTCCTGTATGGTACGCAGCCTGATGACTGGTAACAACAACTCCCAGCACTCCTTACCATCTACATATGCATGTGTGTGTATATATACTGTATGTGTGTACATATGGATGTGTGTGTGGTCAGGGGTGAATCAAGCCTCTCTGCAGCCTGAGCCGAGGGGGTGGAGGGTTTGGGAGGTGCTAGTGGAGCCGCCACGACTGGGAGGGGGGTGCTAGTGGAGCCACCGCGACAAAGGAGCAGAGGAGGGGGTTGCTACTGGAGCCGCCGCAAGCGGGGGGATTGCTAGCAGAGCCGCCACTGTAGTATACCTGGTCGCCACCACGCTGGTTATGGCGGGCGGCATGCGGTGGGCGGCACCAAACTGCGGGACGCTAACTGTTTCTGCCCTCTGCCTTGGCGCCGCGCACCTATTTTCCTGCCGCCTGAGCTTAGTGCTCAAGCTGTCCAATGGATGGTTCGGCCCTCTATGTGGTACTATTCAGACACTGTGTTGGTATTGCTGAGAAACATTATTATGGTATTAATAAAGCATTTTACATTGGTCTTAGTGAGGCAGTATATTGTTCTGTTGAGAAACTGTATGGTGGATAAGGTGTAAGGCCTGTTTTACACATCTGTGCAAAACATGTGCATGTGAGACTGGCCGTTTTTGAGGGGGCGTGTGTCACGCATGGTGGTGTCTTTGTGCTATCCATGTGACATCACATGGACCACGTCTTTGCATACACACCCATCTCCGGTGCTACCTGTCCCTCTCTCTTCTGGGGCCAGACGTGTGAGGAACAGGCAGCGCTGGAGATAAGCAAATGAAATTTATTTTTTAACTTTTAACTCTTTCCTCATGTATGTGCACATCGATGTCACACAGATGACATCCGTGTGTGGGACGTTTTTAGCATGAACCCATTGACCTGAATGGGTCCGTGTTGCCGGCCAAAAAAATGAATATGTCTCCGTGTGGAGCACACGGACACATGTCTGCTCCACATGGAGACACATATTACCTGGAGGCTGTGCTGGACTGTATATATTACCTGGTGGCTGTGCTGGGCTGTATATATTACCTTGCGGCTGTGCTGGGCTGTATATATTACCTGGAGGCTGTGCTGGGCTGTATATATTACCTGGTGGCTGTGCTGGGCTGTATATATTACCTGGCGGCTGTGCTGGGCTGTATATATTACCTGGAGGCTGTGCTGGGCTGTATATATTACCTGGAGGCTGTGCTGGGCTGTATATATTACCTGGAGGCTGTGCTGGGCTGTATATATCACCTGGCGGCTGTGCTGGGCTGTATATATCACCTGGCGGCTGTGCTGGGCTGTATATATCACCTGGAAGCTGTGCTGGGCTGTATATATCACCTGGAAGCTGTGCTGGACTGTATATATTACCTGGAGGCTGTGCTGGGCTGTATATATCACCTGGCGGCTGTGCTGGACTGTATATATCACCTGGAGGCTGTGCTGGACTGTATATATTACCTGGCGGCTGTGCTGGGCTGTATATATTACCTGGCGGCTGTGCTGGGCTGTATCTATCACCTGGCGGCTGTGCTGGGCTGTATGTTTACATTACTTTGTCGCCACTATGAGGGGCCCCGAAAAATTTCTTGCACCGGGGCCCACTACAGTCTGGGTCCGCCCCTGGGGAAATGAACAGTCTCGCACACAGTTCTGAGTTCCAAACCCGGTTTACTTAAGGTACAGGCTCATGCTTCAATATTACTTGCAATTTCACTGGCAATTTGCTGGTTGCAGTGAAATCATGGACACATTGTTCCATTTGTACACGAGAACAAAATAGAACAATGTGTCCATGATTTCACTGCAACCAGCAAATTTCCAGTGAATTGCAAGCAATATTGCCGCTTGTGACAGTACCTTTAGCTTTCTCTGCTAGCATCACAGGGTACAATTCTGATTCAATGACAGCCAGATGTGGTCCTCAGCAACCAGGATGGCTTGTCCAGTACACCCCTTTATGTTCTTTGCTTTTTGGGTTGGTCTCTCTCTCAGTGCTGCTTGCTCGCGCCTCCACACACAATGCCCCAATCCAGCAGCCAGGGGTCCTGTCGGGTGACCGGCCGTGCCCCTTGACCCTAGTACGGCTACCTTCTCGGCGGATGTGTCGGGAGTCGGCCACAGCTCCTCCACATATTGTGGCCTCCGATTCCGAGGTTTGAGCGTAGAGTCGCCTCGCCACCTTCAGGGCTGGTCCCCTGGTTCTAAACCTGCCCCTCCGCTTTACTTCATATTCATGCGCACAAGTGGATCGCTCACTGCCCATGCCCCTAGGGCTCCCTCTGTGTCTCTGCAGTCTTTTGTTCTAGGACCCAGGGCGAGCCTATTCTCCGCTCAAGTCTTCCGGGTCCTTCCTCTCCCACTTACTACACCAACTGTCTCTCCTGACTCCTTCCTGTTGTTTTTCCCTTTCTACTACCTGAATGCTTTCCTACTAACTTCCCACCCTCCACCTCTTTTCCCGCTGTCCCACTGACTGCCTAGGCCCTTCCTCTATCGCGTCCGCCTGCTATCCCTGGGACCAGGTGTGTTGGGCGCGCTTGTGGGTGTCTGGAATTACCATCTCGTTTACTGAGAACAAGAATACTACACCGGTGAATTGGGTGGAAACAAAAGCTAAATGCGACAAAAACAACAGTACACTGCAGTAAAAATATTAATATTAAATGCGAGTGCAGTATAAAAAATTAATGTAAAAAATACAGGGTACTTAGTCCATCCGTTTTTTTGCGCAAAAAAAGTTATTTCAAGCCACGTCACTAACTTCAAAGTGTACCCATCTCTGACGCGGTCCTAACCGTTGTATTCAAAAACCTGACTAGTGTGAATGCTTACCAGTGAGCAGGAGCCAGCAGGACCAGTGTCTGACATGGACTGAAGGCGACGACGGCTATATGTGTGCAGGGCCCAAACCGGTGAATTGGGTGCAGTACCCCTCTGTGGCGACCAGACCGCAGGGGCGCCACAGATAACCTCCAGCCAGGCTAGTAGTGTTTATCCTATGGGTATCCATACCCATTGAGTACAGTTCCCTGACTCTATATAGTATGACTGCATCCGAAGGTTGCACTTAAGTGGCTAGTGAGCGTGAACCCCACTAGCCTCCTGTTTCTGTTATTAGACCTTGGAAGACCAGTAACATCGGGCCAGGTGCCCTGCCTTGCAGCTGGTCACTCAGAGCAGTCTCCCAGCTCACTCCTGACAAACTTTCCTGTGCCTAACCCAGCCTTACTACCCACTGGGAGACAGCTGCCATGTCTCTCACTGCTCAGCCTCCTTGTTAGAGATCAGGTTGTGTTGCATGCTTCAGCCTTCCAGCAGAAGGAGCTCCAATTCTTCTCAGATGGACATAAAATACAATTTGTGGCAGCCAGACCGCAGGGGCGCCACATAATGTAGAAGGGCCACAATGTTTTTTTTTCCAGTTTGTGTATACATCCATCTACTCAGTCAATTACTTTGTGAACTAATACATGAAGAGTAAAATGCAAGAATAAGGTCTATGTGGGATGTCCAAATAAATTGAAAGGAGACATCTATCTCATCATTTCTGCTCATATCCAGGACCATTGACAGCATCTACTGCAATAATAGTCTACCTCCATAAGCTCCACAAGACGTCACGTATGCATTGGAGATGCATTACAGATAGCTGTAAGATTCTCCTAATGTGTCCATCCTAGTCATGTGACTTTCAGTTTATATACAGTCAGGAGAAAAACAAAGTACAACCTCTGTATAATCTATGGTTTTACATATCAGGACATTAAAAAAAAACTAACAAAAAATAAAAAAAATACAATCTCAGATGAACACCATACAAGGAATTACATGTCAGTACTTAAAAACTAGTCCAAAATGAAGAAACAGTGTGGGAGTAATTAAGTACACCCTTATTGCTTACGACTCAACAGGAAAGTCAATGAATTGGCCTCTTCGGCCATTTCTCCATTACAAGTTTCTATGAAAGTTTGGAATTCATCACCGATCCCATCAGGATCATCACCACCCGTCTTCCATATCGCCTATATTACTGCGAAGCCCTGAATTATGGCGGACTACAGTCTTCTGTCCTAATCCAGGATACACAAATTACAATTCCATTAATCTGGCATTGTCTATAATGGTGCCGTCACACAGCACGATCTGGCCAGCGATGTCGGAAGCGATGCGCGGGTGCCCGCTCGGTTCCGACATCGCTGGCCAGCTGTCACACATCATCGCTGCGGCCGACGACACCGCAGCGATGCGGGCTGTGACATCGCTCGCTGGGCTGGGCTCAGCCCAGCGAGCGATCCGCAGCAACGCTGCGGTATAGGCTGGATCGCCGCCGACATCGCTCTGACGATGTCACACGGCGCGATCCTGCCTTATCGCAGGTCGCCAGTTGACAGGTTTATGGTTCTTCCCGTAAACCTGTCAACCTGCGACCAGCGATAAAACGAGGTCGCGGCGCTCATTTACACAGCGCGACATCGCTAGCGACATCGCTGGTACGTCACTTTTTCGGCGATGTCGCTAGCGACGTCGGCAGGTGTGACGGCACCATAAGGCTTTAATTTTTCATAGTCTTTCTTTGGTGTGAAATCTGCATGATGACAAGATTTGATACAGAAGTGAGAAAATCAGGATGTTCTATAACAAAAGGCTTAGGGTTAGACAGGGACAAGAAGCAGACTTAGGTCAGTGCACATAGGATGTCATCAGCAGAAGATCTGCTCCACAGGGGTCTTCAGATTCCCCCAATCCTGTCACGTTGTGAGGTTTCCTCTCTCTTGGGGCATGTTGAATAATTAGTCAACTGTGCAAATAGATTAATTAAAATGAAACCCTCCAGAGACGCCACGTTGGGGGGCACCGGAGGGCAGGAGGAGACTGCTGCTGCCGTACACAACCCGCGTGTATGATTATTGTTGCTTGGAAGCGCACCCTACAAGCACATTTGGCTCGCGCTCGTCATTAAGCTTATTTCACCTCATGCATGTTTTATATCATTCCTCTGACAATGAGGGAACATTGCACATTTTAATTCCACTGGCAAATTGTTTAATTAACATTTTCTCACATTTATTTCCTACTGTCAGTTCCTAAGTGCAAGGAGGACAAGCAAACAAAAACTTTCCACCGAAGAGACAGACAAAGCATCCATGTTGAAACTGATCAAACAGTCTGATTTTACAGGTCTTGAGCTGATGGAAGTCCAGTCACGTATGGGCATGTTAGCCCTGGGTAACTCGTAGCCAGGTCTAAAGGCAGCAATGACAAAAGGAAGACCATGTGCAAGCCTGGCCTCGTCAGCCTTTTTAGGTTTTGCCCCTATAGTCCAAGACTTCTGTGTATTCCCGTCCTCTACAATTCCCCACTGCAGCATGTCCGATTGTCTCCAACATTGGAAACCTTTAAGAAGAACCTAAAAAACTCATCTCTACTTGAAAGCTACAGAATGCAATGACCCTACTGCCACCTCACCACCACCAGAGCTGCTCCAACCCCCTGATCTACCGTCTACTTCCTCATTATCCTATTGACCAAACCTGGGCATAGTGTGGCTCGCAGGCCACAACAAGCCATATGGCTGTTCCGCACTGGACCATGGACCAAGATAGCACTAGGGATAAAAGCAGTGGACCACAGGCTGCGCCAAGCCTTCCGCCGCACGTGTCATGATATCCTAAGGATGCAGATAACTGAATGCATTAAAGGAGGAGGGGGCTGCCGGCTTTTTCTTCTTCCAATTGTGGCGCCCCTGAGACCAGGGTGGCCACATAGGGAACTGCAGCCAGGTAGGAGGAAAGACAGTTTATGTACTAAACGCCCTCAAAGACATCTCGCACACCACTAGGAGGCAGCATCCAAACCGAAGCCCGGGATTCTAGGCGGGCAAGGGGTGGTGGGTTTAGAGAACAAGTGGGTGGGAACGCATGTAGGTCAGGTGACAGAAGGTACAAATAGAGGAAGAAGAGGAGGAAGGAGTTAGTAGGTCAAAGTAGGCTGAGCTGGAAAGACACAGTAGTCCAGAGTGAGCCGGGCAGCACAGGGAGCCATGTGCAAGGGAGGCGTGCCCAGACCCCCCCATCGAGGGCGGCCCGGTCCAAAGCGGGAAAAGAAAGGCCCGCCCTGGCTCTCCTTAACTCCGGGGGAGCCAGCCATCAATCCAATGGAGGAACCTCGGCCCCCAAATTGACCTACCAATGAGGAGTTGGCGGGAGCTGTAGAAGAAACCACCACGTCCTGCCTTAAAAGAGAATGACCCACTCGGAGCCTTGCCGGAAGGATGGTTGCCACTGCCGGAGCCCCTGTACCTGCACCAACAACCGCAGAGGTGAGAGGGGAGCAGCTCCGCTGCTGGTGGGAGGAAGAAAGCCAGCGATGATCTGATGGGATTTCTTGGTGACCCCGGCGGCCCGATAGAATTGATAACCCAGGAGGAATATTTAAGACGCTGTGTGTGCAAATGGGAAAAAGAGGAGATTGAACGGCAGATGCACAAACAAATTGTTATTGCCCGTACTAAAGAAGCTAAAGCCGCAGCCAGATGTGATGAGGAGGTACGCAGATCCCCGTGACACCAAGGCCAGATAGTAAAAATAATTGAGGATAAAGGATTCTCCTTTGCGCATGAGCCCGGCGCACCCAGAGACATATTCATCAACCGGAGAGACGTAGAAGGATATTTGCCTGCAGACCACCCAGACAGGAAAGTAACTATCGGTGAATGGGTCTCTTATAATGTCATCCAAGGAGAGAGAGGTCCATATGGGATTAAGGTGCGGAGACTGTCCCTTAGAACGCCAGAAGTAGATGAACTCCCAGCCTTGGAAGATCCAGATCCCACAGTTCACCCGGACCCACTAGATCGCACGGATCCAATAGAAAACACGGGTTCTACAGACCCGGCAGAGACTGTTACAGCTGAGTCTACAGCAGATCCCACTACGCAGACTCCCGAAAGCTACTTGTTGATACACGCATTGCAAGACTTAGAACTGTTCCCAAGGAAAGCTCCACAGACTTTGCCGTGGAAAGTGGAAAAGAAGAGGGATCAGGAATGAAGAAACCCGGATTCAACAAGAAGAAACTAAGTTTGAATGTGATGCAATCCTTGATGGACCCATCCCAATCCTTAATGAATGAATGGTAGCCTTTTCGCCTGTCTGTCTTTTATATGTATAACTAGTAAAAAGGCCCAATGCAATTGCATCGGGAGCGCGGTGAAATGAATTGTGTGTATACAGGCGGGT
The DNA here is from genome assembly GCA_033576535.1 of Allobates femoralis. NCBI lineage: Eukaryota > Metazoa > Chordata > Amphibia > Anura > Aromobatidae > Allobates > Allobates femoralis. The sequence goes on from JARQOC010000003.1 coordinate 822,160,270, forward strand.
GAGTGGCTAGCAGAGTATACATGGGGCTCTGTGGGTAGCAGACTATACAGGCGGGTCTGTGGGTAGCAGAGTATAGAGGCGGCTCTGTGGGTAGCAGAGTATACAGACTGCTCTGAGGGTAGCAGATTATAAAGGCGGCTCTCTGGGTAGAAAAGTATAGAGGCGGCTCTGTGGGTAGCAGAGTATACAGGCGGGTTTGTGGTTAGCAGATTATACAGGCGGCTCTGTGGGTAGCAGAGTATAGAGAAGGCTCTGTGGGTAGCAGAGTATAGAGACGGCTGTGTGGGTAGCAGAATATAGAAACGGCTCTGTGGGTAGCAGAGAATAGAGGCGGGTCTGTGGGTAGGAGAGTATACAGGCGGCTCTGTGGGTAGCAGAGTATACAGGCGGCTCTGTGGGTAGCAGAGTATAGAGGCGGCTCTGTGGGTAGCAGAGTATAGAGGCAGCTCTGTGGGTAGCAGAGTATACAGGCGGCTGTGTGGGTAGGAGAGTATAGAGGCGGCTCTGTGGGTGTCAGAGTATAGAGGGGGCTCTGTGGATAGCAGAGTATGATGTGGCGGGAGGCTGGAGGAGTGAGGGGAGCAGAGGCTGGAGGGGTGAGGAGAGCAGAGGCTGGAGTGGTGAGGAGAGGTCCAGATGGAGGGGTGAGGAGAGGTCTGGCTGGAGGGGTGAGGAGAGATGCGGCTGGAGGGGTGACATCACCGCTCGGCGGCAGGACGTTGCTGCGTGCTGGGGCTGATCGCAGCCCCAGTCACACGGCATTGTCGTCTGCGGCGGGTTGGGTGATGCAGAGAGGGATCAGTTCTTGCCCTCAGGTGACACATGTGACCTGAGCAGAAGGAGCGGATTGGGCGGTGTGTGGTAAAGACAGGACGGTCATCCGATTGGTCTAGGACGCCAAGTCCTGGGCAATGGGATGGGCGTCCTGTGTGTACAACACAGCGCCCAATCCGCTTGCAGGGGCAGGCAATGGGAGTGAGCGGGGCGTGTCAGACTTTGCAGGCTGACACGGTCCGCTCACTCCCATTGGCTGTTGCCGGCCACAGGACGACGTCCCTGGCTCCCGGCACCCGGCCACAGCCCGTAGACCGCTACTCCACCAGCATGGCGACATTGAGAGCCCAGCGGTGAGAGAGTGGCGAGGGGCGGAAGGGTCCGGCGGCATCCGGGCAGCATGGACCTCGCGGAGGGCGCGAGGGCGGTGGGGATGGAGCGGGGCCGACGGTTGGCAGGATGGCAGCGGTGTCAGGTAGTGCGGCTGAGGATGGAGGACGGTGAGAGGCTGGAGGAGGCTGTGAGGCTGGAGGAGGCTGTGAGGCTGGAGGAGGATGTGAGGCTGGAGGAGGATGTGAGGCTGGAGGAGGATGTGAGGCTGGAGGAGGCTGTGAGGCTGGAGGAGGCTGTGAGGATGGTGAGGCTGTAGGAGGCTGTGAGGCTGGGGAGGCTGTGAGGCTGGAGGAGGCTGTGAGGCTGGAGGAGGCTGTGAGGATGGGGAGGCTGTGAGGCTGGAGGAGGCTGTGAGGCTGTGAGGATGGGGAGGCTGTGAGGCTGGAGGAGGATGTGAGGATGGAGGAGGCTGTGAGGCTGGAGGAGGCTGTGAGGATGGTGAGGCTGGAGGAGGCTGTGAGGCTGGAGGAGGCTGTGAGACTGAAGGAGGCTGTGAGGATGGAGGAGGCTGTGAGGATGGAGGAGGCTGTGAGGATGGAGGAGGCTGTGAGGCTGGAGGAGGCTGTGAGGATGGGGAGGCTGTGAGGCTGGAGGAGGCTGTGAAGCTGGAGGAGGCTGTGAGGATGGTGAGGCTGGAGGAGGATGGTGAGGCTGGAGGAGGCTGTGAGGCTGGAGGAGGATGTGAGGCTGTAGGAGGCTGTGAGGATGGGGAGGCTGTGAGGCTGGAGGAGGCTGTGAGGCTGGAGGAGGCTGTGAGGATGGGGAGGCTGTAAGGCTGGAGGAGGCTGTGAGGCTGGAGGAGACTGTGAGGCTGGAGGAGACTGTGAGGCTGGAGGAGGCAGTGAGGATGGGGAGGCTGTGAGGCTGGAGGAGGCTGTGAGGCTGGAGGAGGGTGTGAGGCTAGAGGAGGGTGTGAGGATGGGGAGGGTGTGAGGCTGGAGGAGGCTGTGAGGATGGGGAGGCTGTGAGGCTGGAGGAGGGTGTGAGGCTGGAGGAGGCTGTGAGGATGGGGAGGCTGTGAGGCTGGAGGAGAGTGTGAGGCTGGAGGAGGCTGTGAGGATGGGGAGGCTGTGAGGCTGGAGGAGGGTGTAGGAGGCAGTGAGGATGGGGAGGCTGTGAGGCTGGAGGAGGCTGTGAGGATGGAGGAGGCTGAAGGGATGGGGAGGCTGTGAGGCTGGAGGAGGCTGTGAGGCTGGAGGAGACTGTGAGGCTGGAGGAGACTGTGAGGCTGGAGGAGGCAGTGAGGATGGGGAGGCTGTGAGGCTGGAGGAGGCTGTGAGGCTGGAGGAGGGTGTGAGGCTGGAGGAGGGTGTGAGGATGGGGAGGCTGTGAGGCTGGAGGAGGCTGTGAGGATGGGGAGGCTGTGAGGCTGGAGAAGGGTGTGAGGCTGGAGGAGGCTGTGAGGATGGGGAGGCTGTGAGGCTGGAGGAGGCTGTGAGGATGGGGAGGCTGTGAGGCTAGAGGAGGGTGTGAGGCTGTAGGAGGCTGTGAGGATGGGGAGGCTGTGAGGCTGGAGGAGGCTGTAGGAGGCAGTGAGGATGGGGAGGCTGTGAGGCTGGAGGAGACTGTGAGGCTGGAGGAGGCAGTGAGGATGGGGAGGCTGTGAGGCTGGAGGAGGCTGTGAGGATGGGGAGGCTGTGAGGCTGGAGGAGGCTGTGAGGCTGGAGGAGACTGTGAGGCTGGAGGAGGCAGTGAGGATGGGGAGGCTGTGAGGCTGGAGGAGGCTGTGAGGCTGGAGGAGGGTGTGAGGCTGGAGGAGGGTGTGAGGATGGGGAGGCTGTGAGGCTGGAGGAGGCTGTGAGGATGGGGAGGCTGTGAGGATGGGGAGGCTGTGAGGCTGGAGGAGGCTGTGAGGCTGGAGGAGGCTGTGAGGCTGGGGAGGCTGTGAGGCTGGAGGAGGGTGTGAGGCTGGAGGAGGCTGTGAGGATGGGGAGGCTGTGAGGCTGGAGGAGGGTGTGAGGCTGGAGGAGGCTGTGAGGATGGGGAGGCTGTGAGGCTGGAGGAGGCTGTAGGAGGCAGTGAGGATGGGGAGGCTGTGAGGCTGGAGGAGGCTGTGAGGCTAGAGGAGACTGAGGCTGGAGGAGGCAGTGAGGATGGGGAGGCTGTGAGGCTGGAGGAGACATTTACTGTACTGAGCATGCTCAGTACAGTAAAAGGTCTCCAAACAGGAAGGCAGGGGTTAAAAAAAAAAAAAAAAAAAGTTAATGCTCACCTCTCCCCGAGCTCCCGCCGTCTCCTGCCGTCTTCCTCCAAGCTTCCGGTGGCTGCCGCAGGCTCCCAGTGTGTGCAGAGCTGTTCTAGTGCAGTTCAGGACCTGCGGTGATGTCACAGTCACGTGACACCAGGTTACCATGGAGTAACCTGGTGTCACGTGACTGTGACATCACCACAGGTCCTTGACTGCAGTAGAACAGCTCTGCAGACACTCGGAGCCTGCGGCAGCCACCGGAAGCTTGGAGGAAGACGGCAGGAGACGGCGGGGGCTCGGGGAGAGGTGAGCATTAACTTTTTTTTTTTTTTTACAGTAGTGAGGGTCTGCGGCTCGTGATGACGCTGCGCGTCATCACTCGCAGTCCTGCAAAGCATGTTGGGATTCGGCTACAGTGCCCGAATTCCCAACTGCGGATTATATAAGTAGATGAACAATGAATATCATGGACAATTATGTGATAACTTCTTTGTATATAGTTGACACCCTGTGTGGCCCCCATTGGTTTAGGGACCAAAGCGCACTTTTAAGACTGTGCAGAGAACTTTGAACTGAACTTGCAAGGTGCTTTTGAACGCTTTTTGAAGCACTTGTGTTACGTTTTAACACTTTTTGAAACTTTTGCACTTTTTGAGAAAGACTTTTATACTTTTACTAGAAAGTAATGTGCCTTTTGGGTACTTTTATACTTTTATGCCGAAAAAGTACTGCCTTAAATGTGTTTTAGCACTTAACCCGGTAGAGTGTCCAAGAGGGTGGAGGAACTGGATTAACCCCCATACACACTAAGGGAAAGCAAGTGCCTGGGGGGGGTGATGTGCGAGAATCCAGGCCTCCTTAGCAGATACACCCGTGGACAAATGTATATAGTTAATGCAACGTTAAAAGAACTCGTGCCTCCTTAAATGTATGAAAAAACGCTGCTTAATGTTAAATGTTATTTAAAAAAAATAATAAAAATGCCTTTTTCAGGGGAATCCATGCCGGACGGCGTGGGGACACGCCGGTTTAACTCCGGGGGAATGTGGCGCCCCTGCGACCAGGGTGGCCACATAGGGAACTGCAGCCAGGCAGGAGGAAAGACAGTTTATGTACTAAACACCCTCACAGACATCCCACACACCACTAGGAGGCAGCATTCAACCTGGAGCCCGGGACTCTAGCCGGGCAAGGGGTGGTGGGTTTAGAGAACAAGTGGGTGGGAACGCATGTAGGTCAGGTGACAGAAGGTACAAATAGAGGAAGAAGAGGAGGAAGGAGTTAGTAGGCCGAAGTAGGCTGAGCTGGAAAGACACAGTAGTCCAGAGTGAGCTGAGCAGCACAGACACCTGAAAGACAGAGACATGTCCTGGTGGGATTGGGCTTGATGGAGATGCAGAAGCCACAGCGTCACAGAAGCTGGAGTCACACGGGTTAGAAGGAGCCTGGTAGTGCCTTGAGGGAGAGGGCTATTGAAGGCTAGACATACAGCAGAGTGTCGGCTCTGAAGGGGACCGAAGATTCACCCAGTATCCCCAGATGCACCGACGGGGAGCTCCAATTCCAAGTTGGAGTTCCCACAACAAGGGTGAAAGGCACAGCAGCAACCACGAGGACCCACAGGGGTCCGAGCTGCCGCCATACCACCTGGAGGAACACAAACAAGAGGTAGAACAGCCTGAAAGGACACTAGAAGGAGTGAGGGGTCCCAGAGAGACAGCCTGGCTGCAGTGGGTTCAGCAAAGCCGGAGCAAAGTGACTTTAACTTGTGTTAAGAATTGAACTGTACTAAAAGCTGCTGTTTGACTCGGAAGAGTTGACAAGTAAACCCGGTGAACCCTGCCTGTATGTCCGTGTTTGATTCCAGGCAACCTGAACTGCTTACAATTACCTTTTATCCTGTGAGGAGCAGCCCCGACCCACGGCGGGCTCATCCACCTAGCTGCAGCCCATCCATTCTCCTGGCAGAGAGGCGCTGCAGCGGTGGTCCCATTACTGACCACAAACCGTGGGTGGCGTCATGACAAACTTTATCCCCTGTATATATTCCCTTTTACTTGTGTGAACCCGGGACACAGTCCGGACCAAGACCTTCGTGACATCCCCAGCAGCAACCCGGTCCGGTACAGAGTACCCCGTCCCAGTGGGCTCCACACAATCAACATGTGCAACTGAAACAGCAGACGTGATGACACTTCATCATGTCTGCTGTGCAGAGAATCGTTGTGCCAGAGACAAGAGACGAGCGCAGGGCTGGGGAATGGGAGAAAGGAGAGTGTTTTTTTTTTCCTATGTATGTGTGATATAGGAGGACTATGTCGTGGGCTCATGCTGTATATAGGAAGCTATATGGGGGCTTACACTGCATTTTGGATGGATTTATGGGGCTCATATTGTGTTTAGGGAGACAATGTGGGGGCTCATACAGTATATAGGAGGGCTATGTTAGGGCTCACGCTGTATATAGGAAGACTATTTGAGGGCTTGTACTGTAGGGGACTGTATATAGGGGTGTTCATACTTAATTTAGCCCATACAGACCTTTCAGTCCCTAATAGGGACAGGAAACACAGAATTCAAATAGCCCCACCGTACTTCTTATGTCCAGTGTTTTTCTACATGACCACAGCGGCGTGAATGCTTCAACTATTTAACAGCAGGGGGACATGAACAGCTCGTTTTGTCAAGGAGGGTTCCAAGAAACCCAATTACCGCTAAGTCCAGTTCTATTTTCTCTAGTTACCCTCCAAGACAGCACCACAGGAGGAATACCAAAGAATAGCAACGGGGAGGGACAATAGCCTGGAGAACTTGATTGCACATTACATCTGACTCGTAATGTCTAGAGAATGTATGGACTGAGGACCAGGTAGCCGCTCCGCAGATCTGCTTGATAGAAGCACTGGCCCTCTCAGGTCAAGAGAAAGATACAGCACTAGTAGAATGAACTGTACATTTTTCTCAAGATGATAGACTCTAGTTTTTATATGCTCTGCAGATTGATCTCTTAATCCAGATAGCAATGGTGCTCTTTGACATCTTCTTGCCTTTGTTTTAACCATAGTACTGAACAAAGAGATTGTGATCCATCCTCCAGGATAGTTGAAGACTGTGAAGTACAACTCGTCATACATCTAAGGAGTTTCTCTTTATCATTTGAAAGATTTTGGCATAAGGAAAGAATAATCATCTCCTGAGACATGTGGAACTCTGAAGTCACAAGGTCCTGATGTTCATAGACTCTCCTGCTTGTTATGATTGCTACTAAGGCTACCTTCACATTACGATTTTTAGGGAGCCGATGCTGTCCGATATAAATCGGACAGCATCGGCTCCCTTCTGATGCCTGGAATCGGGTGCCAAATAGGCACCCGATTCCGGCATAAAATCGTTCCCTGCGGGGTGAAGAAAAAAAAAAAAAAAAAAGTTATTCTCACCTCTCCACGAGCCCCCGCCGTCTTCCGCCATCTCCTTGGTGGCTCCTGCAGGCTGCCGGTGTCAGCAGAGGGCTTCCTCTGCCTTATAGGACCTGCGGTGATGTCACAGTCACGTGACCGCGGGTTCACCATGGTAACCCGCGGTCACATGACTGTGACATCACCGCAGGTCCTATAAGGCAGAGGAAGCCCTCTGCTGACACCGGCAGCCTGCGGGAGCCACCGGGAGCCTCCAAGAAGATGGCGGAAGACGGCGGTGGCTCGTGGAGAGGTGAGAACAACATTTTTTTTTTTTAACCCTTGTGCTCCTAGTTAGGAGCAGTTTTACTGTACTGAGCATGCTCAGTACAGTAAAACGGGGCCCGAGGAGACATCAGATGTTTCCTCGGACCCTTCTCCATAGGGCCCCATGTTATAGGGATCGGACCTAATCGGATGTGCACTAAATGCCATCCGATTTGGTCCGATCCGATCCGATTTTATTTTCGGTGCAAAAATCGGAGCAAGCTCCGATTTTTGCACCGATAATAAAATCGGACAGAATCGGATCGGACCAAATCGGATGGCATTTAGTGCACATCCGATTCGGTCCGATGCCCATAGGGCTGCATGGAGGCCAAATTCGGATCCGATGCTGTCCGATTTTGATCGGACAGCATCGGAAATCCGAAAATCGTAATGTGAAAGCACCCTAAGAAGGTAATTTTCCAGGATAACTTGTCTAAACCACTGAACAGAATGGAGGCAGTAATAGACCAATGAGGACAATATTCAGGTCCCAGGATGGAATTAGGCTTGCTAATCTTGGATGTAACCTGGAAGCTGTAGGTCATGAATCTTATCCAATAACGGTCTGCCAGATTCTGATCAAAGAATGAGTTTAGGGCTGAAATCCCGCGTTTGAGGGTAGTAGGCTCTCTTTTTTTTATCTAGACTATTCTGTAGGAAATCTAGAACTTGGGACATGTCTGGATGAAAAAGGACGAGAGCCACACCATGATATAAAGTTCTTCTATGTCGGGAAATATATGGCATTTCTTATCCGCTTCCTAATTTTTTGAATTGTAACTATGACATTGTCTGAGCAGCCCCTAGCTTTTTGGATTGCAAACTCAAGCCAAACAGCCAGACATAAGCTTATGAGGTTTAAATGGATATCAAACCATGATGAAGATTGTTGGTTGGTGGGAGACTAAGGAGACCAACCAACTTGTCCAAAACCATCTTTTTGGCCAGAGAGGTGGTGCTTCACGAATTGTCCTGAGTCTACGATCCTGATCTTTTATAGTGTCCTTGGCAGAACAGGAATGTGTCAATATGACAAGTCTGAATTACCAGAAATGAGCAAATGCATTCACAGCTTTCCTGGTGAACCATCCATTTATAATTTCTTCTATTAATAATGGCTGCTCCTCTTTAACAATCCTATCTGTGCAACTAAAGGTACCGTCAGACGTGGCAATATTGCTTGCAATTTCACTGGCAATTTGCTGGTTGCAGTGAAATCATGGACACATTGTTCTATTTTGTTGTTGTGTACAAATGTAACAATGTGTCCATGATTTCACTGCAACCAGCAAATTGCCAGTGAAATTACAAGCAATATTGCCGTGTGTGACGGTACCTTAAAGGGAACCAACCACCCCAAATTACCCCCCCGGACTATTAATATCGTTCCCTACTCCCAGCACATACATGTGCTGCAAGGTTTTTTGCTAAAAAAACTGCTTTTTTAAAAGTGAAGATAATGCTTTATAAAGTATTTAACGAAGGGACGGGTGGGCGTTACTTACATGGGGCTAAAGCCGAGATTCTGCTGCCACTCATCCTCCTCTCTCCCCTTGCAGCAGTAACGGCCAGCCCTTTCTTGTCGTCACAGCCTGGTGCACGGGCTCGCATGCCCGTGCACACGTCATCAGCTACAGCCGGGTCGCGAGCGCGCGCTCTGACTTCCACAGCCGAGCGCAGGAAGTCAGAGCGCGTGCTCGCGACCCGGCTGTAGCTGATGACGTGTGCATGGGCATGACATCCCGTGCACCAGGCTGTGACGACAAGAAAGGGCTGGCCGTTACTGCTGCGAGGGGAGACAGGATGATGACTGGCAGCTGCAACCCGGCTTTAGCCCCAGCTAAGTAACGCCCACCCGTCCCTTCGTTAAATACTTTATAAAGCATTATCTTCACTTTTAAAAAGCAGTTTTTTTAGCAAAAAACCTTGCAGCACATGTATGTGCTGGGAGTAGGGAACGATATTAATAGTCCGGGGGGGTCATTTGGGGTGGTTGGTTCCCTTTAAGACTTTAATCTTTCCATATGCAACAATTATGTCATAGTACAGATGGTACATTTATGACTTGCAATCTTAACTTTACTTTTCGGTGCAGGATCCTTGTCTCCATGGAAAAAAGGGGGAGAAGGTATAAGGAGGAGATGAAAAAAATGTCCTGCTCTTAAAAAAAAAAAAGTACGGTACCTACCCATGCCAGGAACAATTACTGGCAATATTAGGAACAACAAGAAAGTACATCCTCCATGGTCAAAGGATTGGTCCTGCCTTAGGGTGTATTCTGACCAGGTAACATATCCAAGTGACCGGGACAGAGCAGAATCATCCTATGGATGCAATTTCTCCGCCTGGTTTTGTGGATGTAGGCAAGGGGGATCCCCTTGCAAACATTGGCGTGGGTCATGTAACGGATCCAACTGGATGGAATGTCTAAAGCAGAGGTCCCCAACTCCAGGCCTCAAGGGCCGCCAACAGTGCAGGTTTTCAGGATTTCCTTAGTATTGCACAGGTGCTAATGTGATCATCTGCACAGGTAATGATTCCAAGCCCTGTGCAAAACCATTCCGATTTACCCATAGGTTCAAAATTATTTATACCCCGAGAACGTTTCCACATTATTTTCATATTACTCACACAAACTTAAAGGGGACCTGTCAGGTCTTTTGTGCCCCTAGAACCACCAGCAGTTGTAAGCACATAAGAAATTTCCCTGTCAAACTGTCCCTTTATTTGTTTGCATACATAAACAGATCTTTAGAAAAAGTATTTCTATTCCATGTCTGGTTTTTACTTCCCCTCTTGCTGATTTTAGTGCAGTGGTTGGGACTAGTGCTGCCACCAGCCATCTCCCTATTGAAGGGTAACATCAGGACCAGCGAGGGACTAGATTTCCTGCTCGGCGACGGGTTGTAAGACGTCCATTATGGTATGCAAATAAGGGCTTTGACTAGTTGAGAAGGCGTTCATTCCCTGACTAGTTGGCCCACTTAGCATGTTATGCCCCTGTGTGTGTGGCTTTGATCCTTCACAGCATTGAGCTTTTGAAGCCGGGTGTACACGTCTGGCTTCAGAGAGGCATAGTGCACATCATTGGAAGCCGTGAAAACTTCTGGTCATGCACACTAAAGGTACCATCAGACGGCACGATGTTGAAACAATGTCGGCAACGATCTCGGGGGCGTGCAGTCATTTTTACATAATTTCAACATCGCTGGTGAGAGGTCACGTCTAGATATCGTGGATCACTCACCAACAATGTTGTGAGCAGGGATTGTTTGCAAACCCTGCGAACGATCCCTGCTCATTGCTGTGAATGGGCGAAGTCGTCCTCTGACATAGTTATCGCGGTGTCACACGTGAACGATGCAGCAGGTTGTTGGAGTTGAGATAGTCAGGTTTTCCAACATGTTGGTAAACCTGTCAACTCCCGATCCAACGATTTATCCAGAATCACACGCAATCAGGTCGCAATGATGTCGCTGGTACGCCTCCAAACCAGTGACGTATCAGCGATGTCATTGATGATGTTGTGCCGTGCAACGTGGGCTTTAAGCCTCACTGAAGCCGGGACACATACACCCGGCTTCAAAAGCTCAATGCTGTGAAGTAACAAAGCCATATATAAAGTCTAGCAATGAAGATGGTGAGATCACATGCTCCGTGGGCCGACTAGCTGGAGAACTAATGTGAAAGGACTGTTAGGCAGGGAATTTGATTCGTGCACACAACTGCTGGTGGTTCTGGGGTACGAACAACTCAACAGGTTCCCCTTAAAAGTAAAAAAGTCGATTTAGCCTAGGCATGTGAAGAGGACTGTGCTGCTGCAAAGTATGAAAGGTCCCACACTCCAGGTAGATTGAAGTTGTTTTATTACACATGTCTGGTTCGAAGAAAAGCCCTTTTTCAAATCAAACTTATTACACCCACAAACAAATCTTTTATATTGGAATTTTATGTGATATACCAACACTGCTTAGCAAGTATTTCTGATATATTCATATTTAAAAATATAAATCTGAAAATTGTGATGTGTATTTTACGTAAATACTTTGAAATATCTTTTGCTGCGATTATTGCAGCAAGTCGTTTGAAGGATTTCTTTACCAGCTGTACACATCTAGAGGCTGACATATTGCCCATTTGTAAAATTGCTCAGTGTGATTGGATGGAGATGTCTGATCTTGTCACAGATTCTTAATAGGATTTAGCTCTGGACTGTGACTGAACCATTCTCATAAATTCACTTGTTTTACTGAGGCTTCACACTTGCATTCCCCGCCGCTGCGTATTGTGGCGGGGGAGCGCGAGCACCGCCCATCCCTATGTTTAACATGGGGACGCACGGTGTATGCGCTCGGGTGCGCATGGCCGTGCGCACCCATTGACCGCCATGTGCACACAGCCATGCTCACCCGAGCGCATACAACGTGCGTCCCCATGTTAAACATAGGGATGGGCGGTGCTCGCGCTCCCCCGCCACAATACGCAGTGCAGCCAGCCAAACACTAGCAAGGGACAGGGCATTTCTGACCGTAGAAAATCCCTTTGAGTAAAAAGAAAAATCCACCCGTTAAGGTGTCTAGATCTGTTAAGATAGCAATATATTTGTTTCAATAGAGGAAGCGGCACTCACGGATCTTGGTTCCAAGCTATTTATTTATCCAAGTTACAGGATACATCCATCAGGGAGGGTGTGCAGGGAGGGGAAGCGTGAGCAACGGAATCCGTTTCGAGGACAATTCCTCTTCTACGGGCTCTCCGTCCTCGAAACGGATTCCGTTGCTCACGCTTCCCCTCCCTGCACACCCTCTCTGATGGATGTATCCTGTAACTTGGATAAATAAATAGCTTGGAACCAAGATCCGTGAGTGCCGCTTCCTCTATTGAAACAATCCTGCACTTGGTCCTTTACAAGTTGGAGCACCGGGATCATTAACACCATCATCCACGGGAACTAACAGCTGCATCAACACAGGTCAGTGCCCTTTTCTACTCCTACATATGTACAATAGCAATATATTTACTGATCCCTTATTCTATTTGACATAATAAGGTCTCTCTTTTGGGAAGGTCTTTCAGATATGTTCATACAGAGCCTTCTAGTTCATGATTAGAATGTTAGAACTACAGAAAAGACTGACAAAGTGAAGGAGATGGCTCTGAATTATGGTCAGGGGTCTTTGATCTTCCATAAAAAACGTTCTAATAATCGTTTGATAATCGGCCAAGCACAATCGAGAGAAGACTTTAACAAAGTCATGTCTCATCGAGTACGCAAGCTGGGATTAGGGGCTCACCAGAATTCATTAACGACGCCATTAGCGAGTTACCGTCTTGTTCTGCACGGTGCGATGGGACAAAGTTTAAAAGTGATATAACAATGATAAGAGATATGAATGAGGACTTTAAATTGCAGCCATTTCTTTCTTATTTTTTTTTCTTCCCCGGACCATCAGGGAAGATAAAATCCAGACATCGGATTTACGCATTGCGTCTAATTGAGGAGCAGAGCGCAGCCGCAGAAGGCGAGAAATGACAGGAACATATTAAAGTTTGAGTCACGAGAACGCATCGAGATGTTAATGATCAGTTTCATAAGTTTAGGCATAAAAAATAATTACTGCTTAATTGCCACAAAAGAATGAAAAAAAAGTTTAAAAAGGAAAGAGCCGTCGCCTTGTTCGCGTTGGCACACGGCGCTGCGTGGCGGTGCCAGATGAGCAGATGTGGCTTGTTAAGACGGTTTCCGAAGGTGCCTTCTCCAATCCATTGTTCAGCGTCTTAAGTGTTCCCTGCCTCTGACAAAACGAGGGAGCGGAGACAAAAATAATCAGGCGCGTTATTACGCCGCCGTCCCTGAAGCCGCACCTGTGCTGAACGTAGCTTATTGCTGCCGTCTTGTAATGGGATTACAGTCACAGGGAAAAGGAGAAATTAACTTTAAGAACCTTTCAGCGGCTTCGGTGTACAGAACAGAGGAACCTCCAGGGGAGACGAGCAGGTGAGTGATGGCGCATAGAAGACACCTGCGGACGGCTGCGCGCTGCTGCCCCCTGACTGCAGCACTGAAAACTGCAATGGCCATTTATAAGTTTGTATCTTCTGCAATTTAAAGATTTTGACAAGTGCTGCTCACGGAAAGAAAAGTGAGAAGGGCTTTGCTGGAGCAGCTCTACAGACTTACTATAATTTACATAAAATATAGTGAAAATCAAAGAACTGCAGCCAAAGGCATTGTTTAAAGAGGACTTTCACCCCTGGTGCTTGTCAAACTGAATGCAGCATGTCTGCTACATTCAGGAAGGGGTCCCCATGGCTCTAGCCACCCTGAAAGCTTTTAAAAAAAAAAAAAAAAAACTTTAAAAGCTTACATTAAGAGGTCACCTGGGTGGGATCTTATTAAGAGGTCCTTGCTGTTGGCACAGCCCTCCCTGTCTTCTCCTTGTGTGTTCCGCCCCGTCTATGTGTCTGCCGTCACCTCCTCTTCTTCTGAGTCTGCCCTCCTTTTCTGCTCCTGCTCTGTGTGATGTCAGGAGAAGAAGAGGAGGGCAGACCCAGAACAAGAAGAGGAGGGCAGACCCAGAAAACAGAGAAGAAGAGAGGAGGGCAGACCCAGAACAAGAAGAGGAGGGCAGACCCAGAACAAGAAGAGGAGGGCAGACCCAGAACAAGAAGAGGAGGGCAGACCCAGAACAAGAGAGGAGGGCAGACCCAGAACAAGAAGAGGAGGGCAGACCCAGAACAAGAAGAGGAGGGCAGACCCAGAACAAGAAGAGGAGGGCAGACCCAGAACAAGAAGAGGAGGGCAGACCCAGAACAAGAAGAGGAGGGCAGACCCAGAACAAGAAGAGGGAGGGCAGACCCAGAACAAGAAGAGGAGGGCAGACCCAGAACAAGAAGAGAGAGAAGAGAGGGGCAGACCCAGAACAAGAAGAGGAGGGCAGACCCAGAACAAGAAGAGAGGGCAGACCCAGAACAAGAAGAGGAGGGCAGACCCAGAACAAGAAGAGGAGGGCAGACCCAGAACAAGAAGAGGAGGGCAGACCCAGAACAAGAAGAGGAGGGCAGACCCAGAACAAGAAGAGGAGGGCAGACCCAGAACAAGAAGAGGAGGGCAGACCCAGAACAAGAAGAGGAGGGCAGACCCAGAACAAGAAGAGGAGGGCAGACCCAGAACAAGAAGAGGAGGGCAGACCCAGAACAAGAAGAGGAGGGCAGACCCAGAACAAGAAGAGGAGGGCAGACCCAGAAGAAGAAGAGGAGGGCAGACCCAGAAGAAGAAGAGGAGGGCAGACCCAGAAGAAGAAGAGGAGGGCAGACCCAGAAGAAGAAGAGGAGGGCAGACCCAGAAGAAGAAGAGGAGGAGCAGGACCAGAAGAAGAAGAGGAGGGCAGACTCAGAAGAAGAAGAGGAGGGCAGACTCAGAAGAAGAAGAGGAGGCAGACTCAGAAGAAGAAGAGGAGGGCAGACTCAGAAGAAGAAGAGGGCAGACTCAGAAGAAGAAGAGGAGGGCAGACTCAGAAGAAGAAGAGGAGGGCAGACCCAGAAGAAGAAGAGGAGAGCAGACCCAGAAGAAGAAGAGGAGGGCAGACCCAGAAGAAGAGAAGGGCAGACCCAGAAGAAAAGGAGGTGGCAGCAGAGGGGGCGGAACACACAAGGAGGAGGCAGGGAGGATTGTGCCAGCAGCCAGGACCACTTAATAAGATCCCACCCAGGCGACCTCTTAACTGTAAGGTTTCTATAGTCTATTTTAAAGCTTACAGGGGGGCTAGAGCCATGGGGGACCACTTCCCTGAATGCAGCAGACACGCTGCATTTAGTTTGCCAAGCACCAGGGGGGCGGACAGGTCCTCTTTAAGTGTGCGTTCACACACTGCATATTTGCTGCGTACTTTTATGTGAGTGCTGTTGCAGTTTTTGTAGCCAAAACCAGGAGTGGAACAATCAGAGGAAATCTAATAGACACAAGTGCTCCACATCTGCATTTAATCACCCACTCCTGGCTTTGGCTACAAAAACTGCAAGAGCACTCGCGTAAATATACGCAGCAAATAAGCAGTGTGTGAACGCACCCTTAGGGTGCTTTCACATTAGCGTTCCCCTCCGCAGCGTTCTGCAGAGGGGAGCCGCAATGTACGCGCAGCACCGCAGGTCCCTATCTTTAGAATAGGAGCGCACGGTGCTGCGCTTGACTGCGCATGAACGTGCGCACCCATTTACTCCCATATGTGATCTGTGCGCAGGCGGATGCCCGCGCACAAATCACCCAGTCTCGGCCGCACAAGAATAGCAACATGTTGCATTTCTTGTGCGGCCGAGACTGGTGATTTGTGCGCGGGCATCCGCCTGCGCACAGATCACATATGGGAGTGAATGGGTGCGCACGGTCATGCGCAGTCAAGCGCAGCACCGTGCGCTCCCATTCTAAAGATAGGGACTTGCGGTGCTGCGTTTACATTGCGGCTCCCCTCCGCAGAACGCTGCGGAGGGGAACACTAATGTGAAAGTAGCCTTAGATTGCAAAAACATGTCCGCTTTTCAGAAACAGCTGCACCACTGACTATGGGTTCCACATGGTATCACAGGTCACTTCTTAACTTCTGTGACCGAGTTGCAATACCAGATACAACCCTTGATCAGTGGTGGTATAGTTTCAGTAAGAAAGATGCCATGTTTTTCTAATCCTGGAAACCCATTTTTGGATGTACACACATTCTAGTTCTGTAAGGGTGGAGGATTCACAAAGGCTGTTTTATACCCGACAGATCTGAGGCTAAATCTTCATGTCTTACGTGTAGATTAGCATTACGCATTTTACGACGTGACTAATCCGCAACAAAATCTGCAAAATGCTATGTTTTTTTTTTTATGGTCTCGTAAAGGTACAAAATTATAGCCTGTGTGATTGCACCAAGAACATCAGATAAAAGCCGAAATTGGCAGGTTTGGGGTCTTCCTATGTCTTGTCCAATAAATGACCTTATAGCCAGTATACAAAATATATGGATATGAAAAGCCGTCACCAGAAGTGGAGATAAAAAAAACTGCAATGTATGTTAGAAAAACCCTCTATTCTTTACACTTCAGGCTGTACACAAAACTGTGCAAAAAAAATAGTTGAAGTCTTTGGACTGGTTTCATAGATTTAAAGGGATCCAGTCATGTAAATAAACCCCTCAACCTGCAGATATGGGGTTAATCTGCACAATATCATCGTTCAGAAACCATACAGCCACAGCAATAGAAGAAGCCTGGCTACAGGGAGGAAATTAACTTTTTCCTCCTGGCAGCCTCCAGATTTCAGTCCTAGAGGTGTAGCCGGCGTGGCTTAGTCACCGCTCAGTCCATAGTGAGTGACAGCTGTAACCGCGCCCCCGGTACTGACAGCCATCTCTGCAGCGCATCGGTACACGCTGGCTGTCAGTCAGTGCTGGGGGAGCGGTTACAGCCGCCGCTCATTATGTATTGGCCGAACCTCTAGTACTGAAAGCAGGAAGCTGCCGGGAAGAATCAGGTTACTTTACTCCCGGCAGTGAGGTTTTCAGAGCGGTGGCCACCTGAAGATTAACTCATTATCTCCAGGATAATAGCATTTTATTTTTTTTTTGCATGACAGGTTCCCTTTATGGTTAAAAAAAAAAAAAAAAAAAAATCCAAAAGAAAATTGTGTAGATTGTCGGGATTATTATTGCTTTTGACATAAAAGAGAAGAGAAAACAGACAGGACTACAGTAACGCCAGGTTTATTGTCTCTCAGTCACAACATTAATCATGCAGGTCATGTGTTAATAGGACCACAATCTCATCTCACACAAGTAAAATCAACACATAATTAAAATCACTGATCTCCGAAAGTTTAATAAATCTGCAAAATGATTAAAATTGAAAAGAAAAAAAAAAAACTGTTTGGTAAATTGACAGGACAGAGAACACTGGAGGTTATTATTCAGATCGGAAATGATAATGTTTTAAATATATTGGCGATTTCCTTAAAGCCTCAAATCACCGGATGATACCGGCAGCTACCACTAGGGGAAGCTTCCTAAGGAGAGGTTTAATATTTGAATGATTGATGGATGTCTGCAGTGAGCTCCCCCTAGTGGTGATGACAGACATGAAGAATGTAAATAAACAAAAAGAAGTGATGGACGTTACAAGCTTTAGCCCTGGTAAAGATTTGGGATTATTCTGCAAATATTTGGAACTATAAATAAAATTATCAAAGACACACAAGTTTGCTGGATTGAACCGCCGCTGGTCTCTGAATCCAACTCTGCAGCCCCACAATCGTGTATGAAACCGTTTAGTTCAGGTCTGGTTGATCGGGGCATCAAAGTCCATACATGAACCATGAGAGTCGCATGTGTGAAAGAAGAAAAGAAAATGGCCGAACATAAAAGGGGCAGACCACGTAAGAAAATAAATAGATGTGTCTTCTAAACATGAAAAAGATTAATAAAAAATACTTAATTCTAAGGAAAGGTTCCCAAACTTCCAATGTTTTGATCTCACAGTAATATGGGGAAGGGAACGGTGTTCAACAGTCCGCGCTGCCAAGATCCAGAGTCTCCCGCTGCTGCTTCCAGGGCTATCCATTAAGCCTCATGCATATTCACTGCGTTGACTTGCAAGTCAACGCAGTGAATATGCATGAGGCTTAATGGATGGCCCTGGAAGCAGCAGCGGGAGACTGTGGATCTTGGCAGCGCGGACTGGTGAACACAGTTCCCTTCCCCATATTACTGTGTGATTCCACGTGCAAGTGGTCGGTGGGAGTCCAGCAGCAGCCATCTGGATAAAACACTACATGTCTATATACCAGTTGTGGGTCGCACAACTGAAATAGGTGAGTGGTTCCTTTATACCACCGTATTTTGAGTGTCTAAGTGATAAGGCACTATTGCGCCTCTTGTTCCCCTCTTCCCCTTTTTTCTCTCATTTAATGTTTTGATCTCAGAAGCCCTATATGTTTTGGGTTTGACACAGGAGAGCGTTTCTTGTATTTGTGCTGAGTGTTAAGGGGGATGGCTGCCTGCCTCATTTCAATAGACAAGCCAGCCCCCTCCTCTGTATATGCCTTTGCTGTATTAGAGAAGAGGGATGGCTTAAGCTATTGAATTGAGCTAGACAGAAAGCCGCCTCCAAACACAGCATTAGTCACATTGTGAAATGTTTTCCTGTGTTGAATACAAGAAAGTATGCAGCCGCCCCCAATGTCTGGGAAATGCAGCCCCCCTCCAATGTCCGTAAAATGCAACGCCCTCCAACGTCCAGGAAACACAGCTTCGTCCCACTCCAACATCCGTAAAATGTAGCCCCCCCTCCAACGTCTGGGAAGATGCAGCCCACCTCAAACAACCGGAAAATGCAGCCCACTCCTCCAACGCCCGGGAACGGCAGCCCTCCCCCTCCTCCCAACGCCCGGGAACGGCAGCCCTCCCCTCCTCCAACGCCCGGGAACGGCAGCCCTCCCCCTCTTCCAACGCCCGGGAACGGCAGCCCTCCCCTCCCCAACGCCCGGGAACGGCAGCCCTCCCCTCCCCAACGCCCGGGAACGGCAGCTCTCCCCCTCCCAACGCCCGGGAACGGCAGCCCCTCCCCCATCCCCAACGTCCGGGAACGGCAGCCTGCCCTCCCCAACGCCCGGGAAAGGCAGCCCGCACCTCCCCAACGTCCCAACGTCCGGAAAGGCAGCCCGCACCTCCCCAACGTCCGGGAAAGGCAGCCCGCACCTCCCCAACGTCCGGGAAAGGCAGCCCGCACCTCCCCAACGTCCGGGAAAGGCAGCCCGCACCTCCCCAACGTCCGGGAAAGGCAGCCCGCACCTCCCCAACGTCCGGGAAAGGCAGCCCGCACCTCCCCAACGTCCAGGAAAGGCAGCCCTGTTCTCCCCAACGTCTGGGAAAGGCAGCCTGCACCTCCACAATGTCTGGGAAAGGCAGCCCGCACCTCCCCAACGTCCGGGAAAGGCAGCCCGCACCTCCCCAACGTCTGGGAAAGGCACCCCTCCCCAATGTCCGGGAAAGGCACCCCTCCCCAACGTCCGGGAAAGGCAGCCCTGCCTCCCCAACATCCGGGAAAGGCAGTCCTCCTCAACGTCCGGGAAAGGCAGCCCGCACCTCCCCAAAGTCTGGGAAAGGCAGCCCTGCTCTCCCCAACGTCCGGGAAAGGCAGCCTGCACCTCCCCAACGTCCGGGAAAGGCAGCCCCCCATGCCTCCCCCCGCCCAACGTCTGGGAAATGCAGCCGTCAACACAGTACACCCAACACATCAGTGGAGATATATGACCCACATGATGTTCTTGCAGCTTTTCCCACGAGAGGTGCTATTACTTGACACATACCTTCAAGGAGCGGTCAAGGAATAGTAGTGAAAACAGCACCACACCTCTACAACCCGTGTGTTTCATGGCAGCTCAGCAGGTTCCCTCTGACAGGACTAGGCTGTAGTACCAGACAAAAAACCACGGACAGGAAAAAGTAGCCATGTTTTTAAACACTAATTTAAAGGGAATGCGGGAAGCAGAGAGTTCACATCAGAACATCCCCGGAGGGAGAAGAATGGGACATTACTCCCCCAATACAGACTGCACCGTACACTACGCCTGTCTGAATGAGGCCATAAGAGGACGATGATTACCCTGAGATGAGAGATTGCTTTAATGGTTTTCTATCCCGTCTGCTCTGTTGGATGGAAGCTCGGTAATTGTGTGCGACATGTTTGAACCCCCCTTACATTTCTCGGATTTAATTACAGTTTGGGTACCGATTTGTAGAACCGGTTATTGTTTAGTGGACGAAAGCTTCACATTGTTGAAATAAATGCAGCCGCTGTGCAATTAGACAGGAGGGGGAACGAGCAATATTGTGAAAATTACAGCTTTCGGGGAGGGAAAGAAGAAAAACAAAAAAAAAAAAACAAGATTGATTCCAGGAAAAAAGGCACAGTCACTGTGTGATACATGAAGCTGATGGGGAGAGTATAAATGTCCCCGGCCAAGGACCCCTTTAAATCTCAATGACCCAAAACACAAGTCAAAAAAAGAATGGGAAGGGACAAAAACCTGTTCCCAGAGGAGACGGTCTGATCCTCTCTCCTATTGAAGTGAACACGTTAGACTGAAGCTTGTGATGTGAGCGCTAAATAATTAGGGAACTGTGAAAGCTAAAATACATTACTTCTGTGGTGATGGTCTGCATTGTACTCTAGAGCTGCACTCGTAATTCTTCAGGCTGCAGAGCTGGGATCTCCAATCTTGTTTAGCATCTAAATTCAGGAAAGACACTGCACAGAAGTATCAGTTTTTGAACAAAAGTTTGGCACAAAATTCAATCCTAGGCAAAAGACAAACTGTGTGCAACATAACCATAGATGAGCGGTGACTGAATCAACTCCTATACATAAAACCAACTGCTCACTGATGATGGCAAGCACGAGGTTTCCAATATTAAACAGCAGAACAGTGAATGCAGCTCTGGAGTAAAATGCAGGATGTAAACTCAGGATCAGTAATGAATGCACATAGTAATTTCTCCAGCAGAATAGTGAGTGCAGCTCTGCAGTATATTTGCAGGAGAAGAGTCAGGATGAGTGCAGAATAAATAATTAAGTGCACAGTGACTGCACCAGCAGAATAGTGAGTGCAGCTCTGGAGTAGAATGCAATATGAAACGCCGGATGAGTCCAGGATGAGTACAGTAAGTGCACAGTGACTGCACCAGCAGAATAGTGAGTGCAGCTCTGAGTAACAATGAAAGCTCATGGCAGTACATGACAAAGTGATGTATACTCAGGATCAGAATGAATGTAATAGTGATTTCTCCAGCAGAAGAGTATGTGCAGCTCTGGAATATAATAGAGGATGTAAAGGTGAAGGTCATATGAATGACAAACCCTTCAAGAAGAAAACACAACAAAGGTGCAAAAAAAAAAAGTGAACCCCTTAATGACAAACGTTCTGCATTAGCTTTCGTGTATCTGCATATTTTAATTCCATGTGCCGCTGCTGTGCAAATCGCTTCGGATATTGATCTGGAGGTAATGGGCTGGATGATCCAGCTTGCTGAAGACTCATCTGTGGCTCATGTTATAATGAAGTTTAGTAGCAAATTACTGCTGTAAATACCAATGTGTTCACACGCACAAGTCTGCTCAATAAATTATTTAAAAAGAACAAAAAAAAAAAAAAATTTTGCACGAGTCTCCGTATCAGTTCATCATTAGGAGAGGGTTTGGGAGCTGTAAGGCACCGCTAGGATTGTGGCTCCTCATACAAACTCTTAAAAATCGATCCGAAATACACTTAAAATCTCCATGTTGGTCTGCAGGATGCCTGCAATGGAAATGTACATAGAGTACAATGAGACTGCAGCATCAGGCTGATTAGAGGATTACGCCCGTCAGCAGATGAAGAAGATCTCCTCCAGCATCGCTCTTTCTTCTGGATCCACACTTGGAGGTTCTCGTCTTCTGGCTGGTGGTCCGGAGCGGCCACCGGGGGTCGGGCTGAGGACACCCAAATCATAGGACTCCTGCTGCCTAGGACGTCGTCTCTCCGAGGAAACCGGGCTGATGGCTTCCAACATGTCGATGAGAGAGGTCTCGTACCTGGAGGGAAAGGGGTAAAGAACATGAATGTAGAATATTCCACCACATCAGATAAGACTATGAGAATGCGGGCGCTTCGGGTTGAACATTTCTTATTCTTTTGCATGTTTGTCACAAGCTGTGGACCTTCAGCTGCTGGGAACCTACAACTTTTAGGCCAGTGTCCCCTTACAAACAAGCTTAAAGGGAACCAACCACCCCAAATGACCCCCCCGGACTGTTAATATGTGTCCCTACACCCAGCACACACATTTGGGGCAATCGTTTTTGCTAAAAAAACTGTTTAGTAGAAGCTAAGATATAGCTCTATAAACTTTAAAGAATGTGGCCGACTGGGTGTTACCTAGCTTGTCCTCCTGCAGTGTTCATGTGCCTGTCAGCCTCCTCTCCCCCCTCCCTTCAGTAAAGCCCTGCCCTTTCAGCCTCTCAGGTTTCAGCCTTTCAAGTGATCCTAAACCCAGAAACTGACCCCCCCGCATCTTTAGACCTGTCCCTGCACCCCCTCTTCTCATTTCTAGCCATCCCTTTTGCAGAAAAAAAATCGCTTTTGTAAAGTAAGAGAAAAGGTTATTACTTTGTCCTGTGTGAGTTCTCTCTTTCTGTGGAAGCCGCAAATGCCCCGCCTGTGTGCTGCTGCCTTGTAATTATGCACGCCCCTCTCTGCTTCTAAGAGCCTGGCCGCGTCATGAAAGGGGGCGGGGCTCCGGCATGACACTATTTAGCCCCGCCCCTTTCATGATGCGGCCAGGCTCTTAGAAGCAGAGAGGGGCGTGCATAATTACCAGGCAGCAGCAGACAGGTGGGGCATTTGCGGCTTGCACAGAAAGAGAGAACTCACACAGGACAAAGTAATAACCTTTTCTCTTACTTTACAAAAGCGATTTTTTCTGCAAAAGGGATGGCTAGAAATGATAAGAGGGGGTGCAGGGACAGGTCTAAAGATAAGGGGGGAATCAGTTTCTGGGTTTAGGATCACTTGAAAGGCTGAAACCTGAGAGGCTGAAAGGGCAGGGCTTTACTGAAGGGAGGGGGGGAGAGGAGGCTCACAGGCACATGAACACTGCAGGAGGACAAGCTAGGTAACACCCAGTCGGCCACATTCTTTAAAGTTTATAAAGCTATATCTTAGCTTCTACTAAACAGTTTTTTTTAGCAAAAACGATTGCCCCAAATGTGTGTGCTGGGTGTAGGGACACATATTAACAGTCCGGGGGGGTCATTTGGGGTGGTTGGTTCCCTTTAAGCCGTCAGGTCGCGAAAAAAAAAATGACTAAAAAGTACTAAAAAGCGGCACAAGTAAATAGTAATAGTACATGGAACGAATATAGGATACGAAGCTGACACTATTTTGCTTTAAAAAAAATGTAAAAAAGTCATCCCTCAACAGCAAGGTGTACCTAATCAAGATTGCCTCTAACTAGTATTTTGCCTTAAAAGAGAAGGACCCGCACCTAACTGATTCACAGTTGCTTTCAGAAAACTATACTGTACAGACAAGATGTATAGCCCAGGTTGTGTCTTTTAATGATCAGTGTTAATGTGCACCTACACTCCGCACCTCTACAAACAGGTGTGCTAGCCCATTTTTGCACTTTTGGGCTTTGCATCTGGTCTATATAGCTTTCCACAGGCAGCCATGAAACAGTCAGGTCCGGGTGCTGCCATCCTCCATCTATAATGAGGCCTGCTTGCACAAAGATAAAGTACTAGAGTTAGAGGTCATCTTGATTAGGTACACCTTGAGAAAGCTTTGACATTTTTTTTATCCACGGTTGTAACCTATGTTTTTTTTACATGTACAAATAACAGGGTGGATAAAAATCTTGATTTTTTTAAAAAAATCAAAAAAATCAGATTTTTTTGATTTAAATCAGATTTTTTTGATTTAAATCATTTGATTTAAATCAGATTTTTTAATCAAGTTGTACACAAGCAAAACTTTGTCTTTTTGCAAATCTAATTGTTTTACACAAATAAAAATATTAAAACAGTTGATTATGAAACCTAATAATTTTTATTTGCACTATTAAACACTCAGAATTGAACTACAGAGAGTAAGTACTTTTTAACAATAGCCTATCTCTAACGTTTGAAGTAAGCAAACATCTTCAGTGAATACATCAGTCCTTTAAGCCTACTGTTTATTTAGGACTTTTAATAGGAAAACCACTAGGCTCCTGGTGCATAAGAAGCTGTGGGGGTTCATTGACATTAGTTGTATCACTATCAACATCTTCATTTCCCTTCTGGTTGCAGTTTTCATAATGTGATTTCAAACGGCAAACAAGTCCTTGGATATCCTTTTGACAGTATTTGCACTTTGCTCTTGCACCTTTCTTTCCAAGATCTGCTGCTGGCATCTCAACAAAATGAACCCAAATAGGGTCTCTCTTACGACCTGCTGCCATGGCTCACACAGATCACTTATGAAGTTTGATTGTTACTACAGCCTGAGCCAAGCACTGCTGATGTTACTACAGCCTGAGCCAAGTACTGCTGACTATCCAACAAGTTTGGGCATGTCAACTGAATGCAGGGAAAAAGAAACTAAACCAAAACTGAAACCAAGCTAGAAGTGTGGAATTAAAGGGGCAGTATGAACAAAATGTGGAGGCTATTAATAGTTTATACAATTAAGACATGCTGCTTTTAAACACCTACCTATTGCCATATAGTAAAACAAAAAAGATTTTTACTTACTTTGGGGTCCCCCCCTCACCCTGGCGTTAGATCGTTGCCCCTAGTTTCGTCCGTGTAACTATGGGCGCACATGCACACTGCTCTCACTTCTCATTTTAATCGTGATTTATATTAAAAAAAAACCTTTTGATTTAAATCAGTGATTTAAATCATGATTAAAATCATGATTTAAATCGATCCGATTTAAATAGAAAAAAAACTTTTGATTTAAATCGTGATTTAAATCATGATTTAAATCGGCGTGATTTAAATCAATCCACCCTGACAAATAATACTGCACTGTATTTGCTAACTGTTTTATCCTTGGCTTTGAAGAATTAGAAACAAACCGTAAGTTCCATCACTATAAATGTAACATCCGGCACATTTAGAACTGCCGTCCTATGAATATAATCTGCCTTACCAATAGTGCTTGGTTAAAACAGAAGCCCAAGTTACAATCGTACCACCTCATGTTTCACCATAACAGCAGTTTCATCAGGGAATGGGGCAAAAAAAAAAAATCAATCACTCTGGCTGTCCATTTCACAAAAAAGGGGTTCCGCAGGTTGACGATCTCTGCTCTAATGCTTATATAACTCCGTACAAGATCATTAAAAGTGCAAAGTGAACACTTCATGCAATCCAAATTGTAATGAGGAAAATTAAGGATCAAAGTATCCAACCTAGATTTTATTTGGATATAAGATTTCAGATACAATTTTTACTGTTGTAGTTGGCAGAGAATATACATTCTGCTAGAATCACTTACACTTGGAAAACAACAAAAACCAAGTGAGCGGTATGTGAGGTGGGGTAGCCATAATTTCATAGCACCCCAATATCCTGGGACAGGCAGAGGCAATAACCTGGAATAAGGAGGACAGCTCAATGTGCAGAATGAGCGAGCGGTGGATGGTGGGGGGGTGTTTTTTAATGAAAGAGCAGCAAATGGCGCCATGCAGAGAAATAGGGACAGGCCCTTAAGCCCGTATATTAGATCCCGCGGATCAATACAGTCATTTTACAATGATAAGGAGGGCAGCACAAGCACATTAAGGGGCGGCATTCACTGCAATCTCTTCACATTGTGCAAAGTGGGTGAAGCAGAATTGCAGAGCGCTCCCATTGTAGCTGAATAATATGATGGTCTCACTTCATACAGAGATTTGGGAGGAGGGGGGCCTTGTCCGCTCGATACAGAGGGGAAAATTAAAAACAAAACACAATGCTTGGATAAAAGGCAGAATCCTGGAAAATAGCACAAAAGGGATGAAAGTACTGATTTACCAGGCTCCAGTCACATCCAGAGCTGCAAGGGGTTATATATACTAAAATGTATGACAGTTTAATACAGAAGATATTTAAAAGGAGCCTATATGGAATATTACTAAAATGTTGCCAAGAGAAAAAGATAAAAACTCTGCAAGTGACAAACGAACTGGATGGCACTGCAAGACCCAAACCTGAGGTCAGCGACTGGCTGCAGGGGTCAAAGGAATGATGTATGCCTGTGATTAAACCATAAGAGTCTCATACAACCCCTCTAACCATACAGAAGTGATGTAACCAAACACAGACATATTGTGAGGGGCTCTGTCCACTTCTGTGAAGGCATAAATATACCGTAATGCTCCATCATTGTGATATCTGGTGTATTAAAATATACAGGTGCATCTCAAAGCCCCAGATGAACACATCCCAGACCTTAGTCAAAGCTAGCCAGGTGCATGTAATCAAGCCGTGCAACACTATCCAGTCCCATCTGGTTTACCACTAATATATATGTATGTAATACACACACACACACACACACACACACACCACACACACACACACACACACACATACAGGTGCGTCTCGATGAATTATATCATCAAAAAGTTCATTTATGTCAGTACTTCAATACATAAAGTGAAACGCATATACTATATAGAGTCATTGAAGAGTGATCCATTTCAGGTGTTTATTTCTGTTAATGTTGATGATTATGTCTTACAGCCAATGAAAACCCAAAAGTGATTATTTCAAAAAATTAAAGTAGGGAGAATGCATCAGAGATAAAATATGACCTAAATAGGTAACAGAGACTTCACCTTGTGTGGTTGTGAGAGTCACAACCAATATAAAAGCAGATCACAACTGCTGTAGTCCCCAGCGTGGAGCATATAGAGTAGAGAGGTGGAAGGGTTAAAAAACCGCGCTGCTGTATTCTACGAGACATCAAAGGTTGAATATAATATTGATTAGTCAACGCATTTCAGGCCTCCCAGAAATGACCTGGAACATGGCAATATGATATTAATTTGTCCTGAGGAAGGGACCAGGGAGCCCTGAAACATGTTGACTAATAAATCAATATTATATTCACCCTTTGATGTCTCGTGGAATACAGCAGCATGTTTTTTAACCCTTCATCCTCCCTAATCTATATGCACCACGCTGGGGACTGCAGCAGTCGTGATCTGCTTTTATAGTGGTTGTGACTCTCACAACCACACAAGGTGAAGCCTCTGATACCTATTTAGGTCATATTTTATCTCTCAGACCCTTCATCCTGCCTACATTAACTTTTGGAGATAATGGCCTTTGGGTTTTCATTGTCTATAAGCCATAATCATCAACATTAACAGAAATAAACACTTGAAATAGATCACTCTGTGTGTAATTACTCTAATAGACGCGTTTCATTTATGTATCAAATTACTGAAATAAACTTTTTGATGATATTCCAATTCATTGATATGCATGTGTGTTGTGTGCGTTTGTGTGTGCATCAGTGCATGCCTGTTCATGCACAATAATAGGGGTTACTCACTCAAGGTAGAGACAGGAACGATTCTCATTTAAATAGTCCAGCCGGTTTATTCAAACAGCACATAAACCGCTCTCCATTAACAGAGCATCAGCCTTCCTTCAGCTTTACAGGCAAGGCTAACAACACAGGATCCACTAAACTCACACATGGGTCCTCCTGTATAGGTCCAGACACACTTCTACGGTCATGTCATAGTGAAGTATGTGCAATCAGTACACACACTGTTTTCGGGCCATGTTACTCTCAGGACGTTTGGACAGCGGTCACACACTGACTCCCATCAGCTGCTCCTAGGACCTCGTACACAGGCTGTCTCACAGAACACTCCATACTGGCTACAGTCTCTCTCTCTCGCTCCACATGTCAGACGCCATCTTAACTCCTGAGACACACCGATGGGTGGAGGCATGTGTGAAAGTCAGACATACCCACACATCTTTCTAAACGCACATAAAGCGGACCTGAATGCATTATAACCCTGACGTAGCAAAACCTCCAGATTTACATCGCAGAGCACAATCACGTCTGCAATACATACCGGCCATTTATACTGCAGCCGGTAGCCATACTACAATATTATATTATATATCTGTACACTCCATACAAGCCTTTTAACACTAGGAATGCGCTTTGTAATTTATTAATGGGGAGGAGTTTCAATATCAGGTACCGTCCATAGACGAGAACCGGATTAAATTTTTTCTTACTAATTATCACAATTAGTATATTTTATATTACAGAATTAATCGATTTTGCAGATACTAAACAAAGTAAAATCGCTCAGTGTGTTGGGTGGGTTACAGCGCCTCCTGTGGGATGTTGTGTAGCTGCAGCAGGGGTTATAGTACCGTAGCACATGACGTAGCAGCTCTACTTCCCGGACTGTCAGCTTGTGCTAATAAGATGCCATAAACATCGGACAAGTCGTTCACAGACGCTCCTTAATTTGAAAGCCCCGAGCGCTGTCTGCACGGAATGACTGAGGATTGGCCGCTCTTGCACCTGTCTGGGGAGTCATTTCTTATTTTTTTCTTTATAAATGGCTGATAACGTGTCCTTTATTATGCGCCCAGCTCTGCTCCATGGCATTTCCACAAAGCACACAGCTATCTAACCTCACATGCGGGTTAAGCAATGTGACAGGTGGCTGCGTTTCATGAGTGAGCGGCCAATTAGAGGCTAAAACTGGAGCCCGGGTAAACAATGCCGGCTGCCTGGCAGGTAGGGAGCGCCGCAGTGTCAGGGGTTACGCCGCGCAGCTCTGCAATTTACTGTCGGCTCGGAGCCTGGTCCGCCGCTGACATGGGTCACATGTGCGGATAAGATCACAGACACAAAACAAGTGACGCACGACATCCCACGTCCGATCCCATAAGGAGATAATACCATGGATTCCAGGCTATTTAACCCTTTACAGTAACGATGGCAGAAGGGACCCATCTCGCTGCTAAATTTTACGTTAGCGGGTAATTTTCAATTTTAGTCACTTGCAATTAACCTAGAAAATAAAAAGGGACATTTAGTAGAATATTGTCTAGATTGAACAAAATTGTAATAAAGCAAACAGTCTCCGGTCAGGACACATTTTCAGTTTCTGTAGGCAAATTTTCTCATTTACCGCCAGCAAGCAGAGATCTTAGGAGTGGAAACGAACAGAGCCCGATTCATGAAGGGGCATTGGGGCAGGTGAAATACCTTGAAATATCACAAAACTCTTGCTCAACTTTGTGTGATTAGTTGGCACTGGTAGAACCCCCCCCCCCCTCCCCAAAGTGGGCAGAGCACACGCTTGGCACAGTTAAAACTTACTACACATTACTGATATTAAATTAGTGGTCTTAGGCTATAAGTTGAACTCGAAGGGCTTAAAGGGGTTGTCCACTACTTGGACAAACCCTTCTCATTCCCCATGTGCGCCCTCATAAAAATAAGAAAGCCTATACTCACCTCTGGTGCCAGTGCGGTTCCTGAGATATCACAAGTTACGTTGCTGGGGCCCCCATGACATCGTTGTGACACTTGACCCCCACAGCCAATCACCGTCGGCTTCCTTCTCCCACCCTTTGGTCGGTTAATTAACAGGAAGGAGTGATGCAGCTTGCACTCATTCCTGTTGATTGCTCCAATGTCCGAAGGGGCTAAGGAAGTTGGTGGTGATTGGCAGTGTCACAATATCACTTGTGCCCCGAGAAAACGACTTCTGATATATCAAGAAATGCACAGGCGGTGAGCATAGGCTTTTTATTCTTATAGGGGTACACAAGGGTAATGAGAAGGGGTTGGTCAAGTAGTGGACAACTCCATTAAAGACTACAAAACTACGAAAATAATAAAATATGTAAAATGTACGACAGTCGCTGAAAGGAGAAACATTTCGGGCAGTGGTGCATGGCAGATTGGCCTCTTAAAGAGGACCTGTTAGCAGGATAATAGGGCCCTAATGAAAGGCACAATTGAAAAGCCTCTTTAATGCTTATTAAAGTCATGCCTATCTTGTAGTATTTTCTGATGGCATTTTTTAGAAATCCTTGAAGTTTTAAGCTCAAGTGCAACAAGGCGGCCCAGCACTTCCAGCTCTGCTATGTCTCTTTTCCACCCATCGCCGGCCTACGTTCATTGATCATAAAACCATATAATAGTGGAGTCTGAAGGAGCCTCCTGGGTCATCTGGCACAACCCTCTATTCAAAGTAGGATTCACTAAATCACCCCAGGCAGACGTCTGTCCAGCCTCTGTGTGAAGACTTCTATTGAAGGAAAACTCACCACCTCTCATGGCCGCCTGTTCCACTCATTGATCACCCTCACTCTCAAAAGGTTTTTTCTAATATCTAATCTGTCTCTCCTATTCAGTTTCATCCCATTTCTTCTAGTGTTTTCTTGTGCAAATGAGAATAAAGTCGATCCTCTCCAATGTTACAGCCCTGTAGATATTTGTAGGCAGCTAGTAAGTCTGTCAGACTTTTTTTGCAAGCTAAACATTCCCAAATCCTGTAACCATTCCTTATAGGACATGGTTTGGAGACCGGTCACCATTATGGTCACTCTTCTCCGAACTTGCTCCAGTTAGTTGATGTCTATTTTAAAATGTGAAGCCCAGAGCTGGACACAATATTCCAGATGAGGTCTAAACACAGGGGAGTAAAGGGCGATAATGGTTTAACGTGATCTAGACTGTATGCGTCTTAACCCCATTCACGACCTTTTATGCAAGCTCATCCCTCACAAGTCAGTTAATCCAATTAGCTGATGTGCAGCTAACAGCACCGATTGGATCAATGAATGTCACTGTTAACCCTATAGATCTCGCTGTCAATGATCCAAACCACTGCGGCAGGCATCGAGCTTTTCCCTACCAGCTCAGGGTCAGCTGGTGACCGCAGACGATGTCATGAATCACTCCCTGCCAGCAATGTCAGAGTGGCTTCGCCAGCAGAAAGTGATTATTTGTGCAGTGCAGAGGGATGGTGAAGCATCTGTCTGCATAACATGAGCAATCGCACTGTGCAGTGCTGAGGAGCCCTAAGGGGCAGTATAAAATAAAGGAATGTTTAAAAAGAAAGTTAAACTCGCCCCCTTCTGTCACATTGAAAATAAATATATATGTAGATTTATGTGTGGGTTTTTTTATATTTGGTTTAGCTGCGTTTATAAATGCATGTATTTGGTTGCTGCAACATTGCAGTAAAATGCAATAACGGGCAACCAAAACAGCGCATCCACCCAAAAGTGTATTCATTAGAAACGTCAGCTCAAAAAGTAAAAAATAAGCCATCACACAGCCCCAGATCCCGAAAATGAGAACGCTACAAGTCACGTAAATGGTGGCGAAAGTGCAATTCTTTTTCTTTAAAAACTTTTGAATTGTTTTCACCACTTAGATAAAAGTAATAGTATACATGTTTGGTATCTATGAACTCGTACCGATCTGAGGCATCATACCGACACGTCAGTTTTACCATATAGTGAACCCTAAAACCATTGCAGAATTTTTTTTTCTTTGCAATTTTACCAAACTTGGATTTATTCTCCCCGTTTTCCAGTACACTATATGGTAAAATAAATGTCATTCAAAACTACAACTCATCTTGAAAACAGCCCTCATATCTATATTGACAAAGTTTTGGCTATTGAAAGAAGGGGACAGAAAAACAAACACGGGAAATAGCCCGGGGGGGGTAAAGTGGTTAATACATCCCAGAATTGTGTTGCTTTTTAGCTGCTGCATCACACTGTTGACCTATGTTCTGTCTGTGATCTATTAGCACCCAAATCTTTCCACACATGCTCTTGCTTAGCCCTATACCTCCTATTCTGTATATGCTGTTTTCATTTTTCTTGCACAGATGTAGGACTTTCCATTTTTTCCTATTAAACACAGGGAGATTGTCAGGTCATTCTCTACTTAGTGACCCGTCTTTCCTGCGCAGGCGCAATCATTGCCTAGGTTCGCTATATCAGCAAT
This sequence comes from Allobates femoralis, assembly GCA_033576535.1. NCBI lineage: Eukaryota > Metazoa > Chordata > Amphibia > Anura > Aromobatidae > Allobates > Allobates femoralis. The sequence continues at coordinate 822,191,915 of JARQOC010000003.1, forward strand.
ATCTGTCAAGGACTGGAGGCCAGCGGTGGGCAGGGATAAAAACTTCATAGACTAGATTTCAGAAAAATGCCCCAATTAAATACTACAATAAGGTGCAAATGTAATAAGCTTTAAGGGGTTTTACACTAATGCCTTTAGGTAAGGGTTTAATATGCAGAGGACAGATCGTCTGAATACTCACATCTTCCTTCAGTGATGCCTGAGGCAACAGAATATGCTGGGGGTTGTAGCTTTGCGCTAGCTGGAGAGCCACAAATTAACCACTTATAAAGAAAACACATCATTAGGAAGCAGTAAAGAGAAGACGGTGCAACCAGGGAGCCAACAGAAAACCAGCAGCTTGAGCCGCACAGGGAGAGGTCGCACATGGTTGGCTTCGTCATTCAAGTCTGTACCACCAGAAAAGATGGCGCTCAGCTAGTCACAACCTCAATGCCACAGATACTGAATGAAGAAGCAGAACAAATGTGCAACCTCCTGCTCTATTCAACTCTTCTGGACACTTGGGTCATGCATCCTTCCAGCAGGTCCTGTACATGACGCAACCGTGCAGTACAGCATCAGCAGTGAGTGCACACTAATGTGTCGTATGCAGATTGTCACAGGTAAACCTACTATACTGAGCAAACCACCAACACAACATGGCCAAAATCATTGAGACGCAAGCCTTATTCGCTGAATTCGGCTTGTTTATTCATTCTCATTGCCCACAGTAAACGTCTGTCCCACACATCAGTGTATAACATTTAGGCCCTCGTTCCTGGTGTAAGCCAGCTGACCCATCGGCATGCCGTTTACCTTTAAGGAGATGTGACAGAAGGGCTGGTGGTGCTGAGTTCAGATACCAGTGCGGTTCTGTAGTAGGAGCCACTGGTGTAATAGGACAGGTCAAGACATTTCTACCCTCCTGAACCTTCCCCCATCATCTGTGAGTAATATTATTGAGAAGTGGATGAAACCGCAGCAACTCAACCACAAAGGAGACCATGTAACATTACAGAGTGGGGGGCCAATTGCTGAGGAGCAGAGGACAGAAAAGTCACCAAAGCTCTACTGACTCAATGACTTCTTCCAACTTCTCGGTATTAACATCAGCACAAACAATGCAATGTGTCGGGAGCTTCATGGCCGAGCAGCTGTACATCACCAAGCGCAATGCAGAGCGTTGGATAGAGAGGTGTAAAGCCGCCACCACTGGACTATGGAGGAAACGTTTTCTGTGCAGTGACAGATCACACTGCTCTATCTGACAACTGATGACGGACTGATGGTGAATACCAAGAGAACGTCATCTGCCTGACTGCATTGTGCCTGCTGTACAGTTTAGTGGCTTGTTTCATAGCGAATGGCCTCAGCTACTTAGTTCCAGTGAAGGGAAATCTTAATGCTTCAGGATAGAAGCATTTTTGGACAATTGTTGTTTCCAATTTTATAGGAACTTTGGAGAAAGGCCTTTCCTGATCATGACTGTGCTCAGTACACAATGTCTAACAAGACATGGAGGGGAAGATTGGTGGAGAAGATGAGGGGCCGCACAGACTAACCTCAACACCATCCAACACCTTCAGGTGGACTACAGGGGAGATTGGGAGCCCGACCACACCCCAACATCAATGTCCGATGTCTCACAAATGCTCTTCTGGATGAAGGGGCAAAAATTGCCAGAGATGCCTCAATATATGTATGTACCACATCATATTTTGTCTTATACCAGCCTGAAGAAGAGACCTGAGTTGTCTCGAAAGCTTGCTATTTGATACCATCTTTTCAGTTAGCCATTAAAAGGCATCAACCACTGAGGACTCTCAGATTCTAATGTTTTCAGAGATCCCTCCAGCTTTTCTAGAAGAGAGAGGAAGCGGTTTCATTTGCAGAGGTTGACGCCATATTTCGGTCTATGGATGTAGGATGGAAGGTGATAAAGCTCCGGTAAATGTAATTTGTCCCAATACTTTGGCCCTTACTCGGCTCTGCCAAATGCTTGTGTTTATAAAAGGTGGCATTTACAGCGTCTGTAGCATCATGAACATGTCAGCGGTGTCTGAGAGGAGACAGACAAGAGTTAATTATTTCACCAAAGCGATTATGATCTGTGCTATAAGCAGCTAATATAAAGCTCTTTGCTCCATCTTGCTGCCACCTCTTACTAATTGTGACTTGAATCGTAAATTACAAGGAGGCTGTAAAAATATCTTCAAAGCCGGCGAACAAAGAGCGGGAGCGCTACGCCGAAGAATGCGAGCAAACCCATAAAGATTAAAGCGGCGGCAGAACAATAAATTGGATGCACTCGCTGCTTTTGTACACAGATGTTGTATGACAGGAAAAGCACTTACACATGTAACACGCGGAAAGCGACATTTCCAGGCTAAGAGTTCCTAATCACACATGAAAGGGACAATTTCATCTTCCATTAATGATGACATTGCATTCGTTACTGAGCGGAGTGTGCTGCGTCCCGTAATCCACCAGTCTGCTTATAACAAGACGCCGCCATATTGCGGTCCCCGCTATAGAGCGGATAGTCCGCCACCTTTCTGAATTATTATTCTAAATGCAAAGATAACGGGAGTGCCATAACATACCCACCGGAGTTTGGTTTTGGAGTTTGTTGGAATATACAGTGCCTTGTAAAAGTATTCATACCCCACAATCCAGTTCATTGAAACAGCCCACAACGGTGCACATTTGGTTTCTTTTTATTGTGAAGCAACAACAAATGGACAAAATAATGGAAAACTTCAGTGTGCATAACTATTCACCCCCCTAAAGTCAGTACTTTGTAGAGTCTCCTTTTGCAGCAATTACAAATGCCAGTTGCTTGGATAAGTCTCTATGAGCCTTCCCCTGGGATTTTTGCCAATTCCTCAAGGCTAAACTGATCCAGCTCCTTCAAGTTGGATGGTTTCCTCTGGTGAACAACAATCTTCAAATGTGACCACAGATTCTCAATTGGATTAAGGCATGTGCCTTGACTAGGCAACTCCAATACATGTACATGTTTCCCCTTAAACCAATTGAGTGTTGCTTTAGCAGTAGCTTTGGGTCATGGTCTTGTAGGGAGGTGAACCTTTGTCCCATCTCAAATCACTGACAGACTGAAACTGGCCTTGCTCCAGAGTATCTCTTCCCTTCATCTCAGACCATTTACTTGTCCCTGCTGCCAAAAAAATTCCCACAGCATGATGCTGCCCCCACCATGTTTCAAAGTGGGCATGGTGTTCTTGGGGGTGATGGGCTGTGTTAGTTTGGCGCCAGAAATAGCATTTACTTTGGTGGCCAAAAAATTTAATTTTTGTCTCATCTGACCACAGCACCTTCCTCTATACATTTGGGGAGTTTCGCATGTCTTTTGGCAAACTCAAAATGAGCCTTCCAATTTTTGGCTGTAAGTAAAGGCTTCTGGCCACTCTTCCATAGAGGCCATCTTTATGGAGTGTACAGCTTATTGGGGTCATATGGACACATACTCCAGTCTCTTCTTCAGGATTACCTCTTGGCCCTCCTTGCCAGGACTGAGAGCTTTGGTAGGGGCCCCCCATTGGCAGGTTTGTAGTGGTGCCACTTGATAATGGATTTGATGGTGCTCGGGGGATCATCAGGGAAGGGATTCTAAAAAAAAAAACTCTCTGACTTTACTTCCCAACAACTGTCTGACTTGTTTGGAGATGCCCTTGGTCTACATGGTGTTTGGTTACTGGTGCTGAAGCCAGTGTTCTTATAGAAGAGGTGTGTATATACTGACAGACCATGGGACACTTAGATTGCGAGAGGATGTCCACCTGTACACAAAGCATGGGAAGCTATGAAGTTAATTGCATCACAAATTTGTAGGGGCTTCATATCAAAAGGGGGTGAATACATATGCACATGGCATTTTTTTTACTAATTTTATCCCATAAATTAAATTAAAGCCTATATTTCTCACTTCACATCCCCAAGTTAAGGCCCTGTCACACATAACGACTACTCCAGCGATCCCGACGTGATAACGACTTGCCACGGGATCGACTGGTCGGGGAGCTGTCAAACAGGCAGATCTTCCCAGCGATCAGGGGCCTGGGAGCCACCTCCCACATTGCTGAATGAGATGTTACCAGCGTCCTCCCTGCTTAGCGCTGCCTGTAAGCAGGGAGGACACCGGCAACTATGATAAACACGGGTATCCAGGCAGCACGCGCAGCGATGCGTGCTGACCAGCGGTAAACCAATGATCAAAAAATGACCCAGAGCACTTTGCAGCGATCAGCCTCGCATACGCTGCTAAGTGTCACACAAAGAGATCGCTGGAGAGATCGTTGTAATGTCATACGATATCTTATTATTTCCTATGTTATGGTGAACATGGTAATGCACCCAACGGGTTCTCGTCAAGGTTGATGTCATTTTTCTGGATAGGACAAGGTTTGTATGAAGTTTTAACCAGCATTGGACCGGAGAAAACCATTTAGTGGCCCGCCCGGCATCTATACAGATCATGTACAGGTCATCCGTTTCATTGTAGTTGACATCACACTAAGCGCCTACACTTGGAGAATATGCCAAAGGTGTATATATGGCTCTAATAGAGGAAAATGAAGACGAATAGGGTCCTTTTCGTTTGTCAGAACGTAATTTGGCATTTTGGATCACTGGGAAATTTTATTTATTATGGTCACTTACATTTAACCTGGAAAATAAATGAGGCCATTTTGCAGGAGATTTTCCAGATTGAACACAATTGTACTAACATTCCTGCTGTGAGGAGTCTCTGGTCAGGATGGTTTTCACCTTTTGAAGGCAAATAATTTTCACATATTCCAGAAAACAATCCTTACAAATAGTAAAAAATGAAAATACTGAGTTAAATAAGAAAAAAATTTACAACAGCCCTTGTTCTTCGACCTCTCACAGGACTAGTCCTGAATCACTCAGTGTTGCCTTTCAGCAGAAGGACATGTTTGGTCTCCCGTGGGTTAGGCTGTTACCCTTTTCTTTGAAGCAAGGAATAACTCATTAGAATATAGTATCCATACAAAAAGGTACACAGTACGATATACGGCTTATATGATGGGATACGCTGCATTTTCTGGCAGAAATTTGCATTAGGACATCCTCACAATCCCAGGTACTAGGTTATTTAGGAACCATTCCATAAGATATAGAGCCCAGTGGTAAGGAAGTTTCCAAAGTCAATGAATGGTCATTGTCTTCTGCTGGACTTTTTGGGCCCAGTCATGTTATGGGCTCTTTCCTTAGAATGGACTCACCAGAAGGATCCAATGGTTCTCTGATGGCCAAGTCCAAAGCCGTGTTTCAATTAAAAAATAAGAGCTATACAATAATCCTGAAGTCTCCCAAAAAAAAATTCAACCTAGATTAGCGAAGGACACAGGCGAGATCAGGAGGGGTAGAGTTAGAGCTATTTCTATTGTGGCCTGCAGAGGAGTCCATCCTTAGGCCTCTACAGACCTCCACATCTTCTGCAGATATTTAGTATTAGGTCATGTGCTGCAGAGGAGTCCATCCTTAGTAAGCCTCTATCCAGAGACCCTACAACTCAATTTCCTCATGTTGAGGACCACCTTAGCCTCTAATCGGTTGACTACCCAACATCTAGAATCACTTACCCCATATCACTAGCTACACATCCTCTGTATCTTCTAGAGGGAACCTGCCACCAGGTTCAAGTGTTCAAGTTACCCAAACCACAGCATGAATCAAAGCCTGTATAAACATTTGCAGCAAGGTATATTTTTCTCCATTGTTTCGGAGAAAACAGATCAGGGTGGAGGCGAGAATAGTCAGGCACCACCCCAGCCGGCACCTCTCAGATGATTGACAGATCTCTCGCTATGGACCTGGCCGGAATCAGAGCTAGACTAGACCCGTGCTGGCTCCATGTGTGTGTGGAGTGAGAATCAGGTAACAGGTTCCCTTTAACACTCAAACTTGTCTCTTTCTGCCATTTATCTGAAATAAGCTCTGGTGGCTTTGAAACCTTTGATAATAAAATATCACATGAGAGCAGAGTCTAGACTTTATTTTTTTTAATTCATAAACACGTTCTCCACCTTTTCAAGCTTGTGCTATCTCCCACCCACATCCTCAGGGGCTGTGACCTCTAAATAGTGACTCTTATCACGCACCAACATATCGCCCTTCCCGCTCTCCTGGATATAGGGTATACTAAGGCATAACATAAACATGTACGGTGCAGATGATAAGATTTCATATCTCAGAGCACTGTACACCTTCAAACTCATAATTATCACTAGATTTATCATTTGACTCGTTGGCGCAGCAACACACACTACAAGATAGCTGTGGCTTCTGTGCAAGCCGCTATTCTGGTCGCTTTACCACCTGCATAAAGAACCAATGGGGATAGTTATTTTAGCTGAGGTGAATAGCAAAGACTAATGTGCGACAATGGCGCCCTGTCAGGATGGGATTTATTAGGAAAAGATGAGCAAGTTGTAAAGATCGGATAATGGGGTCAGACCTCCAAACAGCAGAACTTGGGGCATATTCCCAGTATGCAGTGATTAGTAACTACCAAGAGTATCCAATGAAGGACAACTGCGGAACTGACACTGGGGTCATGGATGCAAAAGGTGACCTCTTCTGCCCTGATACCATAGAACAGATAATGTGGCACAAATTGCCTGAAAAGATTCTGCAGACTACAAAATTAATGTAGCACAATGGTTAGAGCATCTACTCTATGGGAAGATAAGCAGAGGAGCTGTGATGGGGTAAAGCTCTCCTGGGAACCTTTGAGTTCTGGAATGATGTCAGTGTGACATGTAATGCGTACCTAAATCATTATACGGACCAGTCATGGCAGAGATATTCCCTAGTGCAAATCTACCATTCAGAGAGATAATGTCCAAGCCACATTGCAAAAACTGTTAAATGATCGTGAGAAAATGACAGATCAAGGTGTTCAAAGTTGTCTATAAATTCACCTGATCTCACTCTGATCCATCATCTGTGGGATATGCTGGAAAGACTCGGATCCATGGACACACTGGGCAATCCATAGAATGTATGTCCACTACTCAGACAACTCCTTCTCTATTTGTAAAATAATAAGCCTATACTCACCTATGGTGCTGGCAGTGTTCCAGCGATTTTGGTACAAGGGCTCACTTGATGTTATGTCACAAGCCCTGCAGCCAATCATGGCCGTATGGGCTGTTTCACTTTCACATCTTTTGGATGAAACTTACATCATGAAGAAGTGAGAGCTGCTTCTGCTCCCACACCTCCTCCTGACATCAGGGATATTCAAATGAAATGAAATAGAGTGGCCTACTAGCAACTGCCGATGTCTTCCCACGAGCCCTGCCACCGCAAGGAAGAATATGGTACATAGGTCTCCGGTCCTGTGATCACAGGCTACCAACATGGCTGACGCACCAAGGTGCTGCAAATTTTTTTGCGCCACTCTACTTCATAGGTCTTCTGCAGTCAATGCCTTGACAGTGTTTTGGCGGAGAAGGATCTCCAAAATAGTATCCAAGTTGTTTTAATGTTACGGCTGAACACAAGCTTTTTTTTCCCTCTAAACTAAGATATTGTAATGTCTGCGTTCCCTGTACTGTACGTTACAGGGATGCCGACATACTCACCACTCCCATCAGCTTTTCCTTCAGTTCTCTGCCTGTATTTCTAAGTCTGTTCTAAGGTGGTACCTGCCTGTTACTGCCTGAACCTCAACCTGTATCCTGATAATCATTAAGCACTCACTGATCTCAGGGAGACCAGTCAAGGAAAACAAGGTCTCCGCAAGGAGTCCACCCCAGGGCTAGGTCGTTCCCTGGAGGGATATCTGGCTAGTCCCGTGTTTCAGACTCTTAATCGAGGCTCCATAGACTCCATTTGTATCCTGATAATGTCCCAGAAGTAGCTCCAACGCCATCTTGCCTGTTTTCCGTTAGCATCAGCTTCTGCGGATACAGGGACTGCCTTGACGTGGAACCTGACGGCTACCTGCAGCACAAACCTAACCATTAGACGTTCTAGAGAAGACAAGGTAGACGATTAGTCACACCTCTCAAGCCGTAATTTATGGTCCAGTGGATACACATCCCCCGCCAGAATGGTCATTGCTGTTCCAACCAGGGTTTTGGAGTCTGTAAGGCTGCTTTCACACTGTAGTATTTTTCCTGATCAGTATTCATCCGGTTTGTGTGCCAAAACCAGGAGTGAAACTTGCAGAGAACAACTATAATTAAAAGATTGACATCTGTTCTGGGTTTTGAAGACACTTCGGGTTTTGGCACACAAAACCTAATAAATCCTGATCAGGAAAAAACTGCAGTGTGAAAGCAGCCCAAGCCAAACATCCGACTCAGACTCCTCATTTTCCCTGAATCAGACTCCACCAAAATGGACACAGTCCATAGACTCCATTTGTATCCTGATAATGTCCCAGAAGTAGCTCCAACGCCATCTTGCCTGTTTTCCGTTAGCATCAGCTTCTGCGGATACAGGACTGCCTTGACGTGGAACCTGACGGCTACCTGCAGCACAAACCTAACCATTAGACGTTCTAGAGAAGACAAGGTAGACGATTAGTCACACCTCTCAAGCCGTAATTTATGGTCCAGTGGATACACATCCCCCGCCAGAATGGTCATTGCTGTTCCAACCAGGGTTTTGGAGTCTGTAAGGCTGCTTTCACACTGTAGTATTTTTCCTGATCAGTATTCATCCGGTTTGTGTGCCAAAACCAGGAGTGAAACTTGCAGAGAACAACTATAATTAAAAGATTGACATCTGTTCTGGGTTTTGAAGACACTTCGGGTTTTGGCACACAAAACCTAATAAATCCTGATCAGGAAAAAACTGCAGTGTGAAAGCAGCCCAAGCCAAACATCCGACTCAGACTCCTCATTTTCCCTGAATCAGACTCCACCAAAATGGACACAGACTCCACCAACCATGGTTGTGAAGTCAGCAAGCCACAAATCTAACTCCTACTCTACCCTACTGGACACAGACTCCAACACCATAGCCCTGGTTTCAACCCCCCACTTCTCGTAACATATATTCAAGCAACCGATATTTGCCATTACAATGCTACAAGTGAAAGCATTGTAAGGAGCCGGTTTGGCTTTGCTGACATTGTAGATCACCTATAGTATTCTATTAAGATGCATTGCAAACAAAAAAGCTTTATTGAGATTCACAATGTTAAAACTGGGAAAAAATAAATCCCACATACAAACCCCTCTGCCACATTCTGAGTACATTAAAATTCGTTCAAGTCTAATGAAGAAATGTTAGGAAACCCGTGCGGTGACCGGGCGGCAGGAAGGCGATTCTGCCTGCTCCTTCGACAATTAAGCGCTTTTCGGTGTCGTTCACCGGATGCTGTAAATTTAAATTATTTTCTAGTAAGCGTTAAATAGACTGGTTATTTTGCAGAACTGCCCTAAATAAAACCAGGATAAGTGATATTAATGTCCTATGGTCAGTATTATTGAACCTCGAAAGCAATAAAGTTTATGAGTCGATAAATATTACATTTGCCGGGTTAGTTAAGATTCTGCCCGAGTCCCCGGCGCTTATTACAGATTGTAACCACCAAATCCACAATACATTATTCATATTCGGGGTGTCACCGCAGTGATGGATTGCCGGGAGAGGCTGTCCTTTATATAAATCAACAAATAAAAATGCAAATGCTAACATTTCGGCTACAACCTTCCCCCCTGTCTTGAATGGGGAATGAAAATTTTCACATTATATCGACAGCAAGCAGAGAGGACAATTAACGACCTGCTCCTCGGAGTAAGTGGGAGATTAATTTAGCGATGCCGGCTTTTATCACCTGCATATGGAGCTGCACCGGTCAATTCTGGCTACTTGCACTTTTCACTGAAGAGATAATAAAATAAAGAAACAAGTTTAATCTGACATTCCCCCTTCACCGCGTCAGGACTGCAAATGTCACAGCCTCCTCTCCCTCCCCCCTCGGCCACCTTTAAGAAAAAGTTGGACTAAAGAAAAGTTCATGGTTTGTAGAGGATTTTTTTTCCCCTCTTTTCCTCGAAACCATAAATTACCTCTGCGTGAAGGTTGCCAAGTGTGAGACGAAATTTTGTATTCGGTCGACACCAGGAAACTCCTTCCTGCAAAACTAAGATGCTGATTTATTAATCACTTTGCAGTATAAATCTACATAAATAGCAGAGGAACGGTGTAAACCCTTGCCATATTTTATATGGACATTGGAATTACTCTGAGTCTAAAGGTGCGATAGGAAACAGCTGGACAAACCTGTACATTTAAGAAGAGCCGGTCAACCACCAGATGTGTATGGTGGACTCCCGACACGCCAACCCTCTTGTTTCTAGGGGATGTAAGTTGCTGACAGATTTCTAGGAGTCTTTCTCCCTTGGGTAGTTAGGAATGAAAGTAGTTGACCAAAATAAGTCACCTGTGATAGCCGGCTCAAGTCCAGGGTGGCGCATCAACTTTAGTCTCGGGACATAAAGTAGATATTTAAGACACCCTACCGTATTGGGAGGTGCCTGTCCAACGTTAGTCTCCAATAGCCACTGTGCCTCACTTCCTTATGATAATTATCAAATAATTTGGATTTTTAGGGCCATACTTGTGCTCGTCTGCAACTGTGTGCGATACTTCATCGGCGCCGTACTAAGGAACATCACCGCGCATGCGCGTAACCCACCCATTGCGCTGTTATATTGGATGTAGTTAGGGGACGGGCTCTGTGACACATACTAAGCACGTGACCCGGGGACTTCCGGAGCGCTCCTTTAGTTTCCCACATCGCTTAGTAACATTATGACTAGTGATGATAGTGTATTGAAATAATCATAAATCGCTATACTCTTAACGAGTAGTTTCCAATACTCCAATGTTAGTCAATCAGTGATAGGCTTCGCCCACACACATCTGGCCATAAAACGAGCATTTCTGGGACATCTTTTTTGCGTTTTCACTGTATACAACACCTTGCTGAGTTCCCCAGAGAGATCCTAACATTCAATCTGCTCTCACTGGGGGGCCGACTCACTTTGTGTACTGAAGGGAGCTTGCAATATGTGTCACATCACTCACGATCAACCCATCACTCACGAGCACCAGCGTTACTCGCCGAGTAATGGGTATCGCGAATACTGTACTATTAATGCGAGTAGCGAATAGTAACAATTACACTTGCTCATCACTAATTATTACCCATTACACCATGACAACCCAAAATCCTGCCCTGCAAGCCTTGTGATTTTTCATCAATCGAACCTAATGAATCTTATGCAGTTGGAACTTTGCTGTGATTTTACTGCTAAATCAGAACTCAAAAATTCTGGTTTGAATCACTGTTAAATTGCATGTATTTTTTGGCTCTGCAATTTGTCCAACACTTGAAGTCCTGAGACCAAAGGACTTCAAGTATTATGACCTATCGCGCTGCTGGATTTCATTAGGTGGTGGATTTTACCTACACCCACTCTGCATGTGACCCAGTGACTTCCAGGAAGGTACCCCCAGCTGTCCATGGCACTTGGCAACACTACAAACTGGTAATTCATTACCAATCTATCTTTCTTGCATTTACGCACACACTTTTCCCCATAAGCCATGTCCCCCTGAGGAAGCCACCGATGTGGCAATACGCGACAGAGTGGGATCCCCAGTCCCTCCTAGTTCATGGTCTTTCAAGCAGCGCTTGTGATTTTCAAGGGCAAAACAGGATTGCAGCAGTTAACTGGTTTTCTTGGTCCACTTGGGCCCCTGGGCACACAGCCTATTCTTATTTCCGGTGTGCTTTCACCCTGCTGCTAGAAAAGCGTTCCCCTGTTCCTATGCACTTTACATTGTATTAGCCATCATGACAGACCTTATATTTTACCTTGCTGCACACCGGTATTGTGATTTTGTATTGTACGGTCAGGTGTTTGGGGGGATTTAGCCCTTTCCCCTAGTTTAGGGATAGCCATGTCAAACCAACTTAAATTGTTTTTGGTTCACATAGTGGGATTGTTTATATGCATTATCATCCATTGTGGCTGTTTGTACAATATCCTACCTGCAATTTATGCCCTGTCTATCTGCTACAGTGATCTGTATGTTGATCTATACTATGTGCAATTTTTGTTATAAATAATTATATTGATATTCCCATTGGGATGGCGTCCGTCACATTGGGCGCTTTGGTCTTAAATTTTTAACGTCACATTGTTGTTGTTTTGGGTCTTTAATAAAAATTTTGACTATTACTCCCAGTGGTGTGCTGTACTTTACGCTAATTCTTTACTCCCTTTTGATTATTGGTAAAATTGACATATGGCACCCCAATGCATTTTAAAACATTCTATTCTAGCAGTGCACCCCCATTCCTTTTGTGACCGTGCCTCGTGTCTACCAGCTTGTTGAATGACTTGCCCCAGTATGAACGATCCAGGACTTATACTGAACCAGAACCTGTCCATGTGTCAGATCCTGTTACAGTTCCCTGCCCCCCCTTCCTGTGTTCCTGAATCAATTCCTGTGTCCCGGTGCCAGCCTGTGATCCTGTATCCGTTCCTGTGTCCTGGTTCCAGCATGTGTTCCTGAATCCTGTATCTGTTCCTATGTCCCGTACTCGCCGGTGTTCCTGAATCCGCTCCTGTGTCCCGGTGCCAGCCTGTGTTCTTGAATCTGTTCCTGTGTCCCGGTGCCAGCCTGTGTTCCTGAATCTGTTCCTGTGTCCCGGTGCCAGCCTGTGTTCCTGAATCTGTTCCTGTGTCCCGGTGCCAGCCTGTGTTCCTGAATCTGTTCCTGTGTCCCGGTGCCAGCCTGTGTTCCTGAATCTGCTCCTGTGTCCCGGTGCCAGCCTGTGTTCCTGAATCTGCTCCTGTGTCCCGGTGCCAGCCTGTGTTCCTGAATCTGCTCCTGTGTCCCGGTGCCAGCCTGTGTTCCTGAATCTGTTCCTGTGTCCCGTGCCAGCCTGTGTTCCTGAATCTGCTCCTGTGTCCCGGTGCCAGCCTGTGTTCCTGAATTGGCTCCTGTGTCCCGGTGCCAGCCTGTGTTTCTGAATCTGTTCCAGTGTCCCGGTGCCAGCCTGTGTTCCTGAATCTGTTCCTGTGTCCCGGTGCCAGCCTGTGTTCCTGAATCTGTTCCTGTGTCCCGGTGCCAGCCTGTGTTCCTGAATCTGTTCCTGTGTCCCGGTGCCAGCCTGTGTTCCTGAATCTGTTCCTGTGTCCCGGTGCCAGCCTGTGTTCCTGAATCTGTTCCTGTGTCCCGGTGCCAGCCTGTGTTCCTGAATCGGTTCCTGTGTCCTGGTGCCAGCCTGTGTTCCTGAATCCGTTCCTGTGTCCCGGTGCCAGCCTGTGTTTCTGAATCCGCTCCTGTGTCCCGGTGCAGGCCTGTGTTCCTAAATCTATTCCAATGTCCCTGTGCTAGCCTGTGTTCCTGAATCCGTTCCTGTGTCCCGGTGCCAGCCTGTGTTTCTGAATCCGCTCCTGTGTCCCGGTGCAGGCCTGTGTTCCTAAATCTATTCCAATGTCCCTGTGCTAGCCTGTGTTCCTGAATCCGCTCCTGTGTCCCGGTGCCAGCCTGTGTTTCTGAATCCGCTCCTGTGTCTCAGTGTCAGCCTGTGTTCCTGAATCCGCTCCTGTGTCTCGGTGTCAGCCTGTGTTCCTGAATCCGCTCCTGTGTCTCGGTGTCAGCCTGTGTTCCTGAATCCGCTCCTGTGTCTCGGTGTCAGCCTGTGTTCCTGAATCCGCTCCTGTGTCTCGGTGTCAGCCTGTGTTCCTGAATCCGCTCCTGTGTCTCGGTGTCAGCCTGTGTTCCTGAATCCGCTCCTGTGTCTCGGTGTCAGCCTGTGTTCCTGAATCCGCTCCTTGTCTCGGTGTCAGCCTGTGTTCCTGAATCCGCTCCTGTGTCTCGGTGTCAGCCTGTGTTCCTGAATCCGCTCCTGTGTCTCGGTGTCAGCCTGTGTTCCTGAATCCGCTCCTGTGTCTCGGTGTCAGCCGTTCCTGAATCCGTTCCAGTGTCCCGGTGCCAGCCTGTGTTTCTGAATCTGTTCCAGTGTCCCGGGGCCAGCCTGTATTCCTGAATCCGTACCTGTGTCCCGGTGCCAGCCTGTGTTTCTGAATCCGTACCTGTGTCCCGGTGCCAGCCTGTGTTTCTGAATCCGTACCTGTGTCCCGGTGCCAGCCTGTGTCTCTGAATCCGTACCTGTGTCCCAGTGCCAGCCTGTGTTCCTGAATTTGCTTTTATGTCCCATTTCCAGCCTGTGTTCCGGAATCCGCTCCTGTGTCCCGGTGCCAGCCTGTGTTCCTGAACCCGTTCCAGTGTCCTGGTTACCAGCCTGTGTTTCTGAATCTGTTCCTGTGTCCCGGTGCCAGCCTGTGTTTCTGAATCCGCTCCTGTGTCCCGGTGCCAGCCTGTGTTCCTGAATTTGCTTTTATGTCCCATTTCCAGCCTGTGTTTCTGAATCTGCTCCTACGTCCCGTTTCCAGCCTGTGCTCCTGAATCCATTCCCGTGTCCCAGGAACCGGCCAAAGTTCCTGATTCTGGAAGTCATACACCTGGTGTGTATGGTGGACTCCCGACATGCCAATCCTCTTGTTTTCAGGGGACGCAAGCTGCCGACAGATTTCTAGGAGTCTTTCTCCCTTGGGTAGCTGGGAATAGTTGGGAATGAAAGTGTGTGACCCAAATGTGTATTCGACTAACATCTCTTGTTACGGCCGCTTCAAAGCTAGGGCAGCGCATTGGCTTTGGTCTCAGGACTTCAAGTGTTGGACAAATTGCAGAGCCAAAAAATACATGCAATTTAACAGTGATTCAAACCAGAATTTTTGAGTTCTGATTTAGCAGTAAAATCACAGCAAAGTTTCAACTGCATAAGATTCATTAGGTTCGATTGATGAAAAATCACAAGGCTTGCAGGGCAGGATTTTGGGTTGTCATCTGCCAAAGAGTAACCACATGATACATTTCTTCAGTAGTGTTGAAAACTGCCTCTTCATGAGGAAGAGGACTTGAACTTTAGTGCCACCTATTGGAAGTAGCAATCCTAAAAGCCAATTACCCTTTAAAACGCTTTACCTTATGATTTGGGATATAAGCCAAACCAAATTGCAAACAGTGTTTCGGGGGTGTTGCCCCTAGTCAATGCAAAGTATGAGATCGGATTGGGGTAGGCGAGAGGCTAAACACCTTGTCAGCAGGTGAAAGGAATAATAGACATTTTTTCTGTAATGTTGTAAAATGCCTCTTCAGAGAGGAAGAGGACTTGAACTCTACTGTCACCTACTGAAAGCAGTAGTTAATATTGGTCCTTTAACGAGCCTTGCCATATGACTCCAGATATAAGCCAAAGAATGATCTCAATTTGCTGACAAGGTGTTTAGCCTCTCACCTAGCCAAATCACATCTTATACTTTGCATTGACTAGGAGCAACACCCCGAAACACTGCAATTTGAGATTCTGGTTTGGCCCATATCCCAAATCATATGGTAAAGCTTGTTAAAGGGTCAATATTGACTTTTAAGATTGCTACTTCCAATAGGTGGCACTAAAGTTTACGTACTCTTGCTTCTGAAGATGCAGTTTGCCAACATTACCAAAGAAATGTCCGTCATTGCTTTCAACTGACTACTATCAATGTGGTTACTTTTGGCATATGACAACCCAAAATCCTGCCCTGCAAGCCTTGCGATGTTTCATCAATCGAACCTAATGAAGGTTATGCAGCTTGGACTTTGCAATGATTTTACTGCTAAATAAGAACTCAAAAATTCTAGTTTGAGTGGAGGGTCGATATTGTCTTTTAGGATTGCAACTTCTAATTGGTGGCACTAGAGAGTTCAAGTCACTTCCTCTCTGAAGAAGCAATTTGCCCATTTAATTTTCCTGAGAAGCATGAAGACTCCTCCTACTGTCATGTCAGACCGGGCCCTTCTTCATTGTTCATCTGGGCTGTATTATGATTTCCACGATTGAATTACATTTATTCAACCACCTTAGGACACAGAGCTTGGATTTATGCCAAAATGGGAGTCTGGGCTACAAATGTTATTACTGTATCTGTTGTTCTGCCATAATGGAGGTAACCATCAGGTCACCATACTGGAGCCCTCTGTAAAGACTCTCCACAGAATTCAGAGTCTCACTAAGTACACTTGTTTCTTGATAATCGTGCTGTCTAAACAGGCTGCAGATGACTAGCCGAATGAGCAAAACCCTTGTCCTGACGGTGAAATGGTCTTCTGCTTTACCCAATCACTGACAGCGCGATCCAAAGCACCGCAGCGGGGATCGCATTGTTCCCTGCCGGTGTCGGCAGCCTCGTGATGAGATCACGGGGTCTCAATCTGTTAAGACAGCCCCGAGTCAGGAGATGACCCCAGTGGGTGTCAAGAATCAATTTGTGACGTAGCCAGCAAAATGTGATCATTTGAGCTGTGCAGAGGAATGCTGCAGCATCTCATTGTACAACACAAGCGATCAGATTGTGCAGTGCTGAGCTGCCGTAAGGGACAGTGTAAAATAAAAAAGTAAAAAAAACTAAAGTTAAAAAATATAAAAGAAAAAAAATCCAGGTTAAAATCAACTGTTTTTACCCAATGAAAATAAAATTATTAGGAAAAAAAAAAATAAATAAATAATTATATATATTTTTCTCAATATGTATATATACATAGACGTATATATATATACCATAGAGCACAGAGCCGGTGGAGCAGTCCACTCCACACCGCTACACCAGCAATATGGTACTGGAGGAAGGAAGAGAGAAGCATCAGGCTCCACAGCAGTGTCCCGGGCTGCGAAGTGCAGACCTCGGCTCCCCTGCACAAAGCCCACAGGGTGAGCGCACACACAGCGGTCCCCACTGCACTCACATACTGTGCTGAATCGCCTTCACAGCAGTGGATTTGGGACAGTGTGTCAGTGCAGTGGGGACCACTGTGTACATTGGGGTGGGTGGTGACAGTAGGAGCCCTGGGGGTGGCCTGTCATACTTAGATTGGGGAGGGGGCGGGCTGTAGGAGCCCTAGGAGTGGCTGGCCATAGTGTAGAGTGGACGAGGGGGCGTGACTGTAGGAGACTGGGAGGAAACTACCAGTTTTTCCATTTCACTGCAGGCTCCAACACAAACACGCCCCCTGGACGCATCGGGTATTCTAGAGTATGTATGTAGTTGACATAGGGCCACGTCACACACACAGATATTTGTGCAGATATTGGTCACAGATCTCTGGGGTGCAGTGAAATCATGGACACATTGTTCCATTTGCACACAGCCACAAAATGTAACAATGTGTCCAGGACGGAGCCGGGAGGGCTGGGGGGGGGGGGGGGGGGGCAGGACGGAGCCGGGAGGGCTGGGGGGGGGGGGGGCAGGACGGAGCCGGGAGGGCTGGGGGGGGGGGGGCAGGACGGAGCCGGGAGGGCTGGGGGGGGGGGGGGGGCAGGACGGAGCCGGGAGGGCTGGGGGGGGGGCAGGACGGAGCCGGGAGGGCTGGGGGGGGGCAGGACGGAGCCGGGAGGGCGGGGGGGGGGGGGCAGGACGGAGCGGGGGGGGGCAGGACGGAGCCGGGAGGGCTGGGGGGGGGGGGGCAGGACGGAGCGGGAGGGCTGGGGGGGGGGGGGGGGGGGGTGCAGGACGGAGCCGGGAGGGGTGGGGTGGGGGGGCAGGATCGCCCTTGATCCCCTCTGTTCTCACCCGCAGCGTCGCACTGTTTTCAGCGACATGTGAAAGGGTAGGCTATGTGATGTCCCATACGTCAAATCAGCCTGCTCTGTCACATAACCGCTGTACACAGAGAAGACGGGTCAGAACAGCGCGAGGCGTGGAGGGAGGCAGGAAGGCGAGGAGGGAGGCAGGAAGACGAGGAGGGAGGCGAGGAGCGAGGCAGGGAGTGGGTACCGGTGCCGCGGCAGAGCTCCGGTCATCTCCTCACTGGCTCGCTTGCCGCTGTCGCCGGGCTGAAAATTGGCACAAAATTCGAACTTTGAATTTGCGCGCCTATTTGCATAGTCAGCGCTCATTGGTGGCAGCCACCAATGAGCGGCTTCTGTCTGGCGCACGATCTCTGTGACCGACAGACGCCTTTAACAATTATATAGTAGATATATATATATATATATATATGATATTATATAGAGTTATTACACACAGAGTAATCTATTTCAAGTGTTTATTTCTGTTAATGTTGATGATAAAGGCTTACAGCCAATGAAAACGCAAAGATCATTATCTCAGAAGATTGAAGTAGGGGTATGAAGGGTTCAAAACTGTGCTGCCGTATTCCATGAGATGGAGGGTGAACCTCAATGATTTATTAGTCAATGTGTTTCAGGGCTCCCTGGCCCTAACATGCGTTGACTAATAAATCAGTATTATTTAAGCCATAATCATCAACATTTACAGAAATAAACACTTGAAATAGATCACTCTGTGTGTAATGACTCTATATATGTATTCCACTTTTTGTACTGAATTACTGAAATAAACTTTTTGATGATATTCTAATTCATCGAGATGCCCCTGTACATAAGGGGGGCACATATAATCTTGGGATTATCACATACATAGGTTTTTCCTATAAGGGTCTCCCGGGTCGGGCACAGCAGAATTTCCTAGCACAAAATCCACTATGTAATACGGTACTAAAAGACTAGATGAGATTTTAAGACTTGTCTTGAAGGCATGAAAAATGCAGCAGAACCGGACTGAAGCCGAATGACAATTTTTGCTACTGTTTTCCCCCTTTTGTAATGTCAC
This sequence comes from Allobates femoralis, assembly GCA_033576535.1. Classification (NCBI taxonomy): domain Eukaryota; kingdom Metazoa; phylum Chordata; class Amphibia; order Anura; family Aromobatidae; genus Allobates; species Allobates femoralis. The sequence goes on from JARQOC010000003.1 coordinate 822,210,658, forward strand.
AAATTCGCATGTAAACACTTTACAATTCTATTTAAATACAAATTTGATCGTTTGGCTTTTACAGACTTTTTGCTTTACTGCACATATAATTCATGAATCTTGAGGTCATTAAAAAGATGGATAGCAGTTAGTCCCTGTGCACACCGCGCGGTTTAAAGGTACCATTACACGATGCAATATCGCCCCAAAGTCACGTGGTGTGGTCAATTGCAATTGATGTAGTGAGTGCGTCGTGTAACAGGGCGATGCGACTGCAACTTATCGCTGGAGCGACATCGCCTGATTTATTTGTACTCGCTTAAATCAGGCGATGTTGCACAAGCGATGTGGTAGGATCGTCCAGTGTGACATCGCTATAGTGATGATAAGGGTGGAGGCACACTGTCGTTTTACTCGCACGAGTTTAAAGCGAGAAAAACTCGCATTAAACTTGGACCTGTATCTTTCAATGATACAGGTCACACCAATGCGAGTTTCACGCATTACTCTCGCTTTGCGAGGGCAATGCGAGTGCAATCGCAGCATGCTGCGATTGCACGCGATTCCCTCGTGCGAGAGCCCATTATAAGTATATGGGTGCGAGTCAAACTCGCACCCATACAGCACACGGTGCGATAATCGCAGCTGTGTGCTGTCAAAATCACTGGCCCCCGCAGTCCCCATACAGTTACAATAATGTTTTATTGCTGTGACAGCAGCAGTGAAGCATTATTGTATGTATAATTTATTATTTATTGCAAAGTTACACTTATCAGCTTAATTTTACATGTTTTTACAATGTCGGCTGCTCAGGAGTTCATTCAGCACTGTGCTACCGAGGGGGTTTTAAACCGGTGATTAAGGGGTTAATCAGATGCTGGTGTCATGACACCATCTGTCCCGGGGTTGTCTTTCCCCCCTGGATACATGGTGACATGACATCATGTGTCTGAATGGGTTAATTATTCTGTAAACCAACTTTAAGTTTATGTCGGGACAGAAAGAGCCGTGATTTGTGAGAGGCTGTCCATGGTGCTGAAGCCCTGGCTTCATTCATAAATCCCAGCTCTTTCTGTCCCGACATAAACTTAAAGTTGGTTTACAGAATAATGCTGTTCCGTGGTCCATCAAGACCATGGACAGCAGAGAAAAAAAAACAGCACACACGCACTCACACCTCACACTCGCACCACATACACTTACATACAGCCAGGCACATTCACCACACGCACACTCGCACCACACTAGCACTGCACTCGCATCACTGTCATGCATCAAAAACGCAGCGTTTTTGATGCATGATAGTGTGCCTCCACCCTAAAAGCAACTTCCCCAATTCATTACATTGATAAATATCGCTCGCTGGATTGCTCATACCCAGCAAACGAAAGTTGCTTTCATCATCCTAGTTGCGTTGCCTACGATATCTCCCCGTGTGATAACTACAAGGCGATCTTGGAAAAGTGCCAAAAACGTGCACGCTCCCGTGTAATTGCAGGAGATATCGAATAGATATTGCGTCGTGTAATGGTATCTTTATTGTTTCAATTATGCATTTCTTTAGTGCAGTTTATCACAAATCTGCATGATTGTCCAGCAAAGATAATGAAGCATTCTGAAGTGTTGTGCAGATTTGGTGCAAAAGCAGCATAATTTATTGCAGCATTGTTCCAACCAAATTAATGAAAAATCATGGCAAAAATGCGCCAAAAACATTGTTTTCGGTGAGTTTTTCCTGCCAGGAGATGCAGATTTGGAGCAGAAAATTCTGACCAGAGACCAACCGTGGCTGAACCCGCCGATATCTGCAGGCTCGGCCGACAGTAAAGCGTATGGGATTATGTTGAGGGAGATAAGGATTTGGCATGTCCAGTGGCGTAACTTCAGGCCCAGGGGCCCGATGCGACAACGCCAACGGGGCCCCCAATTATTGCAAATCTTTAATAGTATTAGTCTTTTTCTATGGGCCAAAGGGACTTTTGGGATCCCCTAGGCTGCAGGGCCCGGGTGCGATCGCAACCCTGCACCTATTGTAGTTACACCTCTGGGCATGTTCCATTACAGATTGCCGATCCTTTTGTTTAGCAATGTCAGTGCTCCTGTGTATGGAAGAGTTGGGAAAGATAACAACTGGTTGAACCATCATTCCGCTGACAGCCAACCATTGCCTAAGGGCCCCTTAAATTCTCCTGTCAGGCCGCGCTCACTGACAGATCACAGTTAACTCATTCTCCATCCACCAATGGTCTGTGCTACAGTCACTGTAGAAGGCAAAGGGTGAAAAATTTATTCAAAAGAACTCCGGCTTCATAAACTTGTGCTGTCCTTTATTCAGGGCTGTGGAGTCGGATTTAAGTAAATTGAGGAATCGGATGTTTGGCTTACCAACTTCACAGCCCTGCCTTCATTCATTAAAAGTATTCCATAAAAAATGCTGTGACATCTGAAATGCGTGGATAATAATTCACTACTAGAATTTGGGCAATGCTGTTTATTGGAGCATTTTCTATATTTATATAATCAGCAGTTTGGAATTCGGGCACTGTAGCTGAATCCCAAAATGCTTTGCGGCATGCGCCATTGCGAGCCGCAGATTCGGCCCGCAAACGGCCACTACACGCACCGCCCGCCCCCGCTACACACACACCGAACGGTGTGTGTAGCGGGGGAGCAGGGGGTGCCGGCCGGTGTGTGTGTAGCGGGGGGGCGGGCGGTGCGTGTAGTGGCCGTTTGCGGGCCGAATCTGCGGCACCCCCTGCTCCCCCGCTACACGCACCGGCCGGCACCCCCTGCTCCCCGCTACACGCACCGGCCGGCACCCCCTGCTCCCCGCTACACGCAAAGGCCGGCACCCCCGGCTCCCCCGCTACACGCATCGGCCGGCACCCCCCGCTCTCAGGGCTGCACAGTCCATTCCACAGTGCGAGCCCTCAGGCAGCAGACAAGGGGGCGGCTTTACACAAGGGCCCGCCGCAACCTGCAACCTGCACCGCCCGCCTTCATGAGACACTGCCCGCCCCAGCTTCTCTCAGGTAACATGCCAGCGGCGGCGGCATGCAGTCTGCTATCACCCCACGCTCCTCAACTAACCTTACAGGGGCGCCGGGGGTAACATTGGCGCCCCACTCTCAATCCAGCCTAAAGACCCCCCCCCCCCCTGCTCACTCCTCTTACCCCCCCTATGCTCTCACTCCCCACACTGCCCCTGCTCACTCCTCCCTTCTCCCCTCTATGCCCTCACTCCCCACACTGCCCTGCTCACTCTTCCCTTCCCCCCATGCCCTCACTCCCCACACTGCCTCCGCTCACTCCTCTTACTTCCCCCCCCTCATGCCTTCACTCCCCACACTGCCCCTGCTCACTCCTCTTACCCCCCCCATGCCCTCACTCCCCACACTGCCCCTGCTCACTCCTCTTACCCCCCCCCATGCCCTCACTCCCCACACTGCCCCTGCTCACTCCTCTTACCCCCCTATGCCCTACTCACCCACACAGCCGCCTCTATACTCTGCTACCCACAGAGCCGCCTCTATACTCTGCTACCCACAGAGCCGCCTCTATACTCTGCTACCCACAGAGCCGCCTCTATACTCTGCTACCCACAGAGCCGCCTCTATACTCTGCTACCCACAGAGCCGCCTCTATACTCTGCTACCCACACAGCCGCCTCTATACTCTGCTACCCACACAGCCGCCTCTATACTCTGCTACCCACACAGCCGCCTCTATACTCTGCTACCCACACAGCCGCCTCTATACTCTGCTACCCACACAGCCGCCTCTATACTCTGCTACCCACACAGTCGCCTGTATACACACAATTCATTTCACCGCGCTCCCGATGCAATTGCATCGGGCCTTTTTACTAGTTAATGGATAAAGGAGAGCACAAGTTTGTGAAGCCGGAGTTCTTTTGGATTGTTGTACACGTCCCGGCGGACGAGTCTCCGTCCTCCAAACTGCCTCCTGGTGATACCAACGTGTGAAATATTTACATTGACTGAATTAAAAAATGATTTTTAGATATTAAAAAAATAAATAAAGCACATACTAGAAAACATGTCCCACAAAATGATATACAACCCCTTTAATTATGATTATTTCTTGGTTCCAATCCTGTGCCCCATTTTTAGGGTCAGTTCTCAGTTTTTACCGCTTAAGTCTGCATTGCGGAACAGCTTCACGCGTTTTGGATCACAAGTCCGGACTTGTGCCGTAAAACCTCATTACGGAATAGCTTCACGCGTTTTGGGTCACAAGTCAGGTTTTACCACACAAGTCCACATTGTGGAATAGCTTCACGTGTTTTAGGTCACAAGTCAGGTTTTACCGCACAAGTCCGCATTGTGGACTAGCGTCACGCGTTTTGGGGCACAAGTCAGGTTTTACCGCACAAGTCCACATTGTGGAATAGCTTCACGCATTTTGGGTCATATGTGCTTGTTATTGTGGCTTAAAATAACGTGTTAACCCATTTATGGAAAAAGCAGTATAGTTACGCCACCTAGTGCAGAGCTCCCGGCTCCTTTTGCTGTATCTCTCTTTATACATCCAGCTGTGACACTCCTGACACCAGGGGATCAGATGTCCGGCCGAGAAACAATTCTGTTCTCATCACAATCGTCTGTGTGCAGACGGAGGAGAACGATTGCAGCCTCCTCTGTCTTAATGCATTTAGTGGCTCCGGCGAGGGTTCATTCTGTCTCTATTTCGGGGGATTTTGTCTCATCCCGTTCGGGAATGAAATATTGATGAAAAGAGGCACAAAAAAATCTGCCACCAGCAAGAAATAATATTCCTGAATATAATTATGCTCCATTTCAAAAGTAATGCATTTAAATTTATATCAAATGCCTCGAAACGGCCTCAGACGCCAATCCCAATAAGGCAGGATTATGGGATCGAGGTAACTGTTCCCGTCAATTACCGAGACTTGATTTTCAATTTATATTCAAAAGAAGGGATTTTTTTTTTTGTTCCATACACGGGGAGAACGTCTCAATTCCAGGTAAGTTTCAATTACGGAGGATTTCTACTGACAGGCAATAAACAAATAGATTTATGGGCAGAGACCCCCTTCTCTCACCTTCTCCCCCAGTCGTTCATGGATGACAGAAAAAGCTGACTGTGGAGACGGAGTCGCTGAATATTAATATACGTCCTAGACCTTTTTCATTATCGCCCACTGTATAAATTATGCCACATTTTGGTGACCTTGACCCAAATTACCTTCAAATTGGACTAGGAGACATAAGAGGGCGATACTGCCGATGTGCCGCAACCCAAACTACAACCATGATTGACAGGATGAAGGCGAGAAGAGAGACAGCGAGCGCCAAAGCTCAGTTATCATGTGATTATACTAATAAGGTGGAGATCATTGGACCCAGTATCTTCTCTTCGGCATTAGGACCCTGACAGATCTGTTTATAATCTGGAAAACCCTCCTTTATATCGTTCACTTAGGACATATGGAGATAATATACTGCCGACTCCACCAGAAGGAGGCAGCTGCACGATACAGCCTGACCCGAAAACTGGAGCTGGCGGGCGGACGACATTGGCCACTTCAATGGAGAGCTGCGGAGAACCCCCAAGGATAATCAATACACAGATGGCTCCAGAGAAGAACATTGCCTTATCACTCTGGTCTATTGTTCAAAAGCAGAGTTGTATGACTGAACAGACTACAGGATGGATCAGCCTCCACCATTACCTGTAGGGATCGGTGTGCTCCAGTGACCTCCCTGCGGGTCTCATCTCCACCCCGGGACTCTTCACAATAGATGAGATAACAGCATCCTTTCTAGATCCTGTTGGGACAAAAAGAGAAGACATGACATAAAATATAATACTGCCCCTATACACAAGATACCTACTAGAATACAGCCCCAATATACAAGAATATAACTACTATAATAGTGCTCCTATGTACAAGAATATAACTACTATAATACTGCTTCTATGTATAAGAATATAACTACTATACTACTGCTCCTATATACAAGAATATAACTACTATAATACTGCTCCTATGTACAAGAATATAACTACTATAATACTGCTCCTATATACAAGAATATAACTACTATAATACTGCTCCTATGTACAGGAATATATCTACTATAATACTGCTCCTATGTACAAGAATATAACTACTATAATACTGCCCCTATGTACAAGAATATAACTACTATAATACTGCCCCTATGTACAAGAATATAACTACTATAATACTGCCCCTATGTACAAGAATATAACTACTATACTACTGCCCTATGTACAGGAATATATCTACTATAATACTGCTCCTATGTACAAGAATATAACTACTATAATATAATACTGCTCCTATATACAAGAATATAACTACTATAATACTGTCCCCTATGTACAAGAATATAACTACTATAATACTGCCCCTATGTACAAGAATATAACTACTATAATACTGCCCCTATGTACAAGAATATAACTACTATAATACTGCTCCTATGTACAAGAATATAACTACTATAATACTGCCCCTATGTACAAGAATATAACTACTCTAATACTGCCCCTATGTACAAGAATATAACTACTATACTACTGCCCCTATGTACAGGAATATATCTACTATAATACTGCTCCTATGTACAAGAATATAACTACTATAATACTGCCCTATGTACAAGAATATAACTACTATAATACTGCCCTATGTACAAGAATATAACTACTATAATACTGCCCCTATGTACAAGAATATAACTACTATAATACTGCCCCTATGTACAAGACTAGATCTACTATAATACTGCTCCTATTTACAATTGTAAATCACAATAAAGACAGATAAAATGGCATGCATAACCAAGCGCGCACGGTAAATGCCATTCTATCTGTCTTTATTGTGATTGATCTAGACCACTGTACACACGTATAGTGGCCACACCCTGCCCATAGGCTCTGCTTAATTGTCGCACATGTACAAACATGGTCTGCCTTTAGCTGCGCTTGCCCTTCTGGCGCCATGGGAGTAGTTCAGAAATGCTTCAGGTACGTGTGCATTTTATGTGGTCCTGCTTTTAATGTTTTCAGGGGGCCGTAATGGCAAAGTGTATATGGAAAATGTAGAGTAGGACTGCCCCATCTGAGAATGCCGTGACGTGGCGGGGTAGCTTAAAGAATTGATCAATTGTTTGCTAAATGTCTAAGTTTAAAGTACAGGTAAAAATTAATATGTGCACATACACTTTTTGTATTACGTGCTAACCACAGGCAGCACTGGCTTCTTGTCTTTTTTATTTACTAGAATACTGCTCCTATGTAGAGGAATATAACTACCGTATTATAATACTGCTTCTATATACAGGAATATATATCTACTATAATACTGCTCCTATTGTACAAGAATATAACTACTATAATACTGCTCCTATGTACAAGAATATAACTACTATAATACTGCTCCTATATACAAGAATATAACTACTATAATACTGCTCCTATTGTACAAGAATATAACTACTATAATACTGCTTCTATGTACAAGAATATAACTACTATAATACTGCTATGTACAAGAAAATAACTACTATAATACTGCCCCCTATGTACAAGAATATAACTACTATAATACTGCCTCTATGTACAAGTATATAACTACTATAATACTGCCCCTATGTACAAGAATATAACTACTATAATACTGCTCCTATGTACAAAAATATAACTACTATAATACTGCTCCTATGTACAAGAATATACAGTTAGGTCCAGAAATATTTGGACAGTGACACAATTTTTGCAAGTTGGGCTCTGCATGCCACCACATTGGATTTGAAATGAAACCTCTACAACAGAATTCAAGTGCAGATTGTAACGTTTAATTTGAAGGGTTGAACAAAAATATCTGATAGAAAATGTAGGAATTGTACACATTTCTTTACAAACACTCCACATTTTAGGAGGTCAAAAGTAATTGGACAAATAAACATAACCCAAACAAAATATTTTTATTTTCAATATTTTGTTGCGAATCCTTTGGAGGCAATCACTGCCTTAAGTCTGGAACCCATGGACATCACGAAACACTGGGTTTCCTCCTTCTTAATGCTTTGCCAGGCCTTTACAGCCGCAGCCTTCAGGTCTTGCTTGTTTGTGGGTCTTTCCGTATTAAGTCTGGATTTGAACAAGTGAAATGCATGCTCAATTGGGTTAAGATCTGGTGATTGACTTGGCCATTGCAGAATGTTCCACTTTTTTGCACTCATGAACTCCTGGGTAGCTTTGGCTGTATGCTTGGGGTCATTGTCCATCTGTACTATGAAGCACCGTCCAATCAACTTTGCAGCATTTGGCTGAATCTGGGCTGAAAGTATATCCCGGTACACTTCAGAATTCATCCGGCTACTTTTGTCTGCTGTTATGTCATCAATAAACACAAGTGACCTAGTGCCATTGAAAGCCATGCATGCCCATGCCTTCACGTTGCCTCCACCATGTTTTACAGAGGATGTGGTGTGCCTTGGATCATGTGCCGTTCCCTTTCTTCTCCAAACTTTTTTCTTCCCATCATTCTGGTACAGGTTGATCTTTGTCTCATCTGTCCATAGAATACTTTTCCAGAACTGAGCTGGCTTCTTGAGGTGTTTTTCAGCAAATTTAACTCTGGCCTGTCTATTTTTGGAATTGATGAATGGTTTGTATCTAGATGTGAACCCTTTGTATTTACTGTCATGGAGTCTTCTCTTTACTGTTGACTTAGAGACAGATACACCTACTTCACTGAGAGTGTTCTGGACTTGAGTTGATGTTGTGAACGGGTTCTTCTTCACCAAATAAAGTATGTGGCGATCATCCACCACTGTTGTTATCCGTGGACGCCCAGGCCTTTTAGAGTTCCCAAGCTCACCAGTCAATTCCTTTTTTCTCAGAATGTACCCAACTGTTGATTTTGCTACTCCAAGCATGTCTGCTATCTCTCTGATGGATTTTTTCTTTTTTTTCAGCCTCAGGATGTTCTGCTTCACCTCAATTGAGAGTTCCTTTGACCGCATGTTGTCTGGTCACAGCAACAGCTTCCAAATGCAAAACCACACACCTGGAATCCACCCCTGACCTTTTAACTACTTCACTGATTACAGGTTAACGAGGGAGACGCCTTCAGAGTTAATTGCAGCCCTTAGAGTCCATTGTCCAATTACTTTTGGTCCTTTGAAAAAGAGGAGGCTATGCATTACAGAGCTATGATTCCTAAACCCTTTCTCCGATTTGGATGTGGAAACTCTCATATTGCAGCTCTGAGTGTGCACTTTCAGCCCATATTATATATATAATTGTATTTCAGAACATGTTTTTGTAAACAGCTAAAATAACAAAACTTGTGTCACTGTCCAAATATTTCTGGCCCTAACTGTAACTACTATAATACTGCTTCTATGTACAAGAATATAACTACTATAATACTGCTCCTAAGTACAAGAATATAAATACTATAATACTGCTCCTAAGTACAAGAATATAAATACTATAATACTGCTTCTATGTACAAGAATATAACTACTATAATACTGCTCCTATGTACAAGAAAATAACTACTATAATACTGCCCCAATGTACAAGAATATAACTACTATAATATTGCCCCTATGTACAACAATATAACTACTATAATACTGCCCCCTATGTACAAGAATATAACTACTATAATACTGCCTCTATGTACAAGTATATAACTACTATAATACTGCCCCTATGTACAAGAATATAACTACTATAATACTGCCCCTATGTACAAGAATATAACTACTATAATACTGCTCCTATGTACAAGAATATAACTACTAGAATACTGCTCCTATGTACAAGAATATAACTACTATAATAATACTGCTCCTATATACAAGAATATAACTACTATGAAACAGCTCCAAAGTGCATTTCACTTTTTTAGAAAAATGCAATAAATTTTAATGCAGTTTTTCAGCCAATGTCATTAGTGAATTTCTCTTCAGGAAGGAGGAGAATAGATATTTAGATTTCCTATTCATTATTCCTTTTGAATCTACTTCAGGCTTTGGCTGAAAAAAAAAAATTTTTTTTAAAAAGTCAATAAAACTTGAAGTGGCTATTTTTAAAAAGCTGTGCAAGAAACCTCCCTTGGCATGGGGGCAGTGTGGGAGCACCACACCGTGTGCGGGGGGGCAGAGTGGGAGCACCACACCGTGTGCGGGGGGGCAGAGTGGGAGCACCACACCGTGTGCGGGGGGCGGGGCACCACACCGTGTGCGGGGGGGCACCACACCGTGTGCGGGGGGGGGGGGGGGCAGAGTGGGAGCACCACACCGTGTGCGGGGGGGCAGAGTGGGAGCACCACACCGTGTGCGGGGGGGCAGAGTGGGAGCACCACACCGTGTGCGGGGGGGGCAGAGTGGGAGCACCACACCGTGTGCGGGGGGGGCAGAGTGGGAGCACCACACCGTGTGCGGGGGGGGGGGGGGCAGAGTGGGAGCACCACACCGTGTGCGGGGGGGCAGAGTGGGAGCACCACACCGTGTGCGGGGGGGGCAGAGTGGGAGCACCAACCGTGTGCGGGGGGGGCAGAGTGGGAGCACCACACCATGTGCGGGGGGGCAGAGTGGGAGCACCACACCGTGTGCGGGGGGCAGAGTGGGAGCACCACACCGTGTGCGGGGGGGCAGAGTGGGAGCACCACACCGTGTGCGGGGGGGCACCACACCGTGTGCGGGGGGGGGGCAGAGTGGGAGCACCACACCGTGTGCGGGGGGGCAGAGTGGGAGCACCACACCGTGTGCGTAGGGGCAGAGTGGGAGCACCACACCGTGTGCGGGGGGGGCAGAGTGGGAGCACCACACAGTGTGCGGGGGGCGGGGGGGGCAGAGTGGGAGCACCACACCGTGTGCGTGGGGGCAGAGTGGGAGCACCACACCGTGTGCGGGGGGGGGCAGAGTGGGAGCACCACACCGTGTGCGGGGGGGCAGAGTGGGAGCACCAAACCGTGTGCGGGGGGCAGTGTGTGGAGCATCACACCGTGTGCGGGGGGCAGAGTGTGGAGCATCACACCGTGTGCGGGGGGCAGAGTGGGAGCATCACACCGTGTGCGGGGGGCAGAGTGGGAGCATCACACCTTGTGCCGGGAGGGGCAAAGTAGGAGCTTCATACTGTGTGCATGGAGGGGCAAAGTGGGAGCATCATACCGTGTGAATGGAGGGGCAGAGTGGGAGCACCATACAGTGTGCATGGGGAGGGGTGGAGGGGGCAGAGTGGGGGCACCATGCCATGTACAGGAGGGTACAGTGGGAGCACTATGAAAGCTATCAATGTATTGTGGGGCACTGCATTATGTGGAGGACCTTTTGAGGACGTAAAACTGAATGGGAAGCCATGAAAGGGGCATTGTAGCCAGTGGTAACACTCAAGAGATTTCCTTGTTGCACAATTCATCTTTGGGAGCTTTGGGTTAGAAGTGTGGCTTAGGGTAAAAAAAAAAAAAAAAAAAATGCAACTTGTTCCAGTCTTCTGAGGATAAAAAAGAAGGATCAACTTTTAAGGTTGACAGTTATGGGTAAAGTAGTGATCATACACACAGAATATTCTCCACTATCTCATACTGGAAACTCAGCCATTAAAAAGGCATCAATTGCTGAGGACTCTCAGATTTGAAAATTTTTGCAGAAATAAAGCGGCATTTATACCAGCCGATGATCCGTCGAAGTCCAATGCCAACTACCCATCGTTCACGATAATTGTGTAATGAGTTCAAAAAAGCTCATTCATTGTACATGAAATAGTCTAGATAAGTGAAAAATATTTCTCAACTATAAACCCAGGTAGAAAAAAGTAAAGGATGCGCACTGAGCGATCTGTAATAGATCTGTCCCAGCTCGTTCAGTGCGCAGAGGCTGCCCCAGTCAATGCATCGCCAGGAATGATGATCCTGTACATTGTGCGACAGATCGTTTCACCCTATGTGACTTAAGAATACGGCTGTCAAGCTCCTCCACCCTATGTGACTTAAGAATGCCCATTCAGGATTATCTTGCAGTGTTAGGCTAAGTTCACATTGGACATTTTTGATCTGTTTTTTTGGTGCTGCGTTTTTTTTTTTTAAACTGCACTAAAAATCAGTCAAAACGTCTGCCAGCAAAGTGAATGGTATTTTCATTTTATTGTGCAGACAATGCATTTTTGACTGCTGCGTTAGCGATGGAGAACGCTCATCCAGAAAATAATTAGCATGTCAATTTTAGCTTTGTTACTTTTGGTGCGCTTAATACACCACTAACACCCAATTACTAACCTTCTCCACGAGCCCACAATGAGTCCCAGTGAGGTCTTGCTCCCGGGCATCAGCAAGGCCTGTCTGAGCAGTACAGTAATTCCAGGACAAGTCACCATGTGACTCAGGCTAAGCCACATGTCCTAGGTCCTGTAAGTACTTGTACTACTCACAGACAGGTCCTGCTGATGCCCAGGAGTAAGACCTCACTGGGACTCACCATGGGATTGTGAGGAGGGTAAGAAAGAGTGTGGTGTGGTCTCTGGGTGTGTGTCTTGGGTGTGTGTGTCTCTGGTGTGGTGTGTGTGTTGTGTGTGTGTGTCTCTGGGTGTGTGTGTGTGTGTGTCTTGGGTGTGTGTGTGTGTGTGTGTGTGTCTCTGGGTTGTGTGTGTGTGTGTCTCTGGTGTGTGTGTGTGTCTTGGGTGTGTGTGTGTGTGTGTGTTGGGTGTGTGTGTGTCTCTGGGTGTGTGTGTGTGTGTGTGTCTCTGGGTGTGTGTGTGTGTGTCTCTGGGTGTGTGTGTGTGTCTGGGTGTGTGTGTGCTCTGGTGTGTGTGTGTGTGTGTGTGTGTGTCTCTGGGTGTGTGTGTGTGTGCTCTGGGTGTGTGTGTGTAAAAACAGGAGTATATCAGCTCACTGCACGGGTCAATCCAGCATGCACGGACCGGCGTCCTGACGCCAGCAGTATTCAACGAAAAATTTGGGAATAGGTCCAGCTTCCAAAAGAGATCAAAAAGATTGACTTTATTAAGCCAAATTCATAGGTTTTGACACAGTAAACTTTAAGCAGACATGCAGGTGGCAATAGCAACCATATGCACCACTTTTCAGGCGACACTCGTCCTTTGTCTGTGTCCCCAAAAAAGGAGCAAAAAACCAGCACAAACGGAACAACAAAAAGCACAAACTGTCTGAACACAGCCTTAATGCAGTGTCCCCTCTCACTTACCTCTGCTTGAAATGGCTGATAACAGGGAACAATATATTGTATTATCTGTGTAAAGGTACCGTTACACGCCTCAATGTCGTTAAGATATCACCAACGATCTCATGGGCGTACGGTCGTTAGGACATCTGTTGACATCGTTGGCGAGATGTCACACGTGTAGATATCGTGCACGACACACCAATGATGTAGCGAGCAGCTATCGTTCGCACAACCCAGCAAACGATACTTGTTCACTGTTGTGAATAGGCGAAGTCGTTAACGACATAGTTATTGCGGTGTCACACACAACGATGCAGCAAGTTGCCTGATCGAGGATCGTCTGATTTGAGAACATGTTCTCAAATCTGCAATCAGCGACCAATGATTTATTGTAGTCGTATCTGTGTCACACGCAACGACGTCCTAACGAGGTCGTTTGAACAACTCCAAACCTCGTTCACGATCTCGTACCGTGTAACGGGGCCTTAAGTCAGCTGATCCTCAATCTGAAATCAGGGAGCAAAGAGCGGATTCCACCTGTTCTACCATCAGATTCTCGTCCTATTAGCCATTGCAACATAAGGGTATGGTCACCAGATGCAATCACATTTATTTTTAGAAAAATTATATATTTTTACAGCAATTTTGGAAAATGATGGCGAGACGACGATGCTGAATATTGTCATTAGTACGGTGAATTTTGCTCCGGGAGAAGGGGCTTCATATAAATACAGCTCAAAGTTTGCTGGCAGAAAGCACAATCTTCCAAGGGACATTGATTGGCGCTGGCTCATCCCAGACTGAAGAGCTGGAAAATGACTGTGTGAATTCGATGAGCACAACACAAAGCGCTGAAATGTCAGCGGACTATACAGCCCCAGTAATAGGGCCTGAACCCCTGTTAGTCAAAACTGATTTTGCTTCAAATTAGAAATTGATTTTTGCTGGACACCGGTCGCTGCAGACTCGGAGCTTTTGTTGCTGTGCAGTGAAAGGGATTAACCTCGCCTGCCGCTCGGGTTCAACCTGACCAACTGTTTGGGAGCCGGAGCAAAACTGCTTTTAATGCAAGGACGGTCTCTGGCAGGCGGTCACGGGTTATTTCTTTACTTCCAGATCAAATCTTGTGTAATTTCTTAGCTTTTTTGTATTGTTATTTGTTGGTGAAGGCATTAAAAGGTGGCAAAGAAGAAAGGAGGAGAAGATCTCACAGGCTTCGTGAACGATAAAGACTGGTGCAATCTGAGAAACTCGGCATTAAGAATCTGGAAAGTCATAGTGATAGGAATATCTTCATATAGGCAAAATATAAAAGGTTTGCTGTAATTTTAATGAAATCCATGAAACCGTGCCCCTGGTGGACCCATCTAGGCTTGGAGAAGCCCCTGGTGGACCCATCTAGGCTTGGAAAAGCCCCTGGTGGACCCATCTAGGCTTGGAGAAGCCCCTGGTGGACCCATCTAGGCTTGGAGAAGCCCCTGGTGGACCCATCTAGGCTTGGAGAAGCCCTACCTGGTGGACCCATCTAGGCTTGGAGAAGCCCCTGGTGGACCATCTAGGGTTGAGAAGCCCCTGGTGGACCACTAGGCTTGGAGAAGTCCCTGGTGGACCTACCTAGGCTTGGAGAAGACCCTGGTGGACCTACCTAGGCTTGGAGAAGCCCTGGTGGATCTATCAGGTTTGGAGAAGACCCTGGTGAGCTATCTAAGCAGCACAAGATTGATCTTCCTACAGAACGTTCACTCATCAAGTCGCCATAGCTCGAGATCTATTTGAAGGCTGTTATCTTTATATATTTTTTAATGCTCTGACAGAGTTAGTAGATCCTGAATGGATGTAAAAAAAGGATAGACATGGACTAAAAATTTGCCAATGCGAAACCAGCCTAACAGACAGCACAAAGTGGCAAAAAACACCTCCCCTTCCTAGCACAGAGGAGAGTGACCATACACCAGCTTGGGTGGGTGTGGATATTTACATAACACTTATACACCAGCTGGACTATTCAGCTGTGAATTTAATGGAGAGGATTAATGTACCAGCTTCCTGCAGGGTCTGAAAATGCTTATAGCATGAAAACTAGAGAGTTTACAATAATGATTTTACATGTTTTTAAAAGGTCTGCCCATGCATTATTCAAGGGTAATATTAGTATTATACTGAAAAATGACCTGACAGATCCCCTTAAAGGGGTTGAAAAAAAATTTTAAAACGTTTAAGAATTGCAACCATTTTTGTAGAAAACGTCCACATTTCAGGGGCTCAAAACTGATAGGAGAAATTTACTTTACCATAAATAAAATTAATACTTTGTAGAGAATCCTTTGTAGGCAATGACTGCCTGAAGACTGGAAGCCATGGACGTCACAATTGCTGGGTGTCCGCCTTTGTGATGCTTTGCCGATCTTTACTGTGGTGACTTCAGTTGTTTGTGGACCTTTCTGCCTTATGCTTTGTCTTAAGAATGTGGAATGCAGCTCGATGGGGTAGAGATCTGGTGAGGACTTGGCCATTGCAGAATTTCCACTCTTTTGCTTTCGCGGTATGTTTTGGGTCATTGTCCATCTGTAATGTGAAGCTCCATCCAATCAATCTTGCTGTATTTGGTTTATTCTCAGCAGAATTTATCCTCCTGTACACTTCACAATTCATCCGGTTGCTTCTGTCTTCAGTCACATTATCAATAAACACTAGTGCCCCAGGGTCACTGGACACCCTGCATGCCCAGCCACCACACCGCCTCCACCATGTGTTACAGAGGAGGTGCTGTGCGCTGGATCAGGAGCCGTTCCAAGCCTTCTACAGACTTTCTTCTTCCATCATTCTGGTACAAGTTGATCTTAGTTTTATCTGTCCAGAATGCTTTTACAGGACTAGGCGGCTTCTTTAGATCTTATTTTGGCAAAATTTAATCTGTGCTTTCTATTTTTAAGGCTGACTAATGGTTTGCTCCTTGTGGTGACACCTCTGTATTTGTTCTCTTTATGGTAGACTTAGATACTGAGACACCTTCTTCCTTGAGTGTGTTCTTCACTTGGTGGATGATGTAAAGGGTTTTTCTTCACCATGGAAAGGATTCTACGATTATCCACCACTGTTGTCCTTCATTGACATCCAGGTCTCTGTGTTCCCAAGCTCACCAGTGCGCTCTCTTTGCACCAAACTGTTGAGCGGGCCACTCCGAACATCTCCACTTTGAAAATGTCTTCTTTTTTTCAGCCTAATCATGGTCTGCTTTTCTTCCATTGAGAGCTCCTGTGAACGTTCGTTGTGGGTTCACAGCAACAGCTTCCAAATGCAAACGCCAAACCTGGAATCAGCTCCAGACCTTTATCCTGCTTAATGCATGATGGATTAATGAGGGAATAGCCAATAATGCCCATTGAAGAGCTTTTGAGATAACTGTACAATTACTTTTGGTCCCTTGAAAACAAGGCAGCTACATAATAAAAGAGCTGTAATTCCAAAAAACTTACTCCCATTAAGAAGTGAACACCCTCAAATTAAAGCCGAGAGTCTTCACTTTATATAACTGTATCTTGAATATGTTTTGGTGAACATCTATAACGCAAAAACTTGTATCACTGACAATATTTCTGGGCCAAAGTGTATATTGTGACAGAATTGTCCTTCTTATTCCTAGTCACCAGTTGGCTTCAGTTTTGTGGCAACATATAGTTTTTGTCTCTGCAAGCAAGTTTTATTTATTCCACCCATATTACAATGCAGATTATGTGATTGACACCTCTGAAGGAGTCGAAAGAACGTACGCTGTGGGAAACTTTTAGAGATGTCGGGTGTTTAATTGAAGCAAAGTAATGGTTATTAATCAGAGAAATTTCATGCAGTCATCTGCATCCATGTTTACATCCAACACAGAATTACATCTGAATATGGGATTTCACAAGCACCAGATTATCTGAATTATATCTATACAGAGCAGGGATTAGGACGACATTTGTGATCCGTTTTTATGGCAGTACAACTATGCATTTATATGCGATAATCTACTTAATCTCAATAATGCTGGATAGAATGGTTTCCCTCTTACCTTTACTGACAGTAGACCGCGGTGGGACATATGACCCGTCTTCATGACTCTCGAACGTCTAATCCAGAAGCTCTTCCTTCTGACACATTTTTGCTCGGACTTTGCGGCTTTCTCCTGCTCTTACTGGATGGAGGGGCCGGGACCACTGGGCTGCAAAAATGAGAGAAACTATATGAGGAGCCAACAAAGATGGTCAGCAGCAGACCGGTAACAACGGCACTAATTAAAAGGACGGGCATTGACATCACAAAGTGGAGCATCTTTGTAGTTGCTTTGGTTATATCCATAATTTGCAAATTTGTTGAGCAAATGATCAGCATTACCCTAGAAACAAGAGGATAATGGCTATAGCACTCACAGACTGAGGAGAGCTGCCGTGAAGAACATTGTAGGAGGACACAATCCGAGGTTATCCAGCAATATGGTCAGGCAGATAGCCATGAAGGATGTACAGAAGTGGTCCTGGGACAGGGTGACTGCACACCATCAGCAATGGCAGCTATCCAACTCTCCAAATTCCCAAACACATACATGTGCCCATTCATGAACAAGGCAGCCATACTGGTTATCACTCAGCTTTTCCAGACACAGCTCTTTCTCACTCTTATATCCCAATAGACCCCCCCCTGCCCTCTCATATCTCGTATAACACAGTCTCATCCCTGTACATTTTATCCAATATCACATTTACCGATCTCTTATATCTTAATCTAATTCATATATATCCCTCTCAAACCCCCCTTTACTCTTTTGTCTAACTCATACCCTGTGTCTCCATCTTGCACATATCGCCATGTTATGTCACTCCTTCACGTAATCCCCTTTCAGTCTCTCCCTCAGATGACCACTCTCTTTCCATCTCTCCCTCACATAATCCCCTCCTTTGGACTCTCCCTTACAAAACCCACTATCTCTCCCTCAAATACTCTTTCCGTCTCTCCCCAGGTAACCCCCTCTTTCCGTCAGTCCCTCAGGTAACCCCCTCTTTCCGTCAGTCCCTCAGGTAACCCCCCTCTCTTTCCGACAGTCTCTCAGGTAACCCCCCTCTTTCCGCTCCAGTCCCTCAGGTGACCCCCCCCCTCTTTCCGTCAGTCCCTCAGGTGACCCCCCCTCTTTCCGTCAGTCCCTCAGGTGACCCCCCCTCTTTCCGTCAGTCCCTCAGGTGACCCCCCCTCTTTCCGTCAGTCCCTCAGGTGACCCCCCCTCTTTCCGTCAGTCCCTCAGGTGACCCCTTCCCCTTTCCGTCAGTCCCTCAGGTAACCCCCCCCTCTTTCCGTCAGTCCCCCAGGTAACCCCCCTCTTTCCGTCAGTCCCCCAGGTAACCCCCCTCTTTCCGTCAGTCCCCCAGGTAACCCCCCTCTTTCCGTCTCTCCCCCAGGTAACCCCCCTCTTTCCGTCTCTCCCCAGGTAACCCCCCTCTTTCCGTCAGTCCCCCAGGTAACCCCCCCTCTTTCCGTCAGTCCCCAGGTAACCCCCTCTTTCCGTCAGTCCCCCAGGTAACCCCCCTCTTTCCGTCAGTCCCCCAGGTAACCCCCCTCTTTCCGTCTCTCCCTCACATAACCCCCCTCTTTCCGTCTCTCCCTCACTTATTGCCCTCTTTCCGTCTCTCCCTCACTTATTGCCCTCTTTCCGTCTCTCCCTCACTTACTGCCCCCTTTCCGTCTCTCCCTCACTTACTGCCCCCTTTCCGTCTCTCCCTCACTTACTGCCCCCTTTCCGTCTCTCCCTCACTTACTGCCCCCTTTCCGTCTCTCCCTCACTTATTGCCCCCTTTCCGTCTCTCCCTCACTTATTGCCCCCTTTCCGTCTCTCCCTCACTTATTGCCCCCTTTCCGTCTCTCCCTCACTTATTGCCCTCTTTCCGTCTCTCCCTCACTTATTGCCCTCTTTCCGTCTCTCCCTCACTTATTGCCCTCTTTCCGTTTCTCCTCTTTCAGCCTCTCTCAAATACTCCTTTTTTTCAGATATCCCCTCTCATATTTCCCTTGGCCTTCCATATATCCCATATACACGTGTCGGTCTATCCTGTGGCACTCTACAATCAGACGGGTGCAGATCACACACTGCAATCATTTCTGTACTCGCACAGGAGAACAGATCTGATGAGGCTGATGGCGGCAGATTGCTGGTATTAGCAGAATATCCATAAAGCAGCAGAACATTGAAGCAAACACCTCCACGTTGTGAATAATTTAGAGCAGAGTTTGGTGCAATCTGAATTTTTCTTCAGGGATGGGGAAGTTAAATACCTTTAATTTGTTCTAATTATTTCAAATTTGCAAGTTAATTATGGCTGATCATTAAATAACAAAAAGGACTGCGGTCTCCGTAGAGCTTTACCTTCCGCCCCTCGCATTACTTAAGCTACATTTCGGTATGCATGAATTAACTTTCTAAATAATCGCACGTTTGACTAAATGGCTTTGGAAAATGAGATGCGGATCCTCGGAAAAGGCATTAATGGACATTACAAAGGGCTACTGGGACCAATGCTGCTCGCAATCGGAGGACTTCTAATGGGGTCTTATTTACTCCTCTTTAGGCTTAGACGAACCATCTCGGCATTAGAAAGCGCTTTTAACGGAGCAGCCGCCGCTTCTTGCAGACGATAAAAGCAAACGTCCATTAAGAGACAACTAAAATTCATTTTCAAAAGTGTAAGCGGAGAAACTTGCCTGAAATTAAACTCTGATTGTACAGGCAACACAAAAGTGTGATGGATCCATGTATGATCAGAAGTCTTGGTAGAAGTTTGTAGGACGATCTAGGAGTGTAGCTGTCAAATTTACACACTTTAAACAACCCCTGTGTTACAAAGGTCCCTCCATTACATAGTGTCCTTGTCATCAGAGATCGACTAAGGGAATTTTCCTCCCTACAGCGCCACCACAGGAGAGAAACAGCATTATGCCGTTCCCATTGCAATCAATGGGCTGTGTAACATGTAGCTTCTCCAGAGCCAGAGGTGCCCTTTGTAGCTGCCCTTGGCTCTGAAGCCACAGGTGCCCTTTGTAGCTGCCCTTGGCTCTGAAGCCACAGGTGCCCTTTGTAGCTGCCCTTGGCTCTGAAGCCACAGGTGCCCTTTGTAGCTGCCCTTGGCTCTGAAGCCACAGGTGCCCTTTGTAGCTGCCCTTGGCTCTGAAGCCACAGGTGCCCTTTGTAGCTGCCCTTGGCTCTGAAGCCACAGGTGCCCTTTGTAGCTGCCCTTGGCTCTGAAGCCACAGGTGCCCTTTGTAGCTGCCCTTGGCTCTGAAGCCACAGGTGCCCTTTGTAGCTGCCCTTGGCTCTGAAGCCACAGGTGCCCTTTGTAGCTGCCCTTGGCTCTGAAGCCACAGGTGCCCTTTGTAGCTGCCCTTGGCTCTGAAGCCACAGGTGCCCTTTGTAGCTGCCCTTGGCTCTGAAGCCACAGGTGCCCTTTGTAGCTGCCCTTGGCTCTGAAGCCACAGGTGCCCTTTGTAGCTGCCCTTGGCTCTGAAGCCACAGGTGCCCTTTGTAGCTGCCCTTGGCTCTGAAGCCACAGGTGCCCTTTGTAGCTGCCCTTGGCTCTGAAGCCACAGGTGCCCTTTGTAGCTGCCCTTGGCTCTGAAGCCACAGGTGCCCTTTGTAGCTGCCCTTGGCTCTGAAGCCACAGGTGCCCTTTGTAGCTGCCCTTGGCTCTGAAGCCAGAGGTGCCCTTTGTAGCTGCCCTTGGCTCTGAAGCCACAGGTGCCCTTTGTAGCTGCCCTTGGCTCTGGAGCCAGAGGTACCCATTGTAGCTGCCCTTGGCTCTGAAGCCAGGGGTGCCCTTTGTAGCTGCCCTTGGCTCTAAAGCCAGAGGTGCCCTTTGTAGCTGCCCTTGGCTCTGAAGCCACAGGTGCCCTTTGTAGCTGCCCTTGGCTCTGAAGCCACAGGTGCCCTTTGTAGCTGCCCTTGGCTCTGAAGCCAGAGGTGCCCTATGTAGCTGCCCTTGGCTCTGAAGCCAGAGGTGCCCTTTGTAGCTGCCCTTGGCTCTGAAGCCAGAGGTGCCCTTTGTAGCTGCCCTTGGCTCTGAAGCCAGAGGTGCCCTTTGTAGCTGCCCTTGGCGCTGAAACCAGGGGTGCCCTTTTTAGATGCCCTTAGCAACAGCCAGAGGGGCCCTTTGCTACAGCCAGAGGGGCCCTTTGTAGTTGCCCTTAGCTCTGAAGCCAGAGGTGCCCTTTGTAGCTGCCCTTGGCTCTGAAGCCAGAGGTGCCCTTTGTAGCTGCCCTTGGCTCTGAAGCCAGAGGTGCCCTTTGTAGCTGCCCTTGGCTCTGAAACCAGGGGTGCCCTTTTTAGATGCCCTTAGCAACAGCCAGAGGGGCCCTTTGCTACAGCCAGAGGGGCCCGTTGTAGTTGCCCTTAGTTCCAGCCAAATCTGGTTTAATTTAAGAATTTTTCATATACAAATGCTGAAAAAAAATGTGACTAGAATTTAGGTAGTCGATATTGCTATATTTTGCTTACTCTAATTTAAACAAAAATGGGGAGGCAATAATTTAAACATCTATTCATACGTGCAAAAAAAACTGCTGAATAACATGGAACTGTCCCAATTCTGAAGCTCCATAACTTGTATCCGTCGTCTTAGTGTGTGAGATTCAAGAGATGCAACTTAAATTAGAGAAGGCACACTTGGAAGCAACCCTAGCTGACCAAGAGAGAAGGTCACAGAGAAGGCATGCCTGGACGCCGCCTTAGAAAGTCTAGCAGCAAAGAGGGAGGCTGCAGCCGTCATCACAGAGGCAGATTCACTAGAAGCCGCTCAAAACCGGGAGCTGCATAGGCGAAACAGTGTGCAGAGTCTGGAGTTTCCACTGCAATATCCTCCACAACGCACATCTCAGTACGTTAATGAACTCCCTGACCCAAACTATATCCCTGATCTGGTACCAAAACGCGAACATGACACCTTCAGTGAAGAAGGCGGGAGCCATCAAGAGCCTCAGCTCCAGGACAGACACAAACTCGAAAATATTGCACAAATCAACTCTGCTAATGATACCATGCCCCTCAACAGGTAACAGACGTAAATCAACTTGCTCACACCTCGTACGTCAGACCGAAACAACACGACACCGGCTGGCACCACCCAGAGGATACTAACAGGTACGAATGCACCTCACATCACATCACTATCAGGGCGACTCATCACCAGTATACTCTGCTGAAAACCAGTTCACAACAGAATTTGCCAAGTTCTTGACATGACGTGAGCTAGTTGCCAAAGGACTAATGAAATTCACTGACCAAGTTGAAGGCTATAGAGCTTGGAAAGCTTCTTTCCAAAACATCACTAGAGACTTGGGGTTGCTACACAGGGAAGAGATAGACCTCTTAGTCAAGCACCTGGGAGAAGAGTCAGTCAAACACGCAGTAAGGATCAGAGACATTAATACAAACCACCCCGAGTTTGAGAGATCTCGAAGAGGCTGGATGAGTGTTACGACTCAGCAGAGGTAATAGAGAGTTTTGTTCAAAAGAATTGATGGCTTCCCTAAAATATCTAACAAAGAGCTCTAGAAACTGTGAGAACGTCGCGACCTGCTAATGGAAGTCCAAGTTGCCAAATGTGAAGACGACCTACAGGGACTTGCATTCCTCGACACAGCCAGAGGTGTGAACCCTATAGTCCAAAAATGGCCCTACAATCTGCAGGCGAAGTGGCTCACACATAGTTCCACATACAAATACAAGCACAGTGTTCCATTCCCTCCCTTCTCTGTTTTTGTAGACTTTATACACCAACAAGCGAGAATTTGAAACGATCCCAGCTTTGACTTTGCAATGTCATATGCCACACCGCCACCAGCAGCAAGTCCACACAGAACGTCTGTGGCGGTACACAAGACTAAGGTTTCTTCTCCAGGTTCCAATCACAGGTCTGTTGACTACTCCCAATCAGAGACAAAGATGCAGGACCCTGACAAGCAGTGCCCACTCCACCAGAAGCCTCATCCTCGCCTGAAATGCAGAGTCTTCAGAGGAAAATCTATGCCAGATTGCAGCAGCTTCCTGAAAGAACAAGGTATCTGCTACAAGTGCTGCTCGTCCACAGCTCATCTCGCCAAGGACTGCAAGGTCAGTGTAAAATGCACAGAGCGTGGCACCACAGCACATAACACAGCTCTACACCCTGACCCAGCTCCATGGAATACACAAAACACATCAGCTGACAGTGAAGATGGCGGGAGGAAAGGAACACTGCTACACCTACGCCAGAGATCACTTCACAATGAACAGAAGTCTGCAAAGGGACAATAGACAGTATTTCCTGTTCTAAGGTATGCCTCGTCAAAGTGTACCCAAAGGGCCATAAGGACAAAGCTATAAAACTGTATGTGATCTTGGATGATGAAAGTAATCGATCCCTGGCTAGATCAACATTCTTTGACCTATTCAATATTAAAGGGCCAAGCACTGCCTAGACTGACAATTCTGCCTACCACTACCTACGATCATCGAATGTAACCAGATTCTATACAACAGCTCTGAAATTCCTATGCCAGATGTAGCAATCCACCATGCTCACATAAAACACATAGCACACCTTATACCAGAACTCGACCATCAGTCACAGATAATCCTGCTGTTGGGAAGAGATATCCTGCAGGTGCATAAAGTGAGACGTCATATCAATGGACCCTACAATGCTCCCTATATCCAAAAGCTAGACCTAGGTTGAGTCATAATAGGAAAAGTAAGCCTGGGACGCATGCACGCCCCCTCTTCTGTGACAAGCATGCTAACAAATACTCCGGAGAAAGGACGCCCATCTCTGTTCCACAATTGTAATAAGTTTCACGTCAGAGAATTGCCACACAGCATCCAACTGCCCAATCATTTAATAGACTTTACACAAACAACAGTATAGTGTCGGGAGGCTGTGAGGATCAGATGGGTGCACAGTCTTCCAGAGAACTAAACAGGACAACCAAGTAGCAATGGTCCGTAGAGGGCAAGTTGTTCCTAGAGGTGATGGATAAGAGGCTTATTAAGGATGAGACCAACAGCTGGGTCGAACTCCTTCCCTTTAGAAACAACAGACCACATCTACAGAACAACAGAAATCAGACATTAAAGTGTTTCTCCTCTCTCAAACACCATCCGCAAAAGAAACCAGAGATGAGATCACTTTCTCCTTCATGTCAAAGATTCTCCAAAACTGTCATGCAGAGTTAGCTCCCACCATCAGACTCTGAGGAATGATGGTTCCCACCCATGTTTGGAGTGTACCACCCCAAGAAACCAGGCCAGATTAGAGTGGTGTTCGATTCCAGTGCCAAGTTTGAGAATATCTCCCTGAATGACATTGTACTCTCAGGTCCAGACGTCGAACTGCTGGGAGTACTTCTGCGCTTCCATAAGGATTCCATTGCCTTTATCGCTGACATCCAGCAAATGTTCCATGGTTTCCTTGTGTAAGAGAGAGACAGGAACTTTCCCAAGATTCTTCTGGTATAGAGACAATGTGACATTCTTAGTAGGATCAGAGTATTGTATGAGAGTGCACATCTTTGGAAATAGTCCTTCATCTGCAGTGGCCATTTACAGAGACAAAAGGACGGCTCAAGAAGGAGAAACAGAAGACGGAGCGGATGTCAGACAATTCATAGAAAGAGACTTATGTTGATGACTGTCTGAAAGCCATGCCTTCAATGAAACCACCATCAGTCTTCCCAGGAGAGCCAGGAGATGTAGGCCTGCTCAAACCTCAGGCTTCACAAAATAGCCTAACAGCCAAGAACTCATGGACGCATTCCCTTCTCAAGACTTATGTAACAGCCTCAGAGACTTGGACTTGGGGTCAGACCCTGCACCAATGCAACGTAGCCTCGGATTGCTCTATAATCTACGATCAGACGACTTTCACCTTTCAGGTCAGCCAAGGAGAAAAGCCTTTCACATGCAGAGGTGTTCTTCTGTCCATCATCAACAGTCTGTACGATCCCTTGAGTTTTGCAGCTCCTGTCACGATACAAGGCAAGGCCCTACTAAGAGACTTAACTAGAGAAACATCTGAGTGGGATGCACCTCTGCCACCGGATAAGAGAATCCAGTAGGAAGGATGGAAGAACTCATTAGCAGCCCTCTTCAACCTGAACGCGCCAAGACCATACACCCCTGTACAGTCAACAAAATACAAAGCCAAAAACTGTACGTATTCGCAGATGCTTCTGTCAAAGCAATTGCCGCTGTTGCCTACCTTAAACCAGTAGACTCCAAATGTCAGAGCAACATTGGGTTTGTTATGTGGAAGGCCAAACTTGCACCACAACCAGAGCACACTATACCCAGGTTAGAACTTGGTGCCGTATTCATGCCATTGAGTTAGCGGAATTCATCACATCCGAGATTGATATCGACCTGACACAGGCCAAGTTCTACTCAGAAAGCAAAGTAGTCCTGGGATGTATCCACAATGAGAATAGACAATTCTATGTTTATGTTAGTAACAGAGTGCTACGAATTAGGAGATCAGTTCATCCAAAACAGTGGCATTACATATCCACGGAGCAGAATCCAGCAGATCACGCAATTACAGCAGTCAATGCAAGTCAGCTAATGTGGCTTTCAGGACAAAAACGGTTATACGCTGAAGAACACTTTCCGGACACCTTTGAACTAGTAGGAGAGGACTCAGATGCTGAAATCTGCCCTCAGGTGTCTACATGTCATACATTGACTTCTGCTATCCAGCTTGGATCTCACAGGTTTGACAAGTTCTCAAGGTGGAAGTCACCTATTCGAGTCATTACCTGCTTGGCCCACATAGCTCGCTCGATCAAAACTGCCAGAACTTGTGATACAGAAAAATGTAAAGGCTGGCATCTTTGTATCTTGTTACAGTACGTTATCTCAGACTTGGATTTCTCTAGAAAGCACATCATCCTCACTGTTCAAAGAGAAATCTACTTTATAGAAATCCAATGTCTTACTAACAAATGTCAAATACCAGCGCGCAGCGTATTAAGAAAACTCGCCTCAACTCTTCTTCAAGCAGGATCAGCGAGGCTTACCCATGAAAGCCTAATCACCTTCCATACAATCCCTGATGAAGGAGCATAGCAGGCTCTGAAACGTGTTGGATGGATTCAATAAACCTGCAATAAATTGAAACTATTGGCTACGTGTCTTCTGTGGCAGCGCGGACCGGCAAACCATTGCCCTTTGAATTCTTGGATTATCTACCACATTGCACGTGGAGGTGTGGGTCCTGCAGCAGTCACCATTACATGCTTCTAATACTGGTTGTGTGCTACATAACCCGAAAAGGTGAGCAGTGATTATTGCGGCATCAGAGCCACTCTGCCTTTAAATGATAAGACCCTATTGCGCTTGCTTCATTTGCAGTGATTATATTGATTAATCACCTTCATGGCAGAATCCACAGCTATAATCAACACAAGACCCTTATTTCCAGTTCCTAATGACCTTGAGGAGCCCTGGTTATTGACTCCGGCTACACTCCTTACCCAGAAAACAGGACTGTCCAGTGCCCCTGCAGACATGTAAAAAGTCCTGCAAATACTTTCTGGGACAGGAGGCGCAAACAATATCTGTCTACTCTGCAGCCACGAACAAAGTGGCAATCTACCAGACCTAATCAGAACATAGGTGACCTCATTCTTGTCAAAGACTCCCAAGTTCACTGGAACCAGTGCCACTTGGTCTAGTTCCCACAACATTCCCGAGCAAGGACGGTAACATCTGCAAGGTTGAACTAAGAATAACTAAAGGGAATGAACCTAAGCCCGGTATCCGAACTGGTCCTACTGTTTCCCTCGGAAGAAAGGGATAGTGACAGCAGATGATGCCAGACGGGAAGTGTTCTGTCTCTGACATCAATTTATTTCTAAATGTTTGTTTTCTGCATAATGTTTATTATTAATTAGTATAGCTGAGAGATTTAGTTCTGCGACTTTAGTAAGTTAATAACCTTCATCAACTTGTAATGCTTTGGCTAAACTCTAGCAGCCAATTTCATGTTTGCCGTCTTATTTTTCTATTTTCTATGTCTGATGCTCCTCCCCTTTGCAATGCATTCTGGTAGATCAGTTTCCATTTTACTTTCATCCCTGGATGTAAGAAGACACCTCCACCACTGTTCCCATGTTATTGCACTTCCGGTATGTATTCATGCCTTGTAGTTATTTTCCACTCTAATGTTAGCCTAGCTTAGCCAGACGTAATCTACTGTAGGTCAGTTACTAGATCGTGCATATTGTATGATATGTACTCTGCTGTACGATGCACTGATTGTTTGTATTCACATTGTAGTATAATTTGTGTGTGGTAGAACTGGAATACAAAGTTCAATAAAAAGCACAGACTTCATCAGTCTTCTCATTGGACTCAGTATAAAGGTTTAGCTGTCTGTTTAAATTCATGTGCCCTCGGCCCATATAGGGAGGACAAAACAATTTTTTTTTAATATATATATATATATATATATATATATATATATATTTTTTTTTTTCAATTAAATGCATGTACTGAGGCTACAATCATTACTGGAAATTTTTTAATGAAACCCAGTTGCAAATTTGGCTTTTACAGACACAGTTTCCATGAGTATTCAACAGATGTGGCCTGTGGTCATAAAGCTAAGAGGCTCAAAAAGACAAATAAGAGTCACATTTTATCAGACACAGCTGAACATGCACTAGGAAAACTGTGCAATGTGTTTCCTGTATAAACAACTCAAGCAAAAGTCCTTAAAAAAATAAAAAATAAAACTTTAAACATCCCCATAGCATACAGTCATATAGGATTTCAGCCATCTCATATCTGAATGAAGGGGCGTAACTACAATAAATGGTAGAGGCTGCAATTGCACCCAGGCACTGGAGCCTAGGGGGCCCCGAAAGTCCCTTGGGACTATAGAAAAAGACCATCTAATAAAGATTTGCAATAATTGGGGGCCCCATTGGAGCTTTCACATTGGGTCCATGAGCTTCATGTTACACCACTGCCTGAATGCCGAAGAGACCCGGGTCCCATTTTCGGTAATACATATCAGCTTTATGCAACATGCTGTGGACAGTAACTTGCACACAAAAAAAGACACATAGGCCAACTGATATTGGGAAGTTTAGATAACAGAGAGGGGCATCATTTTTTTGCAGAAGCCACAACCCTACTGTCCTGGTACTTAAGGCGGCCACATTCAAAGCCACAGGTATTCAGCAAACAAGTGTTCATCTCTATTATTGACCGTGCAAATATGCTGACTGTAACATCAGAGCAAAGGATTGTTGAACCCAACAAAAATATAATTATTGGAAGCATATCGCAGGTGTAAACAGGGGATGTATTGCCGATAACATGACACCTACTTATGTGCTGGATTGTTCCGCATCTGGTGTAAACAGGACGGACCTGTAATAGTTAATGAATTAAGGAGCACGGATAGGTCAAATTTGTCATGCTCAATGTGGAGGCTCCTGTCTTAACCGAGTGTTGGGGAACATTAACCCCTTAGTGACAAAGAAATTTGTCATTTTTCATTTTCGTTTTTTCGCTCTCTCGGCTTCCAAGAGCCATAACTTTTTTATTTTTGATTTACCATATAATGTACAGGGAAATTGCAAAAAAATTCCAAATGCAGTGAAATTGCAAAAAAAAGTGCAATTACACGTTTGTTTTTTGGGTTTTGTAGTTGCAGTATTCACTATATGGTAAAACCGACGTGACCGTGTGATGCCTCGGGTCAGTACGAGTTTGTAGATCCCAAACATTTATACCTTTACTGGTATCTAGGTGGTGGAAAAAAATTAAAAAGCATGAAAAAAAAAAAAAACTTTGCACTTTTTGCGCCATGTTCTGCGACCCGTAGCATCCTCATTTTTCGGGATCTGGGGCTGGGTGATGGCTTATTTTTTGTGTCTCGAGCTGACGTTTTTAATGATACCATACTTGGGTGGATGCGCTGTTTTGATCGCCCGTTATTGCATTTTTTAGCATTGTTGCAGCGACCAAAAAAAACGTAATTTTGGCGTTTGAACCATTTTTTGCGCTACGCAGTTTACAGGTCTCATTATTTGATTCTTTATATTGATAGATCGGGCGATTCTGAACGCGGCGATACCAAATATGTGTATTATTTTTTTTTTTCTTTTAATACTTTTATTGTGGATAGGAGAAAAGGGGGGTGATTTGAACTTTTATGTGTTTTTTTTTTTTTTCAACTTTGTAAAAACTTTATTTGCTTCTTGATTCTTACTTTTACACAGCCCCTGTGAGAGGCATGCAGCTGCACTGTCAGATCGCTTCTGACACATACAGATGAGCTGCAGCTTATCTGCATCTGTCAGAGTCGCGGACCTGTTTTGGTTGGCAGCCCCTGCCAACCACAACCCAGAAGTGCTCCGTGACAGGCTCCGGGGACAAGCCAGGACCCCGGCCTGTCACGTCAGCACGGGAGATCCCGCGATACTATCGCGAAATCTCCCCTGGAGCCGGGTAAGCGCGCGCTGCACGCTCCTGCTCCCTTAGATCCCGCACTCAGAGATTGATGGCGGGATCTAAGGGATTAAACAGTGCCGATTGGCGGCGAGACCGATCGGAGCTGTTACTCCCACATCTCAGCTCCTGAGAACAGCTGAGATTTCGGAGCTTTGATGTGAGCTCCTGCACGGAGCTCACATGAAACACCCCCTAGTGGCAGCTGCCGTATATATACACGTAAGGCCGTCACTAAGGGGTTAAGGGTCCTTCTCGCTTGACTTCACTGCAGTGACCGTTAAAGGGCGAATTCTAAACTTTTAGAAGAACTCTAATACTGTGGACATTGCCCGGCGCCATCACGGAGCCCCTGGCTACAGGCGAGGCTGCCTATGCATCACACAATATTACCTGGCCGACGTGCTTTATGGCATCTATCGGGACATATATCATATTAAATAGGGGAAAGAAAAAAAGAAAAAAAATACATACGGCCTCAAAAAAAATTAGACCCTTTGAAGACGTATGTGCAGGCAAGGCACAGCAATCCATTCTGCTGCTAGGAATTTAACTAAATGACACCAAATCCTTCATGCTTGACACAGGGTTTACTTTAAGATCTGCTTACATAAATCACGTTGCAGATTTATGTAATACCTGAGAGCTCAGGAGGGTGAAGGAGCCCTATAACCCCTAAATGAGGATAAAGGAACCGCTGGGGGTGCAATTACTTTTTCAAAACCTACAAGTGAACAGATGATCTGTAAAATGTTTTTTGCGTTTTTTTTCTTGCAAATCCACAGCAAAATTCTAATACATTTTCCACTGTGCATTACTTTATCTGCAAAAACATGCAACATAACCAGACAGGAGTGCAGGTGACGTCACTGACGGAAGCTATAATGGCGGCTATATTGATTTTCATCCAACTTTATGACCTTCTATTTTTCTTCTGTGCATTATTTTCCTTAACTGTTGTGCAGGAAGAGTCGAGCTATATTCACACGTTGCATTCTGAACTTTTTTGCGTTACTGAACGTGTTTAATAATCTTGCATTTTGATAAACTGGGACCATGTGTTGAGTTTTTAACCTAAAAAAAAACTGGGTGATTTGATTCTTTTTATATACTTTAATTTGGATTTTTTTTTTTTTAAATAAGAAAGCTGCCGACACTCCCTAACAAGCAGTGCGAACAGGTGCAAAACGGAACATAAGATATTATAACAGACAGTGACACCATGTAATGATAAGGTTGCAAACCATAAATATGAGGATATAGAGTTTCAATATTGCTAAGAAAATATGAAAAATGAGACGCTTCGCATATAAAAGATGTCCATTGTATATCCGCCCAGTAGCCACCTTCCCCATTAGCCATAAGTTTTTTTATTTTCAATTAGCAGGTTCCTACTCACCCATACTAATAGAGGTTTTTTTTTTCCAAATCATATTTTTATTCTTTTTACATCATAACAAGTCATGTTGTAGTTGTAATTCACATAGCATGACATCATATATGTAACTATTCTGTTGACGAATACTCATTATAACAAATATAGTCCACCTCCTCTTATGTATAATGTTGTATCTTATAAGCTATATCAAATTCTGTAAATTGGCAACAGTCTCAATCATTATGTCTAATCAGCCATATTTCTGGCCAAGCCTTGGCCACTCTAAAGGATTTAGAAAACATAACAAAGCATTTTAGTAAACCAATAAAACAGCAAAACAGAAAAAGGAATTCAGGAAGGGGTGGGAAGAGGAAAGGGGACAGGGTTACCGAGTGTCTCACATGCAGATAGATTCAATATTGTGACCTATTTCGGTCAGATATGCCAACCACGCCATACGTACATGATCTCAATCCACGGAGGAAACCCAAGATTCCAGATCCGCAGAGTCCCTATAAACAAACCAAGATGTCCATCTCTCACGATGTCTTTCCAGGCAACCGGGGTCTCGTGAGGCATATGATGCCAATTCCTCCATCCTGCACACCTCATTGATCTCCGCTACCAGCTCCCACCTTGAGGGACATCTAGTCTTCTTCCACCACTTGGGTATAAGGCGCCTGGCCGACGTCAGAAAGAACCGTAGTAGACCTCCCTTAAAACCCTGATGGACATAGGATGTAGATTCAATAGAGCCATTTCTATAGTGAATGTTAACTTGAGAGCCGTTACCCGAGTATAGAGGTCATTCACATCTTTCCAAAAGGAGGATATCAATGGGCATCCCCACCACATATGAGTGTATGAGCCCACTCCCTCCAGGCATCGCCAGCATCGGTCCGAGACTTCCGGAAATATCCGGTTCACGTCAACAGGGCACCTATACCATCTCGCCATCACCTTATAATTTCTTTCCTGAGACATAGCAGAAAGGGACGCCCCATAGGTGGAGAGATAAATTTTTTCCCAATCTAATATAGACAATGTCCTATCCAAGTCATCCTCCCATCTTCCCACATACCCAGGTCTGTCCCCCAAGTCTGCATTCCTGTGTGTGTGGAATATGTTATAAATTACTGAAATCGCATGTGGTATATATGTCCGCTTGATGCATAACTGTTCGAAGTCTGTTAGGGAGCGTCTAAGGGAGGAGAATGACAGGGAACTCACATAGATGCATAGTCTAGCATACTGGAACCAAGTCCCCTGAGATAGAGGCGTCATGATAGGAAAGTCAGCTAGTGGTTTGAGTCCTGTCTGAGATATACAATCCCTGAGGGTCGGGTAAGCGGATTTAGTGAGACCCAAAAATGAGGTGCAGCCCGGATCTATTGGGAACGATGGATTATCGAACAAGAAAGTCAGAGGGCCTGGGCTTGTTGTAAGATGAAGCGAGCGGACCTGTCCCCTGAAGGAGTCAAGTAATTGCAGAGATAGGAACGAGCGAGTTTCTCGTCCCCTTGGTCCAAAGACCAGATCCATGCTAAAGGATCATATTGAAGTCCCTCCCTCTCTACATCTACCCATCCCCTTCCCCCTTCCCTAAAGAGATCCAGAAGGCACTTATCCATGGCAGCGTAATGATATAGTAAGGGGTCTGGGAGGCCAATTCCACCGTGGGCAATTTTCTTACTGAGGGTCTTAAAGGAAATTCTTGGTCGGTTATGGGACCACAAAAACCGGGTCCATCCCTGCTTCAATCTGGAGAAAAAAAGAGGCCGGCAAGTGGATTGGTATAGTTTGAAAATGGTAAAGTAGGCGTGGAAGAATATCCATACGTATGGTATGTAATCTACCCAGCCATGTCAACGGAAGTTTATTCCATTTGGCCAAGTCCGATTCCAAGAGTGTCAGCAAGGGCAAATAATTGTGTACAAAAAGTAGCAATGGGTCTCTGGATAGCCTAATCCCCAAATATCCCAAAGATTTCTCCTTCCATTTGAAGGGATAATCCCTGGCCAAAAGTGAAACCACCAAACCCGACAAAGTGATGTTAAGCATTTCAGATTTGGAGGGATTGATCTTAAAGTTGCTTAATCTACCAAATTCCGTCATATTTTCAAGTATATGGGGAAGGGATATTAATGGGTTTGTGATATATATAAGCAGATCATCCGTGAACAAGGCGATCTTATGTTCTTTCTTTCCCACTATAAGGCCCTGCACCGATGTGTCATTCCTCAGGGCACAAGCTAGGACCTCCATACAGGGAATGTAGAGTAGGGGGGACAGTGGGCACCCCTGGCGCGTACCGTTGTAAATTGAGGAGTCTGACAATACGCCATTAATTCGCAGGCACGCAGTTGGATGAGCATATAACGCCTTGATACGATGAAGCATAGTGTCACCTACCCCCAAATGACGTAGAACAGCAAACATAAATCCCGAGTGCACCCTGTCAAACGCCTTTTCTGAGTCTACTGACAGAATGCACATGGGTGTCGACTGTCTACAGGCGGCGTCAATTAAGGCCACAGATCTGATTGTATTATCCCTGGCCTCCCTGCCAGGGACGAACACCACCTAGTCTCGATGTATTGTTCCAGGGAGGAGATGTTTAAGCCTATTCGCCACCAACTTGTAATAGAGTTTTATATCCAAGTTGATTAAAGAGATGGGCCTGTAGTTACCACATATCGCCGCGTCCTTCCCAGATTTGTGCAGAACCACCACGTGTGCCATAAGTGCTTGAGCCGGGAAGGATCCGCCCGAAGAAATATCATTACATACTGACAGGAATATCGGTCCCAACAGAGCTACATATTTTTTATAGAAACCCGCGGAATATCCGTCCAGCCCCGGACTTTTACCATTTTTCATGTCCCTAATCCCGGCCTCAATCTCCCCCAGAGTAAAGTCAGTGGACAGCTGGACCTCATCCCCAGGGGACAGCCTGGGCAGACTGGCCTTACCAATATAGTCCAGAAAATCCTCTTCAGATGCTCGGGGGGCCTCCAGATTGTATAAAAGAGAGTAAAAATCTGTAAATCTATTCAGTATCTCGCTGGTTTTATGGAGCGTAGTGCCCTCTGGGTCCTGAATGCAAGGTATAAACGTTCTAGGGGGCCTGGGGTGGAGAGTCCTAGCCAATAGTTTTCCACTTTTGTTGCCTGACATATAAAAGCGAGATTTAGTCCAGTCCCTGTTCACCTTATCTTTTTGGTCCAGGAGAGATAGTAGCTTATGTCTTGTGGTAGATAAGAGGGAGAGGCCCTGTGGGGTTGGGTCCTCCTTGTGTCTCGACTCCAGCTCGGCAATCTGGGCAAGCAGGTCTTCTATGTCACATGACCTCTGTTTCTTGAGACGTGTGCCATGAGTAATAAGCACCCCCCTCAGAACACTTTTTAAGGCTTCCCATTTCACCGGACTGGGAGTCGGATCCGAGGAATGATCTATCATGAAATTTTTAATTGTAGTCTCAAGGTCCGAGTGACATGTCTGATCATTCAACAGGTTTTCATTCAGCCTCCAAGTAAAACCACTCCCCTTAAATGTAGACATGGTCAATTTAAGATATATTGGGGCGTGATCCGACCATAATATCGAGCCTATGTCAGTTGTCACCCCCCGATCCAGTAATGAATGCGATACGTAGAACCTATCTATCCTACTATATTTCGAGTGGACATGTAATAGAGGGTTTTTTTAAACCCAGAGAGGCATTGGCTTTGTGTAGGTACCCAGTAAGGGGACACGCTTCAACATGGTTACTGGGTGGATATAGACATGGCCATCTTTATATGCCAAGTGTCTCATTTTTTCATATTTCCTTAGCAATATTGAAACTACAGTGTTGGCCAAAAGTATTGACACCCCTGCAATTCTGTCAGATAATACTCAGTTTCTTCCTGAAAATGATTGCAATCACAAATTCTTTGGTATTATCTTCATTTAATTTGTCTTCAATGAAAAAACACAAAAGAGAATGAAGCAAAAAGCAAAACATTGATCATTTCACACAAAACTCCAAAAATGGGCCAGACAAAAGTATTGGCACCCTCAGCCTAATACTTGGTTGCACAACCTTTAGCCAAAATAACTGCGATCAACCGCTTACGGTAACCATCAATGAGTTTCTTACAATGCTCTGCTGGAATTTTAGACCATTCTTCTTTGGCAAACTGCTCCAGGTCCCTGATATTTGAAGGGTGCCTTCTCCAAACTGCCATTTTTAGATCTCTCCACAGGTGTTCTATGGGATTCAGGTCTGGACTCATTGCTGGCCACCTTAGAAGTCTCCAGTGCTTTCTCTCAAACCATTTTCTAGTGCTTTTTGAAGTGTGTTTTGGGTCATTGTCCTGCTGGAAGACCCATGACCTCTGAGGGAGACCCAGCTTTCTCACACTGGGCCCTACATTATGCTGCAAAATTTGTTGGTAGTCTTCAGACTTCATAATGCCATGCACACAGTCAAGCAGTCCAGTGCCAGAGGAAGCAAAGCAACCCCAAAACATCAGGGAACCTCCGCCATGTTTGACTGTAGGGACAGTGTTCTTTTCTTTGAATGCCTGTTTTTCTCCTGTAAATTCTATGTTGATGCCTTTGCCCAAAAAGCTCTACTTTTGTCTCATCTGACCAGAGAACATTCTTCCAAAACATTTTAGGCTTTCTCAGGTAAGTTTTGGCAAACTCCAGCCTGGCTTTTTTATGTCACGGGGTAAGAAGTGGGGTCTTCCTGGGTATCCTACCATACAGTCCCTTTTCATTCAGATGCCGACGGATAGTACGGGTTGACACTGTTGTACCCTCGGACTGCAGGGCAGTTTGAACTTGTTTGGATGTTAGTCGAGGTTCTTTATCCACCATCCGCACAATCTTGTGTTGAAATCTCGTGTCAATTTTTCTTTTCCGTCCACATCTAGGGAGATTAGCCACAGTGCCATGGGCTTTAAACTTCTTGATGACACTGCGCACGGTAAACACAGGAACATTCAGGTCTTTGGAGATGGACTTGTAGCCTTGAGTTTGCTCATGCTTCCTTATAATTTGGTTTCTCAAGTCCTCAGACAGTTCTTTGGTCTTCTTTCTTTTCTCCATGCACAATGTGATACACACAAGGACACAGGACAGAGGTTGAGTCAACTTTAATCCATGTCAACTGGCTGCAAGTGTGATTTAGTTATTGCCAACACCTGTTAGGTGCCACAGGTAAATTACAGGTGCTGTTAATTACACAAATTAGAGAAGCATCACATGATTTTTCTAACAGTGCCAATACTTTCATCCACCCCCTTTTTATGTTTGGTCTGGAATTAGATCCAATTTGGCTTTAGGACAATTCTTTTTGTGTTTTTTTCATTGAAGACAAATTAAATGAAGATAATAATACCAAAGAATTTGTGATTGCAATCATTTTCAGGAAGAAACTGAGTATTATCTGACAGAATCTCAGGGGTGTCAATACTTTTGGCCAACACTGTATATATTCTTATATTTATGGTTTGCATGCCTTAGCTTTGCAAAGAAAATATGAAAAAATTAGACACTTAGCATTTATGGATGGCTATTTGTATAACCGCCCAGTAGCCACCTCCATTAGCCATAAGTGGTTTTATTCTCAATTAGCAGGTTCCTACTCACCCATACTAATAGAGGTTTTTTTTAAATCCAGAGAGAAGCATTGACTTTGTGTAGGTACCCAGAAAGGAGAGACGCTTTAATGTGGCTACTGGGTGGATAAAGACATAGCCATCTTTATATGCCAAGTGTCTAATCTTTTCATATTTCCTTAGCAATATTGCAAGTCTATATTCTTATATTTACATTTAATCATGTCTTAGCATTTCAGAGTGCGGCTATTTTTTTTGTTTGTTACGATTTTTTAGGGGTATCTGAACCGGTCGGTGCTTGTTCTATATACAGCAGTACCACCTTATTGCACTATACAGGAACATTGATTGTCTCCTATGCCTGTGGCGGCTATGCGGGTTTCAAACCAAACCAAAAATGATACCTGATAATCAAGATTTGAAGCCATATGCAAATTAGTCTGGATGTGCAACATGCCCCAATGCACTTACAGGCTACTTTGCATGCATTTTATAAGTTTTATTTCATCAAATAAACACATGCAAGTGTCTCTTCATAGAGGAAGTAGATGAACTCTAATGCTACCTATTGAAATAGCAATCCTAGAATACAAAAAATGACCCTTTTGGCTTTTTGGATTGCTACTTCCAATAGGCTGCACTAGAGTTCAAGTCTCCTTCCTCGCTGAAGAGACACTTTGCATAATTTATTTTCCAGAGGAGCTTTAAGTCTCATTACTAGCATCCTGGATTGGCGAGTCACTCTCCACAAGGAGAACAGTTTACCCATTAAAATCAGATTAACACAACAAGGTTTTTTTTTTAATGTTTTTACATGAGCCCATACAGTCAGACCCATAAAACCTGCGCGTCAGAGCTGACAAGGCCGCAGAGTGCAGTTAATCTGAGGAAGGTCTTATGGTTGGGCTGAAACGTCACTTACATTTGGACAGGAAGAAACACATTGCTTATAAGCTGCGAGTGCCAAGTCCTTTCTATGCCTCGGATTGAGGTTGGGACCTATCATTATCAGGAGTGCCAGATCCTTTTAAACATATTTTTAACAACTCGAGATGAGAATCATCAAGTTTTAAACAGTTAAAGAGCAGATTCTACACTTTACTTACAGCCCGAGTGAAGGAAAAAAATCCTTCTTCCTTAGAAGTGCAAATAGCTCTTTAAGTCTGTGATTTATTGAATGACATTTCCGTCCTTAATGTCTGCTATTTATACAATGCCTTCCGTGTACAATCTTGCACCCCGCTGAGCCTACCTTATTACATTGCATGGCTGTAATGTCTTGCCTTTATACAAGTCTTCCAGCTTGATGCGTGACAGCAATACATCACAGGGGAATAGCTCTCATTTCTATAGCCGACATCCGCTGCAAACAGAGCAGGTGCGACCGGGACAAAACCTACTGGAAGCTGTCTCCCATCCACACAGGGACACCCGATGTCTGAATGGAGAGGGAAATTGTGGCGAAGGAGACCTTAAATATACTGAAAGAAGAACGTCTTGTGCATTAGCAACTATTGGTGCAGCATGCTATATAGCAGCGGTGCAAAAATCATGCAGTTATACGCCGAGGCATTTAAACAGGCCTTTACTGGGTGACTTGTCGCTCATGGTTGGGCGGTCGTCTGGAACGTCAATGCCATGGAACGACTGGTTGTGATCTCAGGCCTGGCTCCTATTCATCAGATGCAGATTTGTAGTAGATAAATCTGACCTCTCCTACCCCTATTCTAGGCCAGGGCAGGCACCCTAGTCACATATATACTGTAATAGACCACATAATGGATTTCCAGAGCAATGAATGAACTAGAAATATCAGCATAGAGCCGCCTCTCATATTCTTAGTAGTAATCGGGAACAAGCATTCTCTGTGACAATGGAGATTATCAGGCGGTCTAAACAGGCCGCCAATCAGCTGATGAACAAGCAGAAAGTTTCTTCATTGGGTATGATAAGTTTTAGGCTTGCCTAAGAATAGCCAATCTTTAAAGCATATTGGAGATTAAAGTACATACAGACTGGGAGGAATGGGACTAAGAATCAGCACATGTGAAAGAGACTTGGGTATACTAATAGATCACAGACTGGACATGAGTCAACAGTGTGATGCAGCAGCAAAAAAGGCAAACACAATTCTGGAATGTATTAACAGAGGCATACAGTCTACATCACTTGAAGTCACTATCGCCCTCTACTCCTCTGTGGTCAGACCTCATCTGGATACTGGGTCCAGTTCTGGGCTACACATTTTAAAATCGAAATCAACTAACTGGAGCAAGTTCAGAGAAGAGCGACCAGAATGGTGACCGGTCTGCAAACCATGTCCTATGAGGAACAGTTACAGGATTTGGGAATGTTTAGCTTGCAAAAAAGAAGACTGAGAGGAGACTAAATAATTGTCTACAAATATCTCAAGGGCTGTCACACTGTAGAGGGATCAGCTTTATTCTCATTTGCATGAGGAAACACTAGATGCAATGGGAGGAAACTGAATGGGAGGAGACACAGATTAGATATTAGAAAAAGTTTGACAGTGAGGGTGATCAACGAGTGGAACAAGCGGGCATGAGAGGTAATGAGTTCCCTTTCAATGGAAGTCTTCACACAGAGGCTGGACAGACATCTGTCTGGGATGATTCAGTGAATCTTGCTTTAAAAAGGAGGTTGGACCAGATGATGCAGGAGGTCCCTTCCAACTCTACCATTCTATGATGATTGTTGTGCGTGCATGGAAGGGTGGTCAGCCTGACTAAACAGTCTGTTATAAAGTAGAAAAAAAGTCAGCACTTCCTAATTTGCAAGTCTGAATAGGTGCATACTGAACGAAAGAGGGGATAGAGGGGGGGGAAAGAGGGGAGCGAGAAGGGGAAAGGGAGAGAGAGGGGGGGAAAGAGGGAGAGAGAAGGGGAAAGAGGGGAGAGAGGGGAAGAGGGAGAGAGAGGGGAAAGAGGGAGAGAGAGGGGGAAAGAGGGGAGAGAGAAGGGGGAAAGAGGGGGAGAGAAGGGGAAAGAGGGGCGGAGAGGGAAAGAGGGGGAAGAAGGGGAAAGAGGGGCGAGAGAAGGGGAAAGAGGGGCGAGAGAAGGGGAAAGAGGGCGAGAGAAGGGAAAGAGGGGCGAGAGAAGGGGAAAGAGGGGCGAGAGAAGGGGAAGAAGAGGGGCGAGAGAAGGGGAAAGAGGGGCGAGAGAAGGGGAAAGAGGGGAGAGAGAAGGGGAAAGAGGGGAGAGAGAAGGGGAAAGAGGGGAGAGAGGAAAGGGGAAAGAGGGGAGGAGAGGGGAAGAGGGGAGAGAGGGGAAGGGGAGGGAAAAGAGGGGAGAGAGAAGGGGAAATGGAGAGACGAGGGGTGAAGAGAGAGAGAAGGGGTGAAGAGAGAGAAAGAGGGGGGAGGAATGAGGAAAAGAACACACCCCTGAGCTGTTCTGGGCATGCTCAGAGTGAACTCCTGATCTGTCCTGGCTGCATTTACCAGTGGCTGGATGCGGCCTTACAGGCAGTAATGTGTAATTTTGACGCATTATGCCTCATCACGACACATCAGGATTTTTCAGGCAAGCCCAAACCGCAACATTCTGTGGTCAGGGGTGCAGCGGAAACGCTGCACTCGTCTGCATCAGGCGAAATCCTGATGTCACCTGAAGTCCCCATGTTAAATATAGGGACACAGGCCTGATCAGAAGGCATCAGGATTTTGCCTGATACCGATACAACACCCCAAAAATACAGATGTAAAAGCACCCCAAGCTGTAATGCATGTTCATATTTCTGTGTACACCGTTTGCACCCCAACTTTGGGTATTAATTGGATGCTCGGCAGGATATTTAACAGCCACAAGGTGAGTCTGACTGGGGCAAAAGATTGGAAATTTTAAAAAAAACAAAAAAAAAAAAAACTCAAGTAACGGCTACAATATCAGATCATATTAAAAGAAAATATATAAAAATAGTTTTATGCAATATCAGATCATATTTAGGAGTTTAACCTTCGGCATTTAAAAGGGTTGTGTTTTGGGCTTTAAAAAAAAGGTAATATTCAGGTATGCAGAGACAAACAGGGGAGGGCATGAAAGTGGGTGGGGGTAGGGTATGGGGAACGTACGGTTTGTTATGTTTTTGTTTGTTAAAGACGACTACAATATGTATCTATTCGGAACTGCTTTTTCCAATTTTGTATGTTACGGGAAAAATTTAATAAAATATATTTTTTTTTAAAAAAAAAAGGAAATATTCCCCCTAAAGGCAGCAGATTAGTGTTGCGGCCAGTGAGTGCACATTTCCAGCATAGCGAAGAAAAACTGAGAAGTAAAAAGATAGTGAGGCCTGATGAGGAGGGGATCAGGACAAGGGAGAAGTTTGTGTCTTCTTTTTAATCCTAAATAACCTCTGACTTCAGTGACCACACTATAGGGTGAAGCGTAGGTTTGCACATCCCAACAGGATGCTCTATTACACTGATCTGTATGGACACGCGCCATAGGTCTGTGAAAAACGAGATAGAACTCCTATATTGTGTATAGAATGCAGCTACAAACTTTCTTGGCTTCTTACTCGGCACAAACACCTCGGCACAATTACACAGAGCCACGCGCTGCCTATAATAAGGTGCCTCTGGCCGATGCGTCCGGTGAGTGATTGCAGAGGTTCTGGGTAATTGAAGCTGGAGAAGTGGCCATCTCATCTACACCGGGGCGGCGCTCCCACATGGTGGACCGAGGCCTCGGCTCACTATAAACCTGTCCAGACGAGGCTGTTAAAAGCAGAACTTGAAACAAATGTGGATGAAGAGTGCGAATGTGCGATTCTTATAATTAAAGAAACATTTAATTGTTCAGGAGGAGTAAAAGGCCGATAAGACCGGACCGAGCAAGAGTCATCCAAACTGATTCCAGACGGTCCTAATAAATGATAATATTCTGGAAGTGGGCGACAGTAATATAATAGCACAATAAAACAAGGAAACTAAAGTGAGCATATAAACTGCTGTAAATGAATAAGGAAAAAGAAATAAAGTATATACATAGACATGGGGTACTTTGTAAAAAGTGTTCTTGATTTAAAAAAAGTGTAAAAGCCAAGATGTAACTCAATCGGGACAGTCCTACACTCTCTAATATTAAAACCTTACCAGGTGTGAGAACCAACCTCAATGACAGAGAGGCACCAGGTCCAGCATATGGACCACAATGTGAATAATGGTAGTGAGGCACCTGGTTCCAACTATGGACCTCAATGTAAATAAGGGCAGAGAGGCATCAGATCCCGACAATGGACCTCAATGTGAATAAGGACAGAGAGGCACCAGGTCCTGACTATGGACCGCAATGTGAATAATGGTAGTGAGGCACCTGGTTCCAACTATGGACCTCAATGTAAATAAGGGCAGAGAGGCACCAGATCCCGACAATGGACCTCAATGTAAATAAGGACAGAGAGGCGCCAGATCCGGACTATGGACCTCAATGTGAATAAGGGCAGGGAGGCGCCAGATCCAGACTATGGACCTCAATGTGAATAAGGGCAGGGAGGCGCCAGATCCAGACTATGGACCTCAATATGAATAAGGGCAGAGTGTGACCGGGGCCCGACTATGGACACCCACACAGTGTTAGCTATAAATGAAATGCCCAGCTCAGAAAAAGGGAACCATACCTTGTTTGTACTGAATAGGAGTAACTAAAGCAAAGCGTAAAAATAGGAGCTGGACTATAATAAGTCGGTATAAATGCAAAGTTTTCCCAGCTGTCAAGAGCCTCAGTGATTTGTAGTTTTGGGAATAGTAACAAAATAATGAGAACTTCTGAAAAAAGAAGTTTAAAAAGGTCCAGAGAACAGTCTTTAGAAGGGTTTTCCATATTTCCATTAACACTTGCAGTTTGCTCTTAAAAACAAGCTTTGCCTAACTCCCCCACCCTAGGTGAGCATCCGCAGCTCCTCTGGGGGGGTCTGTTACTGTCTGCAGCCAATCGATAAGCTCAGTGACTCGGCCAAAGTTGACAGCGCCAGCCGCTCAGAGCAGATGAGCTCACCGATATGTTGACAGCTCTGCAGCCAAACATCAGCAGACACTGGGAGCAGTGGCGATCACTCAGGATGGACCTGGGGAGGGCAATAATACACTTTTTATTTTTAAAGTAAACCACACCTGGAGAAAGGGGTCTGAAAATCCTTTAAAAAAATTAAAATAAAAAAATAACAGTCCTTGCGTTACAAAATGTACATATCACCAGATCAGATATTGGGAACACCAAGTGACAATATGGCCGACTATTAAACTCTAGAATTTGCCTAGTTATCTACCCATGTAATACCCCTAATTGTTGTAGGACTACGAAGATTTTCCTGCTGAGAAACATTGGATAACTGGGAGACAACTTGTGATTTTATGCAGCATTTTAAGCACTGTACAATGCTAATTTAAGGTCTTTTCTGAAACCTTATGACATACTGTAGAAAAAAAATAATCACAAAATTTAGGACACCCCGCAGACATGCAGCCGTCTGTGTCTCAGCAGTTTGTGCTCCAGATTTTTGCCTTCAGGTACATTTATTAGTCTGGAATAGTAGCCGTCAGGCATCAGCCTATGCTAACCCCCTCCGGTCACTAAGCGGCTTCGTGCTATCGCAGGACTATCTGGCAGTCAATTATAGTAAGAATATGTCTCTATAATCCCATTCTGTCCAGAAAATGTACTTTAAAGGGAACCAACCAGCAGGTTTTGGCCATATTAATTAGAAGTAGTGCTGCTGATTTAGAGGAATAAACTTATACCTTTAGGCTGGAATCACACTGTCCGTGTGATATGCGAGGCAGTCGGACGAGTCTTGGATCAGTCACCTGGTACGGCCTCTCTCTGTCAGGACGGGAGCGTCAGCTGTTTGTATTTCTATGCAGCTCCAGAGAGGAGGAGGCTG
Organism: Allobates femoralis; assembly: GCA_033576535.1. Classification (NCBI taxonomy): domain Eukaryota; kingdom Metazoa; phylum Chordata; class Amphibia; order Anura; family Aromobatidae; genus Allobates; species Allobates femoralis. Next base: position 822,254,248 of record JARQOC010000003.1, read on the forward strand.
TTCAGGGTTAATGATCAGACACTCGTCCGAAAGACTCGCATCCCACACGGACAGTGTGATTCCAGCCTTAGATAAGAAATCTGCTCCCCGATTGTAGAATAATTCTTGTTCAACCTTCAGAAATGACATCACTGGTGCAGCAGCTTGAGCATCGGGGAGGGACTTTGTGGGTCGGGTTCAAGATATATATTTTGCGCAGCCGCAATTACCAGCTGTTGATGGCACAAGAGCATTGCTACTGTAACATAGTCGATGAAATGGCGCTAGAATCAGCGCATGTATTTACCATATCTCCTTCATCATTTTATTGAGGACATTGACGGGATGAAAGAGCTGCGGCACCGCATGCGCACATTGAGTTTTTTCTTCATCTGCGCATGCGCCGCCACCGCTCATAGCCCTATCCACAGCGTACTCAGTAAAATGCCACATCAAACATCCAAAGACCTGACAAACAACCTGGAACAATCTGGAGTCATGGTTTCAACAAGTACCATATGCCACACACTAAAACAAGCAGATCTTTATGGGCGAAGACTAAGGAAAAAACTATTGCTGAAGAAAAGACATAGAACATATTCCCAGAAGGATTGTGATTTGTCAGGGATCTGTTTGGCAAAGATCACTCGTTCCTTTTTGTGGACAGATGAAACAAATATAGACCTTGTTGGCAATGCAAAGCAACAATTTGTTTACAGTCGGTGCAATGAAGCTTTTAAGGAAAAGAAAAACCTACAGTTAAGCATGATGGAGGATCCCTAATGCTGTGGGGTTTCTTTGCTTCACCTAGCACTGGAAGTCTTGACCGTATAACGGGAATAATGAAATCAGGGAGTTATCAAACGATTTTAGAGTGGAAATGTTTTACCAAGTGTAAGAAAACTTGGTTTGAGTGAAAGATCATGGGTTCACCAGCAACGAAATCACCCAAAACACACATCCAGAAGTACACCGGAATGGTTGAAAACGAAAAAAAAAGGACTTTTTAAATAGCCAGCAATAAGTCCTGACCTCAATCCAATTGAAAATCTTTGGGGAGAGGTGAGATCTGCCATTGGGAAAAAGAAACCTGCAAACATTCAAGAGTTTGACCAAACTGCAAAGGAAGAGTGGGAGAAAATACAAGCGAAGAAGTGCAAGAAGCTCATAGATGGCTACAAGGAACATTTGGAAGCTTCAATAATGCCAAAGAGGGTGCAACCAAGGATTGATTTGGGGCCTTTATTGCTGCAAATGCTGTTTATTCTGTTTCTTCTTTGAAATTGCATCATGTAAATTGACAATGTTTTATTGTTGTATTAATTTGGACCGCTAACTAAAAGATCCTGAGGATATAACATTTATTTCTGAAGATAGACTGTACAGTCTATAAGAAACTGAAGGGGCCAATAATGGTATATATGGGAGTTTCCCCTGACATGACTGTTGACCAAACGATCAGCCGAAGCATAATCCAGCTGACAGCCATCTATGTGTAGTGCCGGCCATAGAATCAGTAGGGGTCCCAGCATGCCCCCAACAATCAGCAGGTTGAAAAAGGTGACCAAGGGGTTGTCCCAACTTAGTAAGTTGACACATAAGGCATTGCTGAAATATTCTGCAAAAGTGCTGGGCTGTCACATGTGACTGTTGCGAATCTACAACTCTCAGCATGTTCGAACAGTCATTCTGAGTGTTGTAGTTTTACGAAAGCTGGAACGTCACAGGTTGGAGACCGCCATACACAAAATACATTTTTGACACGTACTTTGTAGCTTTACATTAGCTATCAAAACCACGGAAACGTTAATCAGTTTCTCTCCTTTATGGGCCCCTATTACACCGTATCGCAGAACTTACTCTCAGAGATCCATCGTTTGCCCCCTCTTCACACAATTACTACCATAATCCAACATTTTTAGTCGACCGATGATGAAAAATTGCCTTCTATAAATCCAGCCTCGGAGACGGCTTTTCTTTTTCTCCAACATATGCACCAGCTCTAATGAGGTCTCTTGTCACAGTCCCCGGTATCTGACAAAGGCAGGAATCAGGAGTCTGCTGGTGTAACCATGTACGTATGTGCTGGATATTTAATGGATGCACAGTAATGTGGCTGTGTATACGGATATTTATCTCTTAAATGTTACCCTATTAATCACTCGGGGGGACTCGCGAGGGCGATGGATTTTTAAGTGTAAATAAGCGCTGCAGAATATTTAACTCTGCACATAGTCTATTTAAAAAGGGCAGAAAAGAAAAGTACAAGGACCAGGCAGAACACCAGGAAAATCGAAGAAAAGCTGTCCACCTATTAGGGGATTTATCCATAATGAAAGCGGTGGCACAGGTCATGTTAACAACTAAAAATCCAGCTATTCATCCCTGCTCTTTAGATTCTATTTTATATTCTATTGCAAAAAAAAAATAAGAACTATATAAAGAAATGTTATGTATTTGTTCCAGGAGATCAGCTATGTTCCCCAACCTCTTGTGTCTGGCAGTAAGACAACCAGCTGCAGCAGGAGCCTCCCCCACATCCATTCACTGCCTTATCTGCGGTGATCTTTTCCGATCACAAGAAAAGAAAAGAAATGTAACAGATGACTCCATGTAATAAAAAAACAAAATTTAAACAAAGAAAATAATAATCCAAAGGGTTCACAACCACTCAAAAAGCATAGAAAATAGAATTATTCTTACCATTAATTCAGTTTCTAGGAACCTTCCACGACAGCATAGGAGGTAGCCTCGCCACGCCCTAATTGGGACAGGAAGCAGAAGAGGTTAAAAGGACCCTCCCACCTCCCACTAGCCAGTGTCTTACAAAGAACCATAGCCTGAGAGCAATAATAACAGTAATACATTCCAGGAAAAATCGAGGAATATAGGGAGGGAAATAAGTGCTGTCGTGGAAGGTTCCTAGAAACCGAATTAACGATAAGAATAATTCTATTTTCTCTAGTCACCTTCCACGACAGCATAGGAGGCATACCAACGAACTAATACTTAGGGTGGGACTACAGCCTGCAGGACTATCCTGCCAAAAGCCAAAACCCCAGGGGAAGCCAGGGCCAGACAGTAAAGCTTCGGGAAGCATGCAATGAACCCCAGGAAGCAGCTTAGCAAATCTGCTCCGGAGAAGCCCCAGCCCCTGTCCCCCCAGGAGACAGAGGGAAAACTGGAGAAACGAGCAGGAACGGCTGGGAAAGGAAGGAATCCGGAAAGACATTCCGAAACCAGGAGGTGAAAGTACTTATAGCCATTGCCTCGCCCGTATGACGACCAAAGGCCGGACGACACATAGAGCCACACGCCAGGACGCCCACACTCCAGAGCACCGCACTATGGACAGCAAAATAAAAGAAACGAAGGGTCCAGGTGAAGAACAAAGCAGTCATCCAGGACAGACAGCGACGGGTCCTGGCCAGAGAAAGCCTGAAGCCCCCCCAACACATCGGCCAGAAGCAATCGCCAGCAGAAACGCCAACCCGTTAGACAACAATGGATATCACAGGAGGACAGAGGTCCAAAGGAAGGGCGAGAAAGCCCAGTCAGGCCAACAATGAGGACCCAGGAGGGCGGAAGAAGCGGAGTCCAGGAACAAACACGACAAGCAGACCCCAAGCATCGCCAAACCAGCGAAGAATTGCCACCTCTGTAGCAAACCTAGAACCGAACGCCAAACCCGGCACGTACAAAGTGCCGGATCAAAGATGCCGGCCCCAACCACATGTAGGAGGAAAAACTCTTCACACACCGCACGACAAATGCCGAAGTGACCGGAATGCGGAACGTCCGCAAGGAGGCCACCAACTCGGCCGACAGGCCCAGAGGCCTCAGCCGTGGCCCTCAGAAACCCTGCAGCTAAGTTGAGCTGCAGCGGATTCGAAGGAACAGATGACCACGAGATAGCAAGCCGAGGTCCGAATGCAAAAGGACTGGTCCACTGACCTAGAGCGCCATGAGAAGGATGACCAATACCACCTCGGTCACAGAGGGGCCCCCAGAACAGTGGACTCCTGACCAGACCCTCCCCAGGAATCTCACGAAAAGGGAGAAGGGGGACAGGAAGCCAGAAGCAATAAGAAAAAAACCCCGTCTGGGAGAAAGAGGTCCATCCCCCACCAAGGCCTCAACTCGAGGTTCAGGGAGACATAGGCTGCTACAGTATGAATCGCACTGGAGCAAAAAAGGACGAGCTCCGGGCATCCCAACTGGCGACCAGGGAGCAGAACACCGCTCGGACCAGGCTCGCCCTTCCCGGGAGGACCTCCCGGAGGCTGAAAAAAACCTGCCTGAAGGGGTAGGGATCCTATCAGGCGGACTACAGAAGGAAGAGGAGGAATGCGGTCGGACGAATACAGAAAGCATCGCCCAATGGCTAGTGGCCCACAGTTGCCAGGGAACGGGGCCTGCTAGGAGGAGAGCCTGTAGCCAGCATGTGTCATCCCTAGATCATGACTTGGACGATATGTACAGCTTTCGGAAAGACCCTCAGAACCCCCCCGCAAGCGGCGAAGTCAGCCACTGGGGGAGAACATACCAGCATTTACGGATCTCAGAGAGACCAGTCCAAGAACCCACTGCGGGCAACAGGCGAAAATGCCCAACACAGAGAATTCCGAGGCGTAATGCCTCCTGGGGAATATGAATATACCATTAGAGCCCGTGGTGCCTCGGGTAGGAGGCTCAAACACCGGACCGGGGAAGAAAGGCCGAGGTCGCCCTTTTACCCCATCCCCCACCGAGCCACTGAGAGGCAGAGTACATCAGCTGCAGCGGACAAGGCACGAGGAGCTAGTCTATGGCCTACAAGGGAACTCCACCCTGGCTAGGAGGTCCGAGGCACAGAGTGCCAAAGGGACCACCATCTGGTAGGCCGCACCGGAAGAGCCTTGCGCTCAGTTGCCTGGTACATAAAGGCAACAAGGCCAGGCCCAAACACCAAGAACCCAATGAAGGGTAGAGAGCAGAGTCTCATCAAGGCACTCCTCCAAGGCAGCCACAAAGTCCGTCAGGCGGAGACGGATAGACAGAGATACAGGCTGCCAGACGGACCCAGGCATCTGCAAGACCCCAGGAAGCCCACCGGAGAAAGGGAAGGAAGACAAGGAGCTCCACCCTAGGGAGCCCCCTGAAGGGAGCCCAGTTGGCCATCGCCCAGGAGACATGCGGAGGCCGAGTACACCCGAACGGGAGACAAAGAAACCCCCCCCCAGACAAAGGCAGAAGGCCCACAACCATGCAGCCCATCTGGCCCAGGTGGGAGGCAGCCTCAAAGGGGAGCGCAGTCTTGTTAGTGACATGCCGACCTGCACCCCCCCTGGGACATCCCCGTGAATCAGAGATGCCACGAGAGAAACCAACTACTGGGATTACCCCCTGAAGGAATGATCAGGAAAGTTCCAATTCTGAACTGGTAGAAAGGACTGGAAAGCTGACTGGTCTGGCAGCTCCAAAGCCGCCAATATCCCCAGACGGTAGAACTTTCCCATAGAGCTCTGACCGGCCCTAGCCGGAGTCAGATGGGTCCTGCTGCCGTTTCCTCTTCTCGGGAGACGGAGGAGCCAGGACTGGGGTGGGAGCAGCCGTAGGCAGGGAAGCCAAAGAGGCCCGAATCTCATGCTTCACCATTGAGCGCAATTCCTCCACCAGAGAGGGGTGTTCAGCCCGAACCACATGATCTGTACACTCATGGCAGAGTTTCTTATCCCAGGGGGAAGAAAACTTCCTATTGCAGACCGGGCAACGCTTCCCACCGGGCTTTTTTACTGCTGGCTTCTCTCCCTGTAAAACACAGAGAGGGCGCCATAAGCATCAGCCTGAGTACAGGCACACGGACCCCCCCCTCGGCACAGACTTACTGTGGCTGGGGTAGAGCTGGTCTCAGCAGCTGGATCAGCCATCCTGCAAATAGAGGTGCTCACCTGACTGCTGACTTCAGGGCAGCTTAAGTGACCTAAGCCTGTCCCACCGCTTCAATCAGAGTGCCCCCATCCCCCCTGCAGGGTCCGGAGCAGGCCGCACCATCGCCGGGCGTGTTCTGCACGCTGTCATTCCGGCTCCGACCGCCGGAACCGGAAGCGCCGTCCTCGGGCACGGGAACCGGAAGTGACGCCCGCCGACGACACATCCGGCCGGCCGCGACAGCGCGCACGCGCGAGGGAAAAGCCGGCGGGCCCAGGGAACACCGAGAGGCCGCCGGCGGGGCTCCCCCACCCCGCATCACCTCCGCAGAGGATCTGGAGGAGTGGAGGACGGTCCTGTCGCCCAAAGCCCGCGGCAGGAGCAGTAGGAGGAGGGGAGCCGCAGCACCGACCAACACTGCCCGGCTATCCAGGTATGCTGCAGTCGCCGGCCCCACAGCATAGGAGAACACAAAAACCTCTCCATGCCCCATGGGGACAGGAAAGACACTGACTAGTGGGAGGTGGGAGGGTCCTTTTAACCTCTTCTGCTTCCTGTCCCAATTAGGGCGTGGCGAGGCTACCTCCTATGCTGTCGTGGAAGGTGACTAGAGAAAAAAAACACTAAAATATAACCTTTAATTATATTATTAAAACCCAATTTACTCTAAAAAGATAATGACAGTATGTATATAGATAAAAGGAAAAAGGGCACGCGTCAGAGTTAATGTCCATTTTGTTGGAGTCAGAGTCAGGGATTTAAGGAGTCTGAGTCGGAGATTTGGCTTACCGACTGCACAGCCCTGATGAGGGGCACAACAAACTCTAAAATGGCCCAAATAGTATATAGTCCAACCTACAGCAGGGGTTGGCACCCCTAAAGTCAACTTTGTGCCACCACTCCATGAGGACTAACCCTTAGAGACCCCAATAATGCCCTACAAAGGAGAAAAATAGGCATATTACCCTGTCCAAGAATCACTCCAAAAATGCATATATACACCACAGACCACCGGAAATTCTCTAACACTGAACAAGAGAGAGAGAGAGAAAACCTAGATCGCTGTGATTCTACCCCATATGGGGTTAACAGCCTAAATTAATATGGCGTCCCCACTGAATAGAAGGCTGAGCCTCAAAGGCCCTATGAAAGGCCTATGGTGGCTCAGTGATTAGCACTGCTGCCTTGTTGTGCTGGGGTCCTGGGATCAATTCCCACCAAGGACAACATCTGCAGTGGAGTTTGTATGTTCTCCCTGTGTTTGCGTGGGTTTCCTCACACACTTGAAAGACTGATGGGAGGTTTGGATTGTGAGCCCCAATTGGGACAGTGTTGCAAATTTATTGAAGTGCTATGGAATTAATAGCACTATATAAATGAATACATATTATTATTATAGATAAATAGATGGCAGTAGATGAGAAAATAAATAGGGGAGCAATTCGTCACATGTAGACACACTCATAATATTGTATATTTGCACTGGAGAAGGACGCTATACAGGGATGTACCAAAACAATAAAACAAATCATGACCGGATAAATAATAATAATCCACTTAAACTCTGTCAGACAAAAGAAAATATAACAACAACTCAAATATATTGGCATAGAAAGTCGTCCCCCCATGATGTTCAGTATCCGAACTCAACGCATTTCCACCCACATTGTGGGGTTCATTGGGGGATCCATAGAAACATAGGACAGATATCCAGAAGAGAATTGATGAAGCACCAGGTAGCAATGACCAGCACAATGGCTGTGAAGTTAGTAAGCCAAACACCCGCCTCCTCAACCATGGCTGTGAAGTAAGCCAAACACTCGCCTCCTCAAACATGGATGTGACGTAAGCCAAACACCCGCCTCCTCAACCATGGCTGTGAAGTCAGTAAGCCAAACACCCGCCTCCTCAACCATGGCTGTGAAGTAAGCCAAACACTCGCCTCCTCAAACATGGATGTGACGTAAGCCAAACACCCGCCTCCTCAACCATGGCTGTGAAGTCAGTAAGCCAAACACCCGCCTCCTCAACCATGGCTGTGAAGTCAGTAAGCCAAACACCCGCCTCCTCAACCATGGCTGTGAAGTCAGTAAGCCAAACACCCGCCTCCTCAACCATGGCTGTGAAGTCAGTAAGCCAAACACCCCCCATCTCAACCATGGCTGTGAAGTCAGTAAGCCAAACACCCGCCTCCTCAACCATGGCTGTGACGTAAGCCAAACACCCGCCTCCTCAACCATGGCTGTGACGTAAGCCAAACACCCGCCTCCTCAACCATGGCTGTGATGTAAGCCAAACACCCGCCTCCTCAACCATGGCTGTGACGTAAGCCAAACACCCGCCTCCTCAACCATGGCTGTGACGTAAGCCAAACAACCGCCTCCTCAACCATGGCTGTGATGTAAGCCAAACACCCGCCTCCTCAACCATGGCTGTGAAGTCAGTAAGCCAAACACCCCCCTCCTCAACCATGGCTGTGAAGTCAGTAAGCCAAACACACCGCCTCCTCAACCATGGCTGTGAAGTAAGCCAAACAGCCGCCTCCTCAACCATGGCTGTGAAGTCAGTAAGCCAAACATCCGACTCCTCAACCATGGCTGTGAAGTCAGTAAGCCAAACACCCGACTCCTCAGCCATGGCTGTGAAGTCAGTAAGCCAAACATCCGACTCCTCAACCATGGCTGTGATGTAAGCCAAACACCCCCCTCCTCAACCATGGCTGTGAAGTCAGTAAGCCAAACACCCGCCTCCTCAACCATGGCTGTGAAGTCAGTAAGCCAAACATCCACCTCCTCAACCATGGCTGTGAAGTCAGTAAGCCAAACATCCGACTCCTCAACCATGGCTGTGAAGTAAGCCAAACACCCGCCTCCTCAACCATGGCTGTGAAGTCAGTAAGCCAAACACCCGACTCCTCAACCATGGCTGTGAAGTCAGTAAGCCAAACACCCGACTCCTCAACCATGGCTGTGAAGTCAGTAAGCCAAACACCCGACTCCTCAACCATGGCTGTGAAGTTAGTAAGCCAAACACCCGCCTCCTCAACCATGGCTGTGAAGTAAGCCAAACAGCCGCCTCCTCAACCATGGCTGTGATGTAAGCCAAACACCCGCCTCCTCAACCATGGCTGTGAAGTAAGCCAAACACCCACCTCCTCAATCATGGCTGTGACGTAAGCCAAACACCCACCTCCTCAACCATGGCTGTGAAGTAAGCCAAACACCCGCCTCCTCAACCATGGCTGTGAAGTCAGTAAGCCAAACATCCGCCTACTCAACCATGGCTGTGAAGTCAGTAAGCCAAACATCCGACTCCTCAACCATGGCTGTGAAGTCAGTAAGCCAAACACCCGACTCCTCAACCATGGCTGTGAAGTCAGTAAGCCAAACATCCGACTCCTCAACCATGGCTGTGAAGTAAGCCAAACACCCCCCTCCTCAACCATGGCTGTGAAGTCAGTAAGCCAAACATCTGACTCCTCAAAAATGGCTGTGAAGTAAGCCAAACATCCGACTCCTCAATCATGGCTGTGAAGTAAGCCAAACATCTGACTCCTCAACCATGGCTGTGAAGTTAGAAAATCAAACATCCAACAGACTCAACTTCCCAGAATCTGACTTCGACTCCACCCAAAATGGGCACCAACTCAGACTCCATGACACTGACTCCACAGCCCTGCTTGTAGGTGATTATCAGTATCTCTGATTGTCAGCCCTCATGGAGTGGTGGCACCAAGTTGACTGTAGGGTGCCAACTCCAGTGTTTGGTAGGACTATATACTGTTCGGGCCACTGAATGACCTGTTGTCCCTGTCATTTGACCTTTTATCTATTTACATACGGTGTTATCTTTTTAGAGTGTTCACTTATTGGGTTTTTAATATAATAAAACTTATATTTTAGGAAAGGTTTTTTTCTATGGTTTTTGTGTGAACCAATGTAGTCTCCTCAATTTTTCCCAGACAGCTTTTGAAGGTTGTGGAAAATGTTACCAAGCGGGAACATGTTCCCTTTCATAATACAGCGTAGAGACCTATGGTTTGTATTCTGCCTGTGGTGTATGGACAACAAATCGGGTGCATAGGTCCAGGTGGTGAAGAGAATGGTGTTGTAAGTGTGTTATTTGCCATCATTAGAGTTACATAAAATCTGTGTTCGATTTATATATGAACATGAACCCTGGACCTGACCTTGGCCTCATGACAGACTACAAACCCAAGTCTTTGTGAGCCAAAATAATGCTAAGCATCTTGTGCCGTAAGAATTGGGACATGGGCTGAACGCCTTTGTCACAAGAGTTGAGGCTTAATAATTGCACAAACTCAACCCATTTCGTGTCTAATTAGACATACTAGTGCATGTCAATGAATTAAAATATCATCAAAAATCAATATCATATTGCCATGTTTCAGGGCTCTCTGGGAGCCCCGTTACACGTTGACTAATAAATCAATATTATATTCACCCTTTGATGTCTGATGGAATACAGCAGCGCGGTTTTTAACCTTTCATCCTCCCTACTTCATTTTTTGGAGATAATGACCTTTGGGGTTCTCATTGGCTGTAAGCCATTATCATCAATATCAACAGATCACTCTGTTTGTAATTACTATATACAATATAAGTTTCACTTAATTTACTTCAGTAATGCGATACATGAACTTTTTGATGATGCTCTAATTCATCGAGATGCACTAGTAACAACCTTATGGACATCCCACTCATTTTTCTCCTTTTTCAATACTATAGTGCCTTAGGGGACTCGATGCTGCGATTGCTTGTGCTGTATACAGCAATGCTGCATCTAGTGAAAATCACAGTGTTTTGATGCTTGGCCACAGGCAACAGTAATGTTATAATGGAAAGCATGGATGTCTTCAGCAGACCCTGCTGTCATAACGACCCATCAGCAACCAACAATCACATCACAGGTGCACCTATAGCCGCTTATAATGGTGCACCACCATGCTCCACTTCACCGGTGAAGGTTAGAGGCAGGCCCTGGTGGTAATACACAGACATTACCTGCCAGATATGGGGTGCGCTCAACTCGTGATCCTGCTCCATACACCCACTTCCAACTTATGCGATACATGAACAGTGGATATTGTGAAGGCGTTAAACTATGAGATTTGCAGGTCTCAATACATTCAGTCATCGCGTAGAGCACCAAAAGTTGTTCTAGACCGGCAGTGAGCTCTTCACCCTGTAGGCTCCCTTCCCACGATGAGTATTTGGTTACCCATTAGCCAGATTGGGCTACCTATGTTGTTTTCTTTGCTTTTTATAGCTGAGGTTTTTGTCCTGTTGGTATGTCTTGCTTTACGTTCAGCTGCTTTATTTTTAATACATACTGGTAGTTGGCTTTAACAAAACTTTATTGATACAGTAATGCACAGTAAGGCGGAGATAAGTGTTTCTTGCCAGTGGAATTTTTGCATCTAAGGGTGCTGTTACACACAGCGATGTACCAGCGATCCCGAAAATGACCAGGATCGCTGGAACATCGCTGTATGGTCGCTGGGGAGCTGTCAAACAGGCAGATCTACTCAGCGACCAGGGAGCCACCTCCACATCACTGGGTAAGCGGGAGAAGGCTGGTAACTAAGGTACACATCGGGTAACCAAGCACAGCGCTGTCCTAGTTACCCGCTGTGTAGCTTTGTTACCAGCCTTCTCCCGCTTACGGGCTGGTAACCAGGGTAGACAGCAGGTAACTAGGACAGCGCTGTGCTTAGTTACCCGATGTGTACCCTGGTTACACATCGGGCGCGCTGTGAACCCGGTTGCGCAGAGCACGCTGGGACATGTTCCAGCGTGCACTGCGCTGCCGGGTGCACGCCACTGTGGCTGCAGCTGGTGGCCGTGCCACTGCCTGCTCCGGCTCCCTGCATTCTCGGGACCGGCACTCGTTGGTCTCCCGCCGTCCAACACGCCAATGCGTGCTGCACAGCGGGAGACCGACAAGCAAAAAAATGTTCCTGATCGTTGTGTAACGATCAGCGACCTCACAGCAGGGGCCCCGTGGCTGCCGCATTTCACACACAGCGATATCGCTGGCGAGGTCGCTGATTTCAGTGATATCGCTGTGTGTGAAGTAACCCTAAGGCAATTTTATGGGGAATATCTGCACATTAAACTTAGTGTAATCGCAAGGGAAAGTGGCATGTTGTAGATTTTAAAAATGGCACCGCTGGCAAAGAATAAAAGAAAAGTGCAGTAGGTATGAGAGTCTATAAATCCCATTTACTTTGCTGGAACTGCGAGATGCTGTATCAAAAACTCACCAAAAACTCATTGTGTGAACGCAACCTTAAGATGTAGAACTTGGCTTGAATGAAGGCAAGTAGTACAGCCTGAAAATCCCATATAAATGGGACTAGTCCTGGCCATCGCCAAAACATTTCACATGCAATAATGCAGTTAGCCTGTAGATATGGGGTTCATTTATTAAGTGGCCGGGTGCGCCCATCGGTCAGCGGCCATCGCTAAAACATTTCACATGGAATAATACCGTTAACCTGTAGATATAGGGTTAATTTATAAGGGGCCGGATGCGCTCATCGGTCAGGGGCCAGGATGGCCATCGCTAAAACATTTCACAAGGAATAATGCAGTTAACCTGTAGGTATGGGGTAAATCTGTAGGTTAATACCATTCTGAACCTGTCCATTGCACCTCCCTGCTGAGATGAAATGAACTGTAATCCTCCTGGGACTGTTCCAGCTTCAGTCAGGGAGGTGGCTCCAGTGCAAGATCAGTCACCACTTTGCGTATGCAGAGGACAGCTGTAATCAATCGCCCCCTGTACCGGGTGACAGCAGCCTCTAATGCCGAGCGGCTGTCAGTGAGTGTTGGGGGACGGTTACAGCCACGTTTCTCTATAACACAGAGTGGTGACTGAACCCGCACTGCTGCTGGGAGGATTAAAGTTATCCCTCCTAGCAGCGGGGTGTAATGTGAAGGCGCCGGGCAGATTCCGATCGCTAGTAACCTGCAGACTTACCCCATATCTGAAGATTTATAACATTTTTCCGTGTGGCAGGTTTACTTTAAGAGAAATGGTAATGTGCATTTCACAAGAGCTGAAAAATAGTAATAGTAGGAATAAAAACATATAATGAAAAAAAATTAGGACTAAAAAACGAGCAAATCTGATTACGTTGGAGGTGCCAACCCCCAGAATGTGCTCTGCAGAGGAGGAAAGCAGGCGCTGAGTTCAGGAGCTGGCAGCAGCGATGTCTTGGAGCTTTTGCACGGTAAACCTTCAGCCTTAACCTGACAGCATGTGAAATGTGGAATTATCTGCAGCTAATTCTCAGGCAGTCAGTGCGTTTCTGCTTCACTGCTGCCCTGTCATGACTCTCCAGCAGCAGCTGCCTCCGTCCCGCCGCGAATGTTCTGCTATTCCAACTGGGGATAAGAAGCTTATTTTAGGAGGCCCCGGGAGACTCGTTTTCTTGCTCACCGACACCACAGAAATGGTAATTTTTAATAGAGGCCTGAAAGACTAAGGACAAGTAAATATATATATTTCACTCTTTCATTCAGCGGCAAAGGATCTTTATACGCTCAAGAGCCCATGAGAGACATCTACGCGGGAACACAGTGACGGCCTTAACCGCTTGGTTGCTGGTGGCTAAATAGTCGATTTTTGACGCAATTTGAGAAAATCATGGCAAAGACCAAGTCTCTCCTGCGAGTCCTCCCACGGCAGACACAGCTGGGATATATCCGGCCATATATATTCTGACTTTAATGATTTAGACGGTTAATTGCTACTTTTCAACACTTCTTGTCATGGTTGTTGGGCCATGGGCAGCACAATCTCCTCTACTTGTGCCAAAAACCTTTCAGCACTTGAGTAGATGACACAGAAGGAAAGACGGACATGTGACTGAGTCTCCAAAGTGACATGAAAATGCACAGCTTAAAATACAAATATGCCGTGCCCAACAATAGAGGACAGACCACAACTATAGACACAAAGTGGACTCACGACAAAGAAAGAGCCATTCAACCCTATCAATCACACATCTAGCATGATACTACTGGAACCGCTCACACCACAAAGGAAGGAGAAGATGGAGTCCAATACACGCAGGCTTCTGAAGGCAGGAGCTGAAGAGAAGACGCAGGGATAGGAGAGTACCATGAGAGGACGGCTACCTGAATCTGGAGCCATTCATTAACAAAGGTGAGGACATGACGGCCATCTCTCTTCGGCAGGTCTCAGGATTCAGGCGGCTTCTGGAGAAAAGAAAAGAAGAAATAATGTAATTACAATGTTTGCATTGGCAATAAGAGTCAATTACTGCATTACCTGAAGTATAAGGAACATTCCAGCCAAAACTCAAGATTATTATCTGGAAAGTACATGGACACGTTTTAATAACGGATTCAGGAATTACCTTCAGTCATTTTGTCACAGCCCCCACCCCCTTCCCTGTTGTATGACCTCCGGCCCCGCGTACCACTGGTGCATACGCTGCGGTCCCTTGCCCACCAGGTCCGGCCCCTCGCCCACCCGGCGCACGAGGTCCGGCCCCTCGCCCACCCGGCGCACGAGGTCCGGCCCCTTGCCCACCCGGCGCACGAGGTCCGGCCCCTCGCCCACCGGCGCACGAGGTCCGGCGCACGAGGTCCGGCCCCTCGCCCACCCGGCGCACGAGGTCCGGCCCCTCGCCCACCCGGCGCACGAGGTCCGGCCCCTCGCCCACCCGGCGCACGAGGTCCGGCCCCTCGCCCACCCGGCGCACGAGGTCCGGCCCCTCGCCCACCCGGTGTATAAGGTCCAGCCCCTCGCCCACCCGGCGTACAAGGTCCGGCTCCTCACCATGCTGCCAGCATTTGCTAACATGTGACAGAATGGCAGGTGGTGCAGAGTTCACAGACACAAACACGGTCCTGTAATAGGGGCCACTGGAGTAACAGGGTCAGATCATGACATTTCTTCCCTTCTGAATCTTCTCCCATCACCGGTGAGTGATATTACTGAGAAATTGAAGGAACCACAGCAACTCAGCCAAGAAGTGGAGACCCTGTAATATTACAGAGCAGGGGGCCGAGTGATGAGGACAGAGAAGCCTCCAATGCTCAATATTGGTCACAAGGACACTGAACCTCACTCCCCTCATTTAAGACGATGTCCATTAATTGCCACAACACAAAGGGATCGAGGGAGGGGGGATGTCAGGATTTCATTAGCTGTAGAACTGTCAAATGAGGATTGAAAAATTACACTACACTACTCCAGATAAGATAGAGGTCTAGAACAGGGGAAACAGGAGCATGCCCCGAGTACAGCTGGATTCAGGAATCCAGCATCCACAATGCAAGCACGGGCTGATCGCAGGTCTCCAGATCCAAACTCTGCAGCCTCATACATGCCTAGGTCAAGTAAGGAGATCCCCGACCGGTCAGTATAGCTCATCTGTGCTCGTACCGTGACGAGGGAGTAAATCCGCACAGGAAAAAGCTCTTAGGGTACCTTTACACGCCGCCACAGGAAGGCAGAAACTGCCGGGCTTCGGGGACAATTGTGCCTGTTGTCATGGAATCACTACAAAATGGCGGCGTGTAAGTCGGGAAGTTCCTTCCTGTGCCCTGCAGTTCCTTAGAATACCCGTTGCTGAGCCGTGCTCAAAAACAGGAAGGCACAATTCCTATGGTGGTGGCGTGTAATCGGGGCACAGGCAAGGTATTTGTGTGGCCTACGAATTCCCAGGGGCGTGCCACGGCGTCATGGATAACACGCCCCATCAGCGATCATTGGAGGAGGCTCCTGCGTTACGATTGGTTGTCGCTTCACAGGGCGCCATATTTAAAGAGCTATCCATTCACAGTCCAGAATTGCAATGGCGTCATGTATTAGCCAACCTTCCTGCGCAGGCTGGCCAATCATGACTCTATTGCGTTGTCCAATCAACGCTTGTGCATCACCTAATACACAACTCTGTCACGCCTATGTAGTTACGGCGTGAAATCTGTACGCCCATATTCCTTTGTGGTAGCGGCGTGTAATCCAGGGAAGGTATTCAACAGGAGGTAAGCCGCAGGAGCTGTCGGCACTTCCGGGGAACGCAGATACCTTCAGTGGAGCACGTAGTGGCAGTGTGTATATGCGGCATCGGCGATCGGTATCCACCGTTAAAAGCGTGCACGTGCGATGGATACCTGTTGCTACCCCCTGTGGCGGCGTGTAAAGGTACCCTTAGACTTAAAAGAAATTTAAAACAAAGGAAAAAAGAAAGTAATTAACATATTTAGATGGATTCCCCCTGTATACCGGTGGTAAATTGTTAATATCTGATTGAAGGACGACGGAAAAAAACACGATGGAAGAAGCTAAAGTTTTGCAGTATTTAGTCCATACAGAACATTTTGTAGTTGAATGGACTCCGAGGCTGAGAAAGGTCTTACATATTGGTGTAAGCTCCTGTCTGTCATTTCTTCTAAGATTCTCCGGTTGGCTGATTCCCGGGAGAGTCCAGAGCACAGAAGCGTCTCCGGAGCACTGCACGTCTCACTGAGAACCTAGGAGTGGAGCGGAGGAGACGCTCTGAAGGCCGAGTAATGTAGCCGGAACGACAACGGAGAGGGAGCCATGAGATGACAGCAACCAAGTGAACTTCTGAGAGCAGAAACATTTAACTTTAGAACTTGCTTTTACTGGTGACGGAAAATATATAAAGGTGTCCTCACCACGAATATAACCCGGCAACGTGTCACTGGAGTACTATACTGTGCGGTTTCACCTTTAGTGACCATTATACAGTATACACACACAGAATAGTCTGCATAAAATGTGGGAGATAGTTTTTTTCAATAATATATTTATCCAGTGTTATACTCCAGAGCTGCACTCCCTATTCTGCTGGTGCAGTCACTGTGTAAATACATTACATTACTGATCCTGAGTTACCTCCTGTATTATACTCCAGAGCTGCACTCACTATTCAGAAAGCATCAGCACATTCAATACACTAAGGCTGCCTTCACACTTGCAGATGCATCTGCAGCGTTTTGCAGATGCATCTGCAAGTGTCAGCATGCAGACCGCGGCCCCTATGTTTATAATGGGGCGCACCGCGGTCTGAAAGCACTCATTCATTCCTATATGTGAACCGTCCGCAGGCGGATGCCTGCTTACAGATCACACACTCCCCATGGACGCGAGATGTCGCGTCCGTGGTGCGGGCGGGAGTGTGTGATCTGTAAGCAGGCATCCGCCTGCGGACGGTTCACATATAGGAATGAATGAGTGCTTTCAGACCGCGGTGCGCCCCATTATAAACATAGGGGCCGCGGTCTGCATGCTGACACTTGCAGATGCATCTGCAAGTGTGAAGCCAGCCTAAAGGGCCTGTCACACGCGTCAATGTCGTCAGTGAGATGATTGCTGACGACATTGACGGATGATCGCTGGTCAGCTGTCACACAGACAGACTCGCCAGCGATCAATTGACCAAAAACATTTAAATATCGTTTCCACGATGTCTTGCTCCCGCTGCCAGGCTGCTGGAAGCGGGAGCAGGCTGGTCTCCAAGGTAAACTGCGGGTATCTAGGCAGCGCGCGCTGCCTAGATACCCGACGTGTACCTTAGTTACCAGCCTCCTCCGCTCTCCGGCTGGTATCTAAGGTACACAGCGGGTAACTAGGGACCCTAGTTACCCGCTGTGTACCTTAGATACCAGCCGGTGAGCGGAGGAGGCTGGTAACTAAGGTACACGTCGGGTATCTAGGCAGCGCGCGCTGCCTAGATACCCGCAGTTTACCTTAGTTACCAGCTCCCAGCGCTTGTGAGAGGCGCTGGGAGCTGGAATATCGCTACTCCCGGTGTCACACGCAGCGATGCTGCGTGTACACCGGGCGACAATCGCCAGGTTTTAGGACAGGTTCTAAAACCTGGCGATCATCAACCAGCGATTTATCGCTGGTTGATTCAGTATGTCACACGCGTCAATATCGCTGCAATGTCACGTGCAGCCGATATCGTGCAGGCGATATTGACGCGTGTGACACCCCCTTAAAATCTTTGTGGAGCGTTTACAATAGTCGACTTTCCACAACTTTCATCAGTACCCCCCTGTACGAGGGAGAGGAAGACATCTGCAGGGAAACCAGGGGGTCAAAAGTAAGGGTAATGGCAGAAGCAGCTGTCCCGGGTGCTGGAATCACAGCTTTTGTGAAAAGTGATGTTCAGCACCAAGAACTTTTCCTACACTCTGTGAGCAGAACTGCTCTAGATCGTTACTAAACCTCAACCTCTAAATGAAACAAGAATTTTTCATTTACAGCAAGTGAGTAATTAAAACACATGACAGCGGTATGACTTCTTAAAACTTTTCCATTTCCAATGATCATCATTTGTATGCATAACCTATGAAACCCCTTTAAATTTGACAAGTGTCTAAAGTTTGCCAATATTGCAGTGAAACGTGACGGGGGTTTGGTGATGCCTTCAGTAAAGCATGGCAAAGGTTCGGTGATGCCCGCAGTGAAGCGTGACGAGGGTTCGGTAATGCCCGCAGTGAAGCGTGACGAGGGTTCGGTAATGCCCGCAGTGAAGCGTGACGAGGGTTCGGTAATGCCCGCAGTGAAGCGTGACGAGGGTTCGGTAATGCCCGCAGTGAAGCGTGACGAGGGTTCGGTAATGCCCGCAGTGAAGCGTGACGAGGGTTCGGTAATGCCCGCAGTGAAGCGTGACGAGGGTTCGGTAATGCCCGCAGTGAAGCGTGACGAGGGTTCGGTAATGCCCGCAGTGAAGCATGACGAGGGTTCGGTAATGCCCGCAGTGAAGCGTGACGAGGGTTCGGTAATGCCCGCAGTGAAGCGTGACGAGGGTTCGGTGATGCCCGCAGTGAAGCGTGATGGGGGTTCGGTGATGCCCGCAGTGAAGCGTGGCAGGAGTTCGGTGATGCGTGCAGTGAAGCGTGACGGGGGTTTGGTGATGCCTTGAGTAAAGCATGGCAAAGGTTCGGTGATGCCCGCAATGAAGCGTGACGAGGGTTCGGTGATGCCCGCAGTGAAGCGCGACAGAGGTTCCGTGATGCCTGCAGTGAAGCATGACGGGGGTTCAGTGATGTCCGCAATGAAGCGTGACGGGGTTCGGTGATGCCCGCAGTGAAGCGTGACGGGGGTTTGGTGATGCCTTCAGTAAAGCATGGCAAAGGTTCGGTGATGCCCGCAGTGAAGCGTGGCAGGAGTTCGGTGATGCCCGCAGTGAAGCGTGACGAGGGTTCGGTGATGCCCGCAGTGAAGCGTGACAGGGGTTCCGTGATGCCTTCAGTGAAGTGTGATGGGGGTTCGGTGATGCCCACAGTGAAGCGTGATGGGGGTTCGGTGATGCCCGCAGTGAAGCATGGCAGGAGTTCGGTGATGCGTGCAGTGATGCGTGCAGTGAAGCGTGACGGGGGTTTGGTGATGCCTGCAGTAAAGTATGGCAGGGGCTCAGTGATGCCCGTAATGAAGCGTGACGAGGATTCGGTGACGCCCGCAGTGAAGCGTGACGAGGGTTCGGTGATGCCCGCAGTGAAGCGCGACAGGAGCTCCATGATGCCTTCAGTGAAGGGTGGCGGGGGTTCGGCGATGCCCGCACTGAAGCGTGACGGGAGTTCAGTGATGCCTTCAATAAAGCATGGCAGGGGTTCGGTGATGCCCGCAATGAAGCATGGCGAGGAGTCAGTGATGCCCGCAGTGAAGCGTGGCGAGGAGTCAGTGATGCCCGCAGTAAAGCGTGGCGAGGAGTCAGTGATGCCCGCAGTGAAGCATAGCGAGGAGTCAGTGATGCCCGCAGTGAAGCATGGCAGGGGTCCGGCGATGCCTGCAGTGAATCGTGGCAGGGGTTCGGTGAAGAGACTGCAGGTTTATTGTATGTCTACTGACAAAATTTACAAAATGTGTAATGGCCAAATGTTATCACAAAATCCTCTGTAATCAACCAGTGCTGTAACCCTCACCTGTCTGCCTCCAGCCGCGCCTGCTGCAACTGTTGCTGCTTCTCCAGCAGTTTGACCTCCTGCTGCATCAGGAGCTGTTGCAGCCGCTCCTTCTCTATCTCCACCTCCAGCTTCTGCAGCCGCAGCTCCTGTTTCCGCTGTTCCGATGTTATTCCTAGGTCAGTGGGTGAATCTTTCCCTCTCACTCGCTCTCCATCGCTTGTGCCCGACATGATGGAGCATCTTGAGGATGAGCAGTCTTCTGGAGGTCGCGCTACTGACATCTCAGGAGGGATTCTTCCTATGTCGTCATGCAGTGTAGGGTGTAAGCAGCAATGGGATACCGGTTGCTTTAAGGCACTGCTGCAGTGATGGCTGCAGGCGTAATCTGTATAATGTATGCGAGATAACCGGGCACCGGGGCATTTACTCTGGAGACAGTTTTCAGAAGAGCATCTATTGGGGATGTACTGATAACTGCGAGGCGTGGGGTCACTTCTGCAGAGTGGCCGGGGCACAATGGGGCTTCCACGTTCACTACTTGGCTTGGGATTCTGCTGCGCGAGGTAGGATCCATTAAGTTCACTTGCTGTAGGCTGTCGTCGGGTTTTCGGCACCTTAAAAAAGAAAAACAAAAAGGGGGGAGGGGAATTATAAAATGTAATTCTGAATGAAACTAAATTATCTGAGCCCTTAAATGTTAACTATAATCCATTATTAGGAGATATGGCTGGAATTGCATATGTTACAGAACCACAGTCTCCACAAGCAACACAATGTAATCTACAAGTCACTCCTGTTCTGTACTCCAGATCAAAACACTTTCCTGTACAGGAGGAGGAGGTGAGCTGTGACATCAACTATAGAAAAATGGTGGAACCTGTTATCTATAACTCTTCCTCCTGTACAATGACTGATATCTACTGTATATAGAGGTGTTATCAGTCATTGTACAGGAGGAGGAGGTGAGCTGTGGTATCACCTATTGTGAATGGTGGATCCTGTGTTATCTACTGTATATAGAGGTGTTATCAGTCATTGTACAGGAGGAGGTGAGCTGTGATATCACCTATTGTGAATGGTGGATCCTGTGTTATCTACTGTATATAGAGGCGTTATCAGTCATTGTACAGGAGGAGGTGGTGAGCTGTGATATCACCTATTGTGAATGGTGGATCCTGTGTTATCTACTGTATATAGAGGTGTTATCAGTCATTGTACAGGAGGAAGTGAGCTGTGATATCACCTATTGTGAATGGTGGATCCTGTGTTATCTACTGTATATAGAGGTGTTAATACAGGATCCACCATTCACAATAGGTGATATCAAAGCTCACCTCCTCCTGTACAATGACTGATAACACCTCTATATATAGTAGATAAAAAAAGATCCACCATTCACAATAGGTGATATCTACTGTATATAAGGTGTTATCAGTCATTGTACAGGATGAGGAGGTGAGCTGTGATATCATCTATTGTGAATGGTGGATCCTGTGTTAACTACCGTATATACTCGCGTATAAGCCGAGTTTTTCAGCCCAAAAATTGGGCTGAAAAGTACCCCCCTCGGCTTATACGCGAGTCAGTGACGGTATACAGCAGCCACAGCAGCCCCGGCAGCCTCAGTAATCCAGGGCCCCCCCAGCCTTGCTCCGGTAACCTGTAAAGTAAAATATACTTATCACTGTCCCGCTGCCGTCCGCGCCCGCCGCTGCCGACATCCCCGATCCTCCATCTTCATGCGTCTTCTTCCGGTTTCCTCTGTTCGTCGCAGGCAATGACGTCATTGCCGGTGCCGAACACAGGAAGTCGGAAGAAGACGCATGAAGATGGAGGATCGGGGATGTCGGCAGCGGCGGGCGCGGACGGCAGCGGGACAGTGATAAGTATATTTTACTTTACAGGTTACCGGAGCAAGGCTGGGGGGGCCCTGGATTACTGGGGCTGCTGTATACTACCGCTGGGGCTGCTATATACTACCACTGGGGCTGCTGGGGCTGCTATACACTACCACTGGGGCTGCTATATACTACCACTGGGGCTGCTGTATAGTACCGCTGGGGCTGCCGGGGCTGCTTTATACTACCACTGGGGCTGCTGGGGCTGCTATATACTACCACTGGGGCTGCTGTATAGTACCGCTGGGGCTCCTGTATACTACTGCTGGGGCTGCTGTATACTACCACTGGGGCTGCTGTATACTACCACTGGGGCTGCTGTATACTACCACTGGGGCTGCTGTATACTACCACTGGGGCTGCTGTATACTACTGCTGGGGCTCCTGTATACTACCACTGGGGCTGCTGTATACTACCACTGGGGCTGCTGTATACTACCACTGGGGCTGCTGGGGATGCTATATACTACCACTGGGGCTGCTGTATACTACCACTGGGGCTGCTGTATACTACCACTGGGGAGGCCTGTATACCACTGGGAGGGGCCTGTATACCACACTGCTGGGTCCACCCTCGGCTTATACACGAGTCAATAGGTTTTTCTAGATTTTTGGGGCAAAAGTAGGGAGGTCGGCTTATACACGGGTCGGCTTATACACGAGTATATCGGTACTGTATATAGAGGTGTTATCAGTCATTGTACAGGAGGAGATCTGTGACATCACCTATTGTGAATGGTGGATCCCATGTTATCAGTTATTGTACAAGAGGAGGGGGTGAGCTGTGACATTGATGTAAATGGTGGATCCTAGTTTCTACTGTATGTGGATTAATCATTGTAATCAGGTCTGTGATATTGAGCCCACAAAAAAGTCTTTTGTACAGGAAGGACGAGTCTAGTATTAAGCTTAGTAGCCATTGTACCATTTGCAAGCTTAAGTTTTGTTATATATTTTTTTTTAATTTAAAAGGTATAAAAGTTTTCAATTTTTAAACAATGGATTATTTTCTGATGACACAGTCCTTTGAATACAAGTGTAATTAACCCTCGTATGACTGCGTTATATGGCATATATACCTGACTATATGAAGGGCAGAACCCGGAGAGGCGGAATATGTTGTGCAACAGCTGCACAATGAACGGTGCCAACGTCCCGCTCCCTATAAATGGCCCGCAATCTCTCCGGTATAATTACGTGGCGCACGCTGGCGTCTTTCGCGAGGCGATCATCAAGGTAGATTACCTTCGAGTTTCTGAACTAAATACTTACAGGTGTTGCATTATCCTTTATTACATACAAACTTCTGTCTCTTAACAAGACGCGGCAGCAAATGAATGATCTCGGCGATGAATTATTCATGAGTGTTTCGCAGCGTGCTCGCGGCGTCATCCATGGCCTTTTGCAGGTCATATGACACCAATTAGAGCGGAATTTTAAATTATTCAATAACTTGAACTCTCCTGTCGTTTAACATATAGATATCAGTGCGGTAAACAAGTTAAAGCTAATGGGCCCTGGGGGTTTGCTCTGCTCGGCTTTAAGCTCCGAGGCTGCTGCTGGAACAGACAGCGAGAAGGAAAAACACTTGCAATGTTTTAATAAGTTCTTAGGCGTTCCTCTGGGAGCGGCGCACAGCTCCTGCTCCCCGTATCCAAAATAAAATGATTAAGGTTATTAGCAAGGAGCTTTTTAAGAAGGAGAGAAGAAGAAAGAAGGGGGGTAAGGAAGGGAAAGCTGAATTACTTTACATGAAATCTGTGTCTAGACACAAATGCAGATAGATACCAGCTATCCTACACGGACAGAGGGGAAAACAAAATAATGAAAAATCAGATTCCCCAAAATGACAGCTATTCTCTACAGCTGCAATTCACTAAGGCTAATAAAGGGGGGTCCAAGCAAAGGAATTGGAAGTCCTATAGAACGTTCTGAATTCCTAAATGAGCGCACGGGCAGTAATTCTTGAAGGTGAATCTGTCATGTCTATGAATACTGAGAGCAGCATAATGTAGGGGAAGAAGCCCCAATTCCAGCAATGTGCCACTTATTAGGCTGTATTTTGTTGATTAAACATAAATAAATAGTGTTTTATCAGCTAAGGATTATCACTACAGGACTAGGTAGCTCATTCCTCCAGGTCCATCCATACCCACAGCACTGATTGGCAGCTTTATATCTTCAGTATCAGAAAGCTGTCAATAAGGGGTGTGTGGGAGGGTATTCACAATCAGGGGTTGTGGAGGGTTATTCACAATCAGAGGTGTGTGGGAGGGGTTATACCCAATCAGGGTGTGTGGAGGGGCTATACCAATCAGGGTGTTGGGAGGGCTATACCATCAGGGGTGTGTGGGAGGAGCTATACCATCAGGGGTGTGTGGAGAGCTATACCAATCAGGGGTGTGTGGGAGGAGCTATACCAATCAGGGGTGTGTGGAGGAGCTATACCCAATCAGGGGAGTGTGGAGGGCTATACCAATCAGGGATGTGTGGAGGGGCTATACCCAATCAGGGATGTGTGGGAGGGGCTATACCCAATCAGGGGAGTGTGGGAGGGGTTATACACAATCAGGGTGTGGGCAGGGTTTATACATAATCAGGGGTGTGGGCGGGGGTACACACAGCTCAGCATTCCAAGCTCTGCAGTAGAGAAAACTATGATTCGATCACAACTGCTGAACCCAGTAAACTAAGTGTTACATCACTGGAATCAGGGTTTATCTCTACATCATGCTGCTCTCAGATTACTTAGCAAAAGCCTGCTGCCAGATTCCCTTTAAGAGTACTCCTAAATAGGGTGTATAAGCCATAAAGGTCTGACAGACCCAACTCTCAATATGAGGCATGTAGAGCCATCTCAGGAGCAGGGGTATATCAACCAACAAGATCAGTAAGGCGGCCATCAGATGATGAATCCAGGTCAAGAATAAATGGAGATGTGGCAGTACACAACGCTCTCCATTCATTCTTCATAGTCAGTCGTCTGGGAACCCAAACTTCACACATTTATGGTCTATCCAGTGAAGAGGACAAGGTTCTTTAATCCTTGGTAAAACCTCTGGGTGTACACTAAATAAGAGAGCTGAAGTCAAGCGGTCTCTTATGTCTGGAAGATGTACTTAGTAACATTGAGCCTGTCTCACACAACGAATTCGCTAACGAGATCGTTGTAACGTCACAGATTCGAGACGCAACAGCGATCCCGCTAACGATGTCGTTCTGTGTGACACGCACCAACAATCTGGCCCCTGCTGTGAGATTGTTGATTGTTACACACTGCTCTGGTCATTTGTACGTCGTTGCGCTCCCGCTATGTCGTTGCGCTACATCGTTGTGTTTGACAGGGACAACGACCAACGATCTCAATGCAACGCTACGAGAGAAAATTCACAATGACCTCGGTATAATCTGGATCGTTGCTAAAGTTGTTTTCACATCGCGGTGAGATATCTGTTTGACATCTTACCAGCGATGTGAAAACGACGCACCAGCAATCCCTACACATCGTTATCGGGATCGCTGATGCGTTGTTATGCGAGACAGGCCTTAAGGAATGCACCATCACTAAGGTAACATCACGAAGGTGCAGGAACCTTATCAAAGCTAACGACTGTATGATAAAGGCCTACGTGTGGTGGCCAAATGTCTCTTTGTTGCAATAGAACAAGTCGATAAAGATTTTTTTCACTTTTTGCAAAAGTACAAACAAGTGTGCACTGATTCTATCGATTATCACCCCAATGTTATGTCAGAGCGGACCCTGGCGCAGGCCATAATGAATGCCTATGCTGCAGCTGTGTCCCGGACGGCATGTGGGCCCCCAATGTTCTAAAGGTGGCGCTGTTTTCTTTGATGATCAGCCAACTATGAGCTTCTTCACATTTCATTTTAAATGTACTTTACGCAGTGTCTAGAGGAGGCGCTGTTTTCAGGACAAAACAGACACAGATGGATAGGGTTTTTATATAGTAGATATGCAATCAGAAAGGATTTACTTACTGAAGCAATTTACCATGTATTTTTAAATATTAATGTAATAAAATACATTTAGGCAAAGGACCCGATACGGTGTTACTAATTGTAAAACTGGGGCAAATATGACATCCCAAGACCAATTTGCATGGTCATAGATGGAAATCCTCCGTCTCTCGTAGCCCATGGTTGAGCAGTTGCTTCTGACAACCTGAGCCAGCGATTACGACGGGTGTCAGAGTGCTGAAGATCAGCAGCAATTAAGTGGAATATGGGGGGGGGAAATTATGTACGTGTTTGGGGTACCATATCCACCATTTTTCAGAAACTACTGATACATTTACCCACAAACTAATGAGCTAATGAGAATTTCTTCAATTAAATGACATTATCACCATCCAAGGTTCACCACCATCCACCAATTAAAATTCTTATCTTATCCTCAAGGTGTAACTTTTCAACAACAGATTAGAAGCAAAACAAGAAAAAAGAAAACCCTCTTTCTTTCATTTCATGTGTCCGAAGCGGCTCACGAGGGGCTGGATGTGATGGAGGTGCAGAGTGATCACAGCTGGACCCCAGTAATTATAATCCTCCTGCATCTATTAAAAGTCATTATACGGCTCATGATAAATTGCTGCTCCCTGCAAATACAGATTAGTTTCCCACCGCAACATCTCAGGTCAAAATCAAATAATTAAAGTATTTGTTCGGCTGTGTCCTTATAAGTAATTAAAGTGATAGAAAAGCTCTCATCAAGCAATAATGTAAATGGGATGCACTTCACTTCCAGCTCCGGGAGCAGTCATGGTGGGGGAGTGAAGGGAGACAATGCAGAATTTAGCTCAGCATATCAGCCCTAATGCTGATTGATATATTACTTCTAGGTCCACCAAGCTCAGTCAGTGTCACTGATGGATAATGCTGTTCACTTGGGCCAGGACTGTGTTTACTGAAGTTGTGCACCTGCGCTGTTTGCCCAGTATCGGCACATGTGCAGAACAGGGAAATGGCCCAATCCAGGAAAGGCTACTCTGCCCGCGTGGTACAGACCCATCACTCGTGTGCACGATGTGGGTGATCTGCATCTTCTCCCTCTGGCTTCTCTCCCACTGTTTCCATAAGGGTACCTCACAGACAACGATATCGCTAGCGATATCGCTGCCACAGGTCCGGGACGTAACAGCGACCTCGCTACGTCTGACACGTAGCAGCGACCAGGCCCTCCTGTGAGATCGCTGATAGTTACAAACCATTCTGGACCATTGTTGGGTTGTCGCGCTCCGCTGGGCATGCTGCATCGCTGTGTTTGACAGGGACAACGACCAACGACTCAATACTACGCCCGAAAGTGACAGGGTCCCAACGACTGCTGTATCGTTGCTGCGTCGCTGGTGAGATCTGATTGTTTGACATCTCACCAGCGACCACGTAACGACGCACCAGCGATCCCGGCCAGGTCAGGTCGTTGTCGGGATCGCTGGTGCGTCGCTACGTGTAATGGGGCCCATAGACTTCTGCAGGCAGCAGCTGTAGCTTGATCCCCAATGAGAACAGATCTGTAGACAGATTTAAGCAGTTTGAGTCTTGAAGTGAACCTGTAACCAGTTTTTTCGCATATAGGCTGCGACCTCCACCAGTGAGGCTGTATATACGGCATTCTAGAACCCTGTATACAAGTCCTCAAGCCAATCTGCATAACATAAAAAATACCTTTTATTATTCTTCTATGGGGCAGTCAGGTGTGGCGGATCTTCAATACGGTGCATCCTCTCTTCTGGTGATCACCCTCTTCCTTCCCTGCTTCATGTGCGTGATACATCCTATGTAATTCATATTGTCTACCATTGCACTCCTGCGTATGCGCATTTCTCTCTGCCTTGCTGAGGACAGAGCAAAGTACTGTAGAGAGACAACCGAGCACAGCAAGGTATGTGGCCAGGTGACCAGATTGTAGAACCTAGGTTGGGACAAACAAATTTGTGGAAACCGTGCTGAGCAGTAGAGCAGTTCTGTAATCCAGTAGGTAGCTGAGACCATGGTCCCTAGGCTGAAGTCCTGTAGAAACACATTAGGGACAGGAATAAGTCCCTTTTTATAGTAATGTGTTCCATAGGCTGTTGCACTAATTGTTCGCTAGTTCAATCCAACTGCATAATTGTCCTCAAAATGATGCAGTCTAAGGCTGGCTTCACACTTGCAGATGGATCTGCAGCGTTTTGCAGATGCATCTGCAAGTGTGAGCATGCTGACCGCGGCCCCTATGTTTATAATAGGGCGCACGCGGTGTGAAAGCTCTCATTCACTCCTATATGTGTACTGTCAGCAGGCGTATGCCTGCTGACAGATCACACACTCCCGTCCGCACTGTGGACGCGAGATGTAGCGTCCATGCTGCGGGCGGGAGAGTGTGATCTGTAAGCAGGCATACGCCTGCTGACAGTACACATATAGGAGTGAATGAGAGCTTTCACACCGCGTGCGCCCTATTATAAACATAGGGGCCGCGGTCAGCATGCTCACACTTGCAGATGCATCTGCAAAACGCTGCAGATCCATCTGCAAGTGTGAAGGCAGCCTAATACACCGCAAGGGGCTGATACAATCCGCAATCAGCTGGCATTCCACAAATTAGCATACAAAAAAGGCACAGATGTGAAACAATAGCTCATGTCCCTTAACTTGCAAAACAAAGGAATAGAATTGTCTGGCATAATTAATAGTTCACCCCAACATAAGTGGCCGGATTCTCCTTATTGAATGGAGTTATTAAGTCATGGCCAAAAGTTATGAGAATGACACCAAAATGATATTTTCACATGATCTGCTGCCCTCTGGTTTTTATTTGTGTTTGTCTGATGTTTATATCACATACAGAAATATAATTGCAATCATATTATGAGGACCAAAAGGTTATATGGACAGTTAGAATGAGTTTATGCAGCAAGTCAATATTTGCAGTGTTGACCCTTCTTCTTCAGGACCTCTGCAATTCTCCCTGGCTGCTCTCAATCAACTTCTGGACCAAATCCTGACTGATAGCAGTCCATTCTTCCATTCTTGCATAATCAATGCTTGCATTTTGCCAGAATTTGTTGGTTTTTGTTTGTCCACCCGTCTCTTGATGATTGACCACAAGTTCTCAATGGGATTAAGATCTGGGGAGTTTCCAGGCCATGGACCCAAAATCTCTATGTTTTATTCCCTGAGCCATTTAGTTATCACTAGTGATGAGCGAGTATGCTCGGCGCTACTCGGTACTCGCACGAGTATCTCGGTACTCGGGATGCTCGGCGAGCACCGAGTACTGCCGAGATGCTCGGACCGCTCGGTAATAAATAGCGATCTGATACATGTACACAGCTCCCTTCAGTGCACACAGTGAGCTGGCACCATACAGGGAGCAGATTAATTGATAGGATCCCTCTGGGGGCCACAGCAAGGTGTTATATGCTGCGGCGATTTGAAAAAGCCCACCCTCCCGCCCTTTTCCGGAATTACTCTTTTTATAACCGGAAGTCTGTGGGCGGAGCCTGTCAATCATTGACTTACATTGGGCTCGGTGCTCTGGCCGAGTACAAGAGTATCTTGAGATGCTCGGCCAGAGCACCGAGCACCCGAGCATTTTAGTGCTCGCTCATCACTAGTTATCACCTTTGCTTTATGGCAAGGTGCTCCATCATGCTGGAAAAGGCATTGTTGGGCGCCAAACTGTTCTTGGACGGTTGGGAGAAGTTGCTCTTGGAGGACATTCTGGTTCCATTCTTTATTCATGGCTGTGTTTTTAGTCAAGACTGTGAGTGAGCCGATTCCCTTGGCTGAGAAGCAACCCCACACATGAATGGTTTCAGGATGCTTTACAGTTGGCATGAGACAAGACTGGTGGTAGCGCTCACCTCTTCTTCTCCGAATAAGCTGTTTTCCAGATGTCCCAAACAATCGAAAAGGGGATTCATCAGAGAAAATGACTTTCCTCCAGTCCTCAGCAGTCCACACCCTGTACCTTTTGCAGAATATCAGACGGTCCCTGATGTTTTTTCTGGAGAGAAGTGGCTTCTTTGCTGCCCTCCTTGAAACCAGGCCTTGCTCAAAGAGTCTCCGCCTCACAGTGCGTGCAGAAGCACTCACACCAGCCTGCTGCCATTCCTGAGCAAGCTCGGCACTGCTGGTAGTCCGATCCCGCAGCTGAAACAATTTAAGATACGGTCCTGGCGCTTGCTGGTCTTTCTTGGGCGCCCTGGAGCCTTTTTGACAACAATGGAAGCTCTCTCCTTGAGGTTCTTGATGATGCGATAGATTGTTGACTGAGGTGCAATCTTTCTAGCTGCGATACTCTTCCCTGTTAGGCCATTTTTGTGCAGTGCAATGATGGCTGCACGTGTTTCTTTAGAAATAACCATGGTTAACTGAAGAGAAACAATGATACCAAGCACCAGCTTCCTTTTAAAGTGTCCAGTGGTGTCATTCTTACTTAATCATGACTGATTGATCGCCAGCCCTGTCCTCATCAACACCCACACCTGTGTTAATGGAACAATCACTAAAACAATGTTAGCTGCTCCTTTTAAGGCAGGACTGCAATGATGTTGAAATGTGTTTTGGGGGTTAAAGTTCATTTTCTAGGCAAATATTGACTTTGCAAGTAATTGCTGTTAAGATGATCACTCTTTATGACATTCTGGAGTATATGCAAATTGCCATTAGAAAAACTGAAGCAGTAGACTTTGTTAAAATTAATATTTGTATCATTCACAAAACTTTTGGCCATGACCGTACAGCCTCCAGTGATGCTGGAAAGAAGGAACCTTTATTCAACTTATCACCCTCTTAACTGATTACAGATGAGGGTTGATTAAGCTTTCAAACACCCCAGAGTAAAGTTGGCTCATCTCATCCCAAATAGATGAAGAAAAAAAAAAAAAAAAAGGAAAAAGGGAATGGACCCACACATTTGGAATTCCAAAGCGCTGATCATCTTGTCCTCTGATGAGATAAGCCTCTGACATAGAAGTCTGGAAGCAGGGCTTTGAGAGGACACAGGACCGCATGGCAGATCCCAGTGTTCCTATATCATAGAATGGTAGAGCTGGAGGGTCCTCCTGGGTCATCTGGTCCAACCCTGTATTCAAAGCAGGATTCAGCAAATCATCCCAGACCTCTGTGTGAAGACTTCTACTGAAGTGGAACTCACCACCTCTCGTGGCCGCCTGTTCCACTCGTTGATCACCCTCACTGTCAAAATGTTTTCTAATATCTAATCTGTTTCTCCTCCCATTCAATTTCATCCCATTGCTTCTAGTGCTTCCTTGTGCAAATGAGAATAAAGCTGATCCCTCTACAGTGTGACAGTCCTTGAGATATTTGTAGACAGCTATTAATTCTCCTCTCAAGTCTATTTTTTTGCAAGCTAAACATTCCCAAATCCTGTAGCCGTTCCTCATAGGACATGGTTTGTAGACCGGTCATCATTCTGGTCGCTCTTCTCTGAACTTGCTCCAGTTTGTTGATGTCTTCTGTATAATGTGGAGCCCAGAACTGGACACAGGATCCAGATGAGGTCTGATCACAGAGTAGACGGCGATAATGAATCTTTTTGCAGAACAAATATTCCTCTGACAGCTCTCAGATGTACATGGAGGGAGGTGCAGTTTTAGACAGTTTTTGGATGATTTAACGCATGGAGTACAACACCCCCATACACTGGTGTTGAAGGGTCAGCCGTTGCACTGTATGCCCATACCTTTGTTTGCCAGATAAGGACCCCAAATTTTGTCATCTATTTTGTTCTTGTAAATATGAAGTATAAGACACGTAGAACTGCTGCAGATCTTGGGCTTCCATCTACAGAATATAACATATGGGGTAGAGTTTTTCTTTGTCAGAAGCATATAAACTGTCGTAGTGGCAGAAATGTTAAACGGGTCGTCTCCTGAAGGTCTCAACAGCTTCCATTGCCATAAGCCACCTCAACAATCAAGAGCTTAAAACCTACTGGACTGAGACAGGAACGTTGGATCTTGTTGCTTCTTTGGCTAATGTCTCCCAATGTTCCCCGGGGTCGGTTCTCACACACATCATACTTCTCATCCAGTACAGGGATATTACACAAATGAAGAAAAGCAAAGCAGTCGCTGCCGCAGCCGGTAGCCATGACTCGTGGCAATGACGAAGGGTATGAGAAGTAAATGTGAGAATCTGGCACAAGCTCTCATTAAAACAACACAGAGCCCCGTGGCGTCAGACACAGATGTAGCTGCTGACAGTGCAGGCCTCCACCCGCTGCAGCATTTACTCCATCACACTGCTATCATTTCATGTGAGATGAGGTTTATATTGCTGAACTCTTCACAGTTTACAGACATCAGGTAAAAGTTTTCATTTATAGTTGCTGATTCTTTGGGACTTTTCTATGTCACCCAGTGTTTCTCACTTGTCCCACCTTCAGTGCCGGGCTTTGCGTCCTCCTACCCCGGCTGCTGGCTGTTTCTGTTTTGATGCACATCTGGTTATCATGGTAATCAAGTACAAACCCTCGGATGTCACACAATAAAGCTTTATAGGCTGACAGTGTTCAGGTAGTTTGGTAGTCTTGCCGTTACCAAATTGTTAGACTTCTCCACACTGCACCTCTTCCCATACACAGCTTCACTACTTCATTGGGCTCTGGTACAATCTGCTCTTCTAATGTTCCTGTCCACATCCTCAGCTCCGATGTTCCAAAGTCCCATCCTGCATACTCTGCTTTATCAGTGCACAGCCAAGGCGCCATCCAATACCCTCAGCTCTTCCACACTTCAGGCATCAACCAGCTTATCTAACGCTACTGTTCCACCCAGGGCTGCGGAGTCGGTAAGGCAAACCTCCGACCCCTCAATTTCCCCGAATGCACCAAAATGGACTCTGACTCCCCAGCCTTGGTGGGCAGTCGGAAGTCAAACTCCAGCTGACTCCTCAATTCCCTGAATCCAACCTCCAACAAAATGGACACGGACTCTACAGACCCTGGTTCCACATGAACATTACATATGCGCCGAACCGTAGGGGTGTGGCCTATCAGCACTGACATCGCCCCTGCATCGCCTAATGTAATGGGCATAGCGACCCTTTTACTGGTCGCCTGGTTTAAACATGCTGCCGCACCATGGTTCAACATCGCCCCATGTAAACGCTGCTGGCGACCTGACAGGCGATGGGAGCCTGGCTCCCATTGTCCTGCATCGCAGCTGGGCTTTGGAGAGACTCCGGCGGCGATGCGCCTGTAGACGCGGCGCCCCTGGAGGTGTCGCCCCATGTAAATGGGGAACGGCGACGCTGGCTGGGCACCAAAACGCAGTGCTTGCTCCCGCCAGTCGCCAGCCAACATCTCCAGCACCGTTGACAGGTTGGTACCCTAACACACTGTCTATCCCACACTCTGCTGCTTCCTCAAGCTCAAAAAGCCTTTCCAGCTCGGTTGTGAAAATGCTGCACCTTCATCTCCGGTCCAAGTTGCTGATTCCGACCTACAATCTGAAAATCCACCTTGCCAGATGAGCCAGGAGACCCAGAAAAAGCATAACAAAGTGATGGCTTTTCTGTCACTTGCTTCATACAGAATATTTTGAGATTCATACACCAAATGTTTGCGTCAAATTTTCCACACGTGGTAGTTTTAGTTAGTTTCTCTCATCTAAGGGAGGCATAAAACAGAGGAGGAAGAAACTAAGTCTCTGGACTAAAGCTTCCTTTAGTTGGCTACTTAACGTGTAATGATCAGTAGGCTGGTATGGGAGTATGGTTGTTTATTTTAATTCTTGCACCCCCCGGGTCAATTTTTGGAGACCTTGTTAAAGAAGGAAAAGCAAATATTAAAATTCTGGCTTTAAATGGCCAAACCTAACATCCTTACACATATGATCAGGACCACCCCCATTGCTTACCCCTACATCATTTCGGCAGCACCTGTTGCCCATGGTTTAGTGGTGTATTTAAGACGTGCAGACGATGGTGGTGCCTTTATCTTAATGCCAGGAAAGAGATGGTCATTATCCATGTGAATGCCACCATCATGAGTGCTCGGGAAGCAGAGGCGTGGTTAAAATGGCAGCGAGAGGCCTTGAAGGGGTAAGCAATGCGCGTATATATAGGATTACGTATGTCTGTACACAGAAGTTAAGGACCAACCTAAGATATTTACAGAAATGAAAAAAAAGAAAAAGAAACAAGGCCTGAATCAAGGACAGAAGGAAAGTAGCGGGAGGGAACTCATGGAGCATCATCACTTCATGGCCCTAGCTCTGGGGGAAAGTAACACTGCAGTTTTCCAAATGTTCAGGTACACTCAACCTCCGTACATGAGGTATTTAACCATACAGCAAAAACCCCTCGGAGAAACACATCTGCTCCAGTTTAGAGCTTTTAACCAATTTTCTACTAATAGGTCAGAAGCGCAGTAAATTATTAAAATGGAAAGTTGCTTAGATGGTGTCTTCTGTAGTCAGGTGGTGATTCGGAGACAGACGGACAAATTAAAAGGGGAAAAAAACACAGCACAAATGCAGGTTTTACTGTTCCTCTCGCTCTTTCATATCCGGCTTTATGAAGATGTCACATTTTTAAAAAACATTTAAAATTCAAAATTGTCTGGAGAGCGGATTCATCTAAAATTTATTCCCGGAGACTGATATTTCGCCTGCTGCCATCAGTGTTGATTGCTCTTATGTGTAAGCTTTATTCAACTTTGCAAAGGTTTTAGAATACAGAGGATGACATTTCCGGGCCCAGGCTCGAAGTGCGTCATTAAAAGGAGATTGAAGTAGGAACATTCTACTTTCCTTGGAGATGCCTGGTTAGGAGGATGCAGCCAATGGAGGAGGAACGGCAGGGACCTGCTGCTCCATGGATGACGCCTCCACCTCCTTTCTGGTTAAAGTTTAGAACGTTGATTTTTATTTGTCAGATGGCAATCATTGGGGTTTATTATGGGTCACATTTCATCTGTATGTTCATATCTATAGGTGTGTGACAACCATAATGCTTCCATTCCCCATCACAGACTTAATGTACTAGTCAATTTAAGCAGTGGATTTTCCCGCACTCATATCCACATTGTGCAGCCTCCTCCTATTTTCTATTGAGAAGTAAAGATCGATCCCACCACCCAAGTCCCACTCCCAGGTGTGGCGTATTGTGCCGTACTTTCCAACCCCTTCCTGACATCCTCCGTACATCCAGGGCTGTGGAGACATTAAGCCACATAGACTCTGACTCTTCATTTCCATGACGTCCGACTCCACCAAAATGGACATCAACTCATATTCCGCAACCATGACTGTGAAGTCAATAAGCCAAACATCCAACTCAGATTCTTCAATTTCCCTGATTCATCCGACTCCCCCAAAATGGACATTGACATCAGACTCCACAGCCACTGCCGTACATCTAGGCGCAGTGGGCAGTGTGTTCCCACATAAAGCAGTACATGTACGGCACAATGATTTCACCATCTTACAAGTTGGTTTCTTCAGCAATCGGTGTCAGTTTATTTTCTAGCCAACTCCATGCTACAACAGCTGAGATCCGTACTAGAACCCTTCATGGGAGGTTTAACCCCCTAGATCACGGGTCCCCAACCACAGACTAGGCCGTGGGGGTCTCTGTGCCAGTCCGTGATGCTCAGAGCAGTAAAAGCTGCCCGATTCCCTGCCCCAGTCATGCGCCAACCGCGCCCCGCACCCACAGCTACGCCACTCTGAGGTGATGTGTGCCTCAGCTGCGTGTGTAGATGTACGAGCAGAGCCATCAACCAATCACAGTGCAGGAGCCAGGCCCTCACTGGCTAGTGGCTGCTGCTCTGTTATTGAACGGTGGCTCTGCTCGTACATCTACACAGCTGAGGCGCAGAGCGGCGCCAACTGCAGCAGTGGATCAGTGAGCAAAGTATGCGTCTGTGTGTGGCTGTGTATCTGTGCATGTGGCTGCATGCGTGTGTGTGTGTCTGTGTGTGTGTGTGTCGATGAGGATAATGTGGCCTGCTGCAAGGGGATGATGGGGATATTGTCTGCTGCGTGGGGATAAGGATAACATTAGGGCCTCAAGGAGATGGAAAATAAGATGTAGCACATTTTTCGGGGAAACAGGGTACTAAACTCCACCCCTTCTCCACAGCCCCACTCCATATGATCAAAGTCCCACCCCTGTGACACCCCGCCCTGCCCCGGAAAAATGGTCTTGCATAAAGCTGGTCCCCAGTGTAAAAAAGATTGGGGACCACAGCCCTACATGCATTGGTCAATATCAACGGCAGCATCTAGATCAGGGGTCTCAAACTCCAGGTCTCAAGGGACACGCACAGTTCATGTTTTCAGGATTTCCTTAGCATTTGACAATTGGTAATTTATCTCTTGTACTGGTGATGATTCCAACTGTAAAACGCTAAGGAAATCCTTAAAACCTGCACTGCGTGCGGCACCCGAGGTCTGGAGTTTGAAACCTCCGATCTAGATGGTTATTTGAGGGAAGGGGTACCATATTTATCCTTCATGACAGCCCGCAATAGCAACTGGGCAGTTCCAAAGGATGACATAGTGACTGCAGGCCAAATAATTGTCTCAGGGTTGGTCTGGTACAGTGGGCCTGCCATGAGCAAGGTCTTCCATCATTTTCTTACACTAACAAAAGGCATGTGAGTGCTGGTGTGCCACGGTCCGCGCTGCTGTGGTATGGATAAACTCACCAAAGAGCCAAAAGTATTTTCATCCTTTATTTCCTCCTCTCTCCTACGCCTTTCAGCGCCACACCCGGCGCCTTCCTCAGGGAAGTGGCGCTGAAACGTGTAGGAGAGAGGAGGAAATAAAGGATGAAAATACTTTTGGCTCTTTGGTGAGTTTATCCATACCACAGCAGCGCGGACCGTGGCACACCAGCACTCCCATCATTTTCTTGGATTCAAACCACTATCTAGTGGTCGGTGGAGGTCCTGCAGCAGCTGGAACATAGATTCCTAAAACGCCTTCAAACCAGTTGTGGGGATCACAACTGGACCAGGTGAGCAGCTTCATAGCACCACCAGCATACACAAGTGTCACTAGTGATAGGGCACTATTGCGCCTCTTGTCCCCCTCCCTATTTTCTTTTTGTTAGTGTAAGGCTGACCGGTGTAATACCCAGCAATGCAGAAATAGGACAGTACAGTCATAAAAAAAAAAAAAAAAATTCTTAACAGTACCATTGGATAAAGTATGGTTAAAGTAGAATTATGCAAATCCCTGGCTTAAGGTGGGCTGCTCACTAGTGAAAGCAATGTGTCAATGTTTCAAAGAGAGAAAGTAGTGGCGGCTCACCATCTTTCACGCCCCTCATGGATGCAGCTCCAGCTCCCACAGTCCAGGCTGCCGCATTCTCCAGGTCCTGGCTGCTGTCTGCCATCTGCTGAGCTGTGCAGAGCGGGTGACAGGACACACGCTGAGAGGAGAGGAGACCGGAGCAGTGAGGACCGAGGACAGTATTTACTTTTTAAATTTTTTTTTAATCGGTGAATACAACGGTGGCAAACTATGGAGCACTATGTGATATGCAATATTATATTTGGAGGGCTCTGTGGGGGGGCATAATGTTTGAAGGGCTCTGAGGGAGTCTTTATACTTTAAGGAGAATGATTTGATGTCTGTGTTGGGGGCCATTATACAGTGTGAAGAGGTTTAGGGGTCATTATACTAAATGTAGCTCAGTTATACTACATGGAGAGGCTTTGTGAGGGTCACATTTTGGGATCATACTGTGCTGGGGTAGTTGAGGGGGGTACAGTAGGCTCATCATAGTGTGTGTGCAGGATTTCACTGTAGGGTTATCATACAGTTTGTGTAGGATACTGTGAAATAATTCACTGTGGGGGATCATACAGTGTTTGAAGGACACTTGTTGGCATCATACTTTATACTTATGTGACTCATTAAAATATTTTTTTTGGGGGCCTATTGGAACTTCTGCTATGGGGCCCCATGATTTCTATGTACGCTCCTGGTGCAGAATGCATTGTCCCTTTCACATACGCCTCTGCTGCAGGACTGATTGGCAATAACTTACAAAACAAGTCCAACGCCGCCCCTCGGTACATACAGGCATTTATGACATGTTTCTCCCAAGTGGCAGTTGGTTGTTGCCGCTCGTCCCCCTTCCCGCTCACACATCCCTTATTCAACACAACTGAAAGGTCCCTGCTATTTGCTCTGGACAGCCCTGTGTGCGGCGCTTGTGAATGGCTAAACATTTCAGGAGGAGGAGGCGTGGTCAGTTGGAGAAGCGCCATTTTACCAGCTTAGTGCAGTGGCGGCTTGTTAATGGTCAGACAGCAGGTCATTGCATATGGTGTGTGGACGGTGCTGCATGGTGGATATATCTGACTGCTTAGTGCCAGACAGCCACCACACTGGAGCTGCCCAGTGGTTTGTAGGTGTGTGCCAGAGATAATAGGTTGGCAATCAATGCTGTGCTATAATGATGCAGGATTGTGTCTAGCTACAGG
The DNA here is from genome assembly GCA_033576535.1 of Allobates femoralis. Classification (NCBI taxonomy): domain Eukaryota; kingdom Metazoa; phylum Chordata; class Amphibia; order Anura; family Aromobatidae; genus Allobates; species Allobates femoralis. Next base: position 822,292,452 of record JARQOC010000003.1, read on the forward strand.
ACCTCAGCTCTGCTGACATCATTGTGTGTCTGTATGCATGTGCCAAGTCTGCCATTGCCATTAATGATCCTTGTTCTGGATTCTTCTGTGTGGTTCTTGTATGTGCATGTGATGGCGCTGACACTCTTATGCTTAGACATCTTTTTTTTCCAATTTCTGTAAATTAAAAAAGTCCAATATTGTACTCATTTTTACAGGATAGATATAAATCTGTATAAACCAGTTTTATTTCTACCAATTAAAAAAATTGCACAACAGCAGGAGAAATTGATTCACAATTAGTGTCGCTTCATAGCTGGACGGGAAGATTTCATAGAAGTGTGATTGACCTGGAGTTACATTGTGTTGTCGAAGTGTCTCTTCATTTTTTGAGCAGTGTATGTATACATTTTATAGAAAAAAAAATATATATTTTTTTAATATTTTTGCAAATATTACACTTTGTTGCCAAAAATACTATATAGAAAATAAAATTTAAGTTAATCTATAAAGCAATTCAACCTATAAAACTCACATTATTTAACCCATATGGTTGAAGAGGGGGAAAAAAAGCATTGAAGAGGGGGAAAAAAAGCCAAAAATACAGATCCTCATACTCACAAGTAAATGCAATAAAAAGAAGGCATAAAAAAAAAAAATTATTATTGTTTATTCGGTTTCTAGGAACCTTCCACGTCAGCATAGGAGGTCGCTTCTCCATGCCCTAATAGGGACAGGAAGCATGAGAGGTTAAAAGGACCCTCCCACCTCCTACTAGCCAGGGTCTTACAAAGAACCACTGCATATAAGTAAACACATTCCAGCAATAATTGAGGAATACAGGGAGGGAAATAAGTCCTGTCGTGCAAGGTTCCTGGAAGCCAAATTAACATTAAGAATAATTCTTTTATCTCTAGTCACCTTTCATGACAGCAAAGGATTAATACCAACGAATAAATACCTAGGGTGGGACTACGGCCTGCAGGACCTTCCTGCCAAAAGCCAAATCCCTATTGGAAGCGAGATCCAGACGGTATGCTTTGTGAAAGTATGCAATGGAGGACCGGGTAGCAGCCATGCAAATCTGCTCCGAGAAGCCTCTGCCCGTTCCGCCTAGAAGACAGAGGTAGATCTGGTGGAATGAGCAGTAAACCCCGAAAGCGCCTGTAACTGCGGAGAAAGGTAGGATTCCGTAATGGCCTTCTTAATCCACTTGGCTATAGTACTCTTAGGGCCCTTTTACACGCTGCAACTATCCAGTGATCACGACTATGATCCGACCTGGCCGGGGATTGCTGGTGCGTCGCTACATGGTCGCTCGTGAGCAGTCAAACAGGCAGATCTGCTCAACAACGCAGCAACCTGCATATCGACCTCGCTGGTCGTCGGAGACGTGTCACACAGCAGCTAATTTGACGACTCACACCTATGTTAGGGGTGTTGTGGTTTGACGCTGAAGCCTCCTAGCTGCGCTTTACTACGCCCCCTCAGCTCTGATTGCTGCTCGCGTGTGTGTTCTGATTGGTCGATTGCAGATAATGTCATAAAAGACAAATGTAAAAAAAACTCTACAAAGATCATAATTTGACACCCAAAATTATGTCTACCTATAGACATTTAAGTATCACAGCTTGGAGGACCTCTCTACTATGATCCTCAAACCAGCACCTCAGGAACAAAGTAGCTATGGAACAAAGGACAGAAGCGCTACTAATTTGCCTTCTTTTCAGTTAAAGCTGCCCAATCAGAACGCAGCAGCGGGCAACAATCGGAGCTGAGGGGGCAGGAAAGGCAACGCAAAAGCACGCCTATGTGGCCGGGTTCAAAAGCGCTAACGATGTCATTGTTAAGGTGTCAAACACGCGATGCACGCTGCCCTGCGAGAGCGCGATGACCAAAAAATGGTCCTGAATGATTTGTAACGATCAGCAATTTCACAGCAGGGACCAGATCGTTGATGCGTGTCCAAACGCAGCGAGGTCGCGTTACGTCACAAATCCTGTGATGTTTCAGCGACATCTTTAGCAATATTGCTGTGTGTGAAGTACCCCTTAGCCACTTTCTTGCCCTTATGTTGACCAAAGGGTTGGATAAAGAGAGATTGTGATCCAAACCCCATGGTGCCGTCACTTCAAGATAATGGAGCACAGTTCTATGGGCATCCAGTGAATGGGATTCTTCCTCTTTTGGAGACCGTGGATGTTGACAAAAGAAGGAAGAACAATCGACTGGGAGCGATGGAAATCCGAGACCACCTTGGGAAGGAATGAAGGGTCCAGTTGAAGGATAATGCTGTCATCCCGGACTGTCAGGTATGGTTCCCGGATGGATAAAGCCTGAAGCTCCCCTACTCGTCGAGCAGAAGTAATTGCCACCAGGAAACCAGTCTTGTGAGACAAAAACCAAATACCACAGGATGACAGTGGTTCGTAGGGAGAGCGAGAAAGGTCAGTCAGGACTACATTGAGGTCCCAGGAGGGTGTAAGGACCTTAGTCCGTGGACAAATTCGACTAGCAGACACCATGAAACACTGAATCCAGCAGTGATTAGCAAATCTGTGTCAATCACGGAACTGAGAGCCGAAAGCTGCACTTTCAATGTGCTTGGTGTAAGACCGAGGTCCAAAGCATTCTGGAGAAAATCCAAAATTTGCGATATATTTGGTTGGAGTGGGTCAGGTGGATGGGAACCACACCAGGAGCAAAATCTCCTCCAAAACTTTATGATAAGTTGCATTAGTGACTGGTTTGAGGTTTTTTTGCAAGGTGGCCACCACTTTTTCAGAAAGGCCTTGAGCCCTTAGCACCTGGGCCTCAGAAACCAGGCAGCTAAGTTGAGCTTCTGTGGATCTGGATGGAACAGAGGACCCTGGGACAGTAAGCTGGGGTCTGGACTCAAGATCACAGATCCGTCGACTTTGAGTACCACTATAAGGTTGTACCAACTCAGTCTTGGCCATAGAGGAGCTACCAGGATAGTGGGGACTCAGTGTTCCCTGATCTTCCTCAGTGTTCTCGCAAGAAGGGGGATAGGCGAGAAGGTTTCAGCCCGATGAAAGTCAAGTCTGGGAGAAGGCGTCCACCCCTATGGCCTCGTCCCAAGGGTTCAGGGAGAAAATATGTTGTGACCTTTCGATTTGCAATGGAGGCAAACAGGTTGATCTCGGAGTACACCATCTTGCCACCAGTGAGCAGAAGACCACTTGGTCCAGGCTCCACTCTCCCATGTTAACGTTTCGGCAACTGAGAAAATCTGCCTGAAGGTTCAGTGTCCCTTTCAGGTGGGCTGCTGAAAGGGACAAGAGGAATTTTTCCGTCCAGAGGAAGATCAGAGAGGACACCAATTTCAGGAGCTGGACCTTGTACTGCCCTAACACGGAGGTGTGCCACTGTGGTGGCATTGTACGAGTACACCAGGACATGAGATCCCCTGACTTGATCTGGAGCAGTAAGGGGGGACTCTTCGACCGCTCTCAGTTCCAGGTAATTGGAGGACCGAGAGCTGATGGTGCGACTCCAGACCCCCTGGAGTGGGGTGTGGGCAACCATAGCCCCCCACCCACTTTTGCTGGCATCCATAGTTAAAGTGACTAGGGGTGTCTGATCCCAGGCCACCCCTTTTTGTAGGTTGTTGAGATTCAACCGCTAGAGGAGGTATGAGGAGACGTTCCCCGGAAGGTGAACCCGCTGATTCAGAGATGAAGGCAGTCTGTCCCAACATGACAGGACATGGTCCTGAAGGACTCTAGAGTGAGCCTGAGCCCACATGACAGATGGAATGCATGACGTAATTGTTCCCAGAGCTAACATAGTTGCCCGAAGGGTGGGCGACACTTGACGAAGGGACAATACAGGTTGTCGCTTCTTGCCGAAATCTTGGCAAGAAGGGACAACCTGTGGTCCTCTGGTAGAAAGGATGCCTGCTTTTTGGAATCCAACAATACCCCCAGAAACAGTTTTGTGGAGGAAGGTTGCAGCCGGGACTTTGAGGTTGGGGATCCAGCCCAGAGATTGAAGAATGTACAGAGACTCCTCCACACTGCTCCTGAGGCGAAGGAGCGAAAAGAAGGAAGTCATCTACATATGGCACCAGACAGATGCCGCGGCTCCGCAGGAAGGCAACGACCTCTGAAATGATTTGAGAAAATCTTGGGTGCTGAGGAGATCCTGAAGGGAAGGACACTGAATAGATAGTGGAGGACGTCCCCCTTGTACAGGACTACGAATTTGAGAAACTTCCTGCCGAGGATGAATGGGCACATGAAAGTACGCGTCGAAGTCTATGGTTGCCATCTGGTGGTGTAGCCCTATCAATATAATCGCTGATCGGATCGATTCCATCTTGAAACGACGGTATCGAACATGTTGGTTAAGGCGTATCAAGTTGATGATGACCCGGGTGTCCCCAGTCGGCTTCTTTACCAAGAAGAGCCGGAATAGTGGCCTATCGCCTCCTCGTGGCGGGGAACAGATGAGACGACATTTGTTCGAAGGAACTCCTGCACCTTTGTGTACAAGAGATCCTGTGCACCCTAAAAGGGCAGGGCAGTGACCCGGAGACCTGGCGGAGGAGGCGACTCAGAGTCACTGTTTGTCAGGGTGCGGCAGCTGCTGCTGAGAAGGTACAAGGATATTTTTTCCTCTACCTTTTTGGTAACTCCACTGGCCTGCTTTTCCATTTCCTTTAGGCTGGGAGGACTGAGGGATGAGAGGGATGCTTAAGGGGAAGGGGGGGGGGGGGGGGGGAATTCTGTTTCGGAAGAGCCTTACGGTCGGTAGCCCTGTCCAGAATGTCATCAAGAGCATGCCTAAACACTAAGTCCCACTTGAAGGGTAGAGAGCGGAGCCTCATCTTGGAAGTGGAATCACCACTCCACATTTTCAGCCATAAAGCCCTTCTGGAGGATCTGGACGAGGCAGAGGTCCTGGCCGCCAGATGGACTGAGTCAGCTGAAGAATCAGCGAAGAAGCAGTTTGCTTTCCTCATCAAGGGAAGGGAGTCAAGGAGCTCTTCCCTAGGGGCGCCCTGCAAAATATGTGACCCTAATTGGTCAAGCCATTTGAGCAGAGACCTGGAGACACAGGTGGAGGTGATGTTCGTCTGAATGGTGGACGAGGAGGCCTCCCATGATCGCTTCACAAAGCTCTCAATCATACGGTCCATTTGGTCCTTAAGCTGGGAAATATCCTCAAAGGGGAGTGCAGTCTTTTTTTGTCACACGAGAGACCTGCACATCCACCTTAGGGACATCCCAGTGAATCCCATTTTCCTCTAGAGGAAATAGACGACTGGAATCACTCTTGGATCTTTTCTCAGGAAATTCCTACTCCTGAGAAATTAAAATCAGGATAGTGGAATCACCTGGAAAACCAATCTGCTTGGCAGATCTAAGGCCAGCAAACATTTCATCCTGGACTGAGGGGAGGACCTGCTCCTCTTCTAATTCCATCGTGCTCTGAACAGCCCCAATCAGCTCCCCCATGTCATCTGAGGAGACTAGGAACCACCTAAGCTCAGCCTGTCTGGAAGATGAGGCCTTGTCGGGTCTATCAGAGTCTGAATCCCGGATGTCTTCAGAGTCAGAAGGGGCTGCCTGGAGCTTCCACTTTTTAGGGGAGGAAGGTCCAGCTGCCAGAGCGGATGGTGATAGGGAGGCTAGGGAAGCCTGGGTTTCCTGCTGCACCATGGCTCTCAAATCATCCACCAGGCTAGGGTGCTCAGCCCTAATGATCTTGTCTGTGCAGCTCTGGCTGAGTTTTCGGTCCCATCCAGTAGGGAAAAAGAGAATTTTGTTTACTTACCGTAAATTCTTTTTTCTAGAATCATCAATGGGAGACCCAGACAATGGGGTTTTGGGGCACTGCCCTCCGGAGGCCACACTAGGTACTACAAGTTTGTAGTAACCGCCCCCTCCGCTTATAAACCCCTACCGCAGGAGATATCCTCAGTTTGGTCCATAAGCTGCGAGGAGACAAACCACACCCGAACCATCGGGAAGACCGTGCACATACGGTCCAACAACCCGAAACAAACTGTCTCAACTGGGAACAGTCCAGAAGAACGTCCAACGGGACAACTGGGTGGGTGCTGGGTCTCCCATTGATGATTCTAGAAAAAAGAATTTACGGTAAGTAAACAAAATTCTCTTTTTTCTGATCATCATAATGGGAGACCCAGACAATGGGGATGTCCTAAAGCAAACCCCAGGGCGGGAAGAGGTCCTCAAAAGACGTTTAAAATACACGGTCCCCCTTAAAGGTGGGCCACCGCCGCCTGGAGGACCCGTCTGCCCAAACTTGCATCCGCAGAGGCATGGGTATGCACCATATAGTGCTTAGAGAAGGTGTGGAGGCTGGACCAAGTGGCCGCCTGACACACCTGTAGAGCTGAAGCGCGATGTCGCAAAGCCCAGGAGGCACCTACGGCTCTGGTCGAGTGCGCCTTCAATCCCACCGGGAGAGGCACGCCAGTAGAACGGTAAGCCTCTTGAATGGGCGCCTTAATCCATCTGGCCAAGGTCGATTTTGACGCCGCGGACCCCTTACAGCGACCCGCCGTAAGGATGAACAGAGAGTCCGAACTCCGGAAGGAGGCAGTCCTGGACACATAAATGCGTACAGCCCTCACGAGATCCAGAGTGTGAAGGTCGCGCTCAATCCGATGAACGGGAGCGGGACAAAATGATGGGAGGACAATCTCTTGGTTCAGGTGGAAGGTGGAAACCACCTTCGGCAAAAAGTCTGCCCGCGGGCGCAACACCACTTTGTCCTGGTGGATCACCAGAAAAGGTGACTTGCACGACAGTGCAGCCAATTCCGAAATACGTCTCAGAGACGTAATTGCCACCAGAAAAACCACTTTCTGGGAAAGTCGAGAGAGGGAAACTTCCCTCAGTGGCTCGAACGGCGGTTTCTGCAGAGCCGCCAGGACCATGTTAAGATCCCAAGGGTCCAGCGGTCGCCTGTATGGCGGAACCACCCGACACACCCCCTGCATAAAATGACGGACTTTTGGAAGTAGCGCCAAGCGCCTGTCAAACAGCACAGAAAGAGCTGATACTTGACCCTTCAGGGAGCTGAGGGACAAGCCCACCTCCAAGCCCGACTGTAGAAAAGACAACAGAGTCGGAATCGACAAAGGCCACGGTGACCGTCCACCGGAGGCATACCAGGAGAAGAAGATTTTCCACGTTCTGTGATATATCTTCCGAGACACGGACTTTCTAGCCCGTGTCATGGTGTCAACCACCGAAGGGGAGAACCCCCGCGAGGTCAAAAGCCAGGTCTCAAGAGCCATGCAGTCAATCTGAGGGCCCTGGAATTGAGGTGGAAGAAGGGGCCTTGCGCGAGAAGATCTGGTCGTTCTGGAAGAGCCCACCGGTTCCCGCCGGACATTTGCCACAGATCCGGATACCAGGATCTCCTGGGCCAATCCGGTGCCACTAGAATGGCTTCGTGGCATTCCGTCCTGATCTTCCACAGGACCTTGGGAATCAACGCCAGAGGTGGGAACACATATGGGAGCTGAAACCTGGACCAATGCAGAATCAGAGCATCCGCCCCCAGAGACTGCGGGTCCCACAATCTCGCCATGTATTGTGGCACCTGATGATTCAGCCGCGAGGCCATCAGGTCCACGTCCGGGGTGCCCCATCTGCTGCAGATGTCCCTGAAGACGTCCGGATGAAGAGACCATTCTCCGGCGTCCATCCCCTGTCGGCTTAGGTAGTCGGCCTCCCAGTTCTCGACCCCTGGGATATGAACTGCGGAGATCAGGCAGTCGTTGTCCTCCACCCAGGATAGAATGCGGTGGACTTCGGTGAGGGCCTGAGCACTTCTGGTCCCTCCCTGATGATTTATGTAGGCGACAGCCGTCGCATTGTCGGACTGAACCCGAATGGGTCGCCCTGACAGGAACGTTTGAAACGCCAGAAGCGCCAGATAGACCGCCTTGATCTCCAGCACGTTGATTTGCAACGCCGACTCCGACTGCGTCCAGAGGCCTTGAGCCCTGTGGTGTAAGAACACCGCACCCCAGCCCTTGAGGCTGGCGTCGGTGGTCACCACTAACCATGACGGTTTGAGGAAGGACCGGCCCCGTGACAGGTGACATAGCTGGAGCCACCACTGCAGGGAATCCCTGGTCGGTTGGGAAAAGACCACCAGCCGATCCAGAGAGGACGTCCTCTTGTCCCATCTGCGGAGGATTTCCAGCTGTAGAGGACGGAGGCGAAATTGCGCGAAAGGCACCGCCTCTATGGCTGCCACCATGCGCCCCACCAGCTTCATCAAACCCTGCAGGGATGAGTGCGGTGACAGGATGAGATCGTGCACTCCTGATTGGATGGCCAGCTGTTTGGCTCGCGGCAGAGACACCAGAGCTGAGTCTGTGTGGAAGTCCATGTCCAGATATGTCAGTGACTGGGTCGGAACCAGGGTTGATTTCTGAATATTGAGAAGCCACCCAAACTGTTCCAGAGACTGCATGGTCACCTCCAGGCTTTGCCGACAAAGGTGTTCCGATGGCGCCCTGACCAGCAGGTCGTCTAGATAGGGTATGACGGCATGTCCCTGCACGTGTAGGAGTGCCATCATAGAGGCCATCACTTTCGTGAACACCCGCGGTGCCGAGGCCAACCCGAAAGGCAGCGCCACGAACTGGAAGTGTTCGTCCCCCACTGCGAATCGTAACCAGCGCTGATGAGCCGGCGCAATGGGTACGTGAAGGTAAGCATCCCTGATGTCTATTGACGCTAGGAAGTCTCCCTGCGACACAGCCGCGATCACGGAGCGCAGGGATTCCACGCGGAACTTCCGAACCAACACGTGACGGTTGAACAACTTGAGGTCCAGAACCGGGCGAAACGAGCCGTCCTTCTTCGGGACAATAAAGAGGTTGGAGTAAAAACCCCGGAACCTCTCCCCAGAAGGCACTGGGACCACTACTCCGTCCCTGCGGAGTCCCTCCAACACCAGGTCAAAAGCCTGAGCCTTTTCTGGGGAAGGGACAGACCGATGGAATCGGTGCCCCGGCCGCGACGTCAGCTCTATCCTGTAGCCGCGCGAGACTACGTCTCGGACCCACTGATCTTGAACGTGGAGTAACCATCTGTCCTGAAATCGGGACAGGCGGCCCCCCACCTGCGGGGCGGCAGGACGAAGGAGGGAGTCATGCGGAAGTGGATTTGGGGGTGGCAGCCCTCTGTCCGTGCGAGCGGACGATGCCGAGGACTGCGAGCTGGAGCGAAAGGACCACTGTTTAGGGTTCCTTTTGACGGTATACCTTGGCTTAGGCTTATTCTGTGGGATCTTAGACTCCGCAGAATCCTTTATCAGCTTGTCCAGCTCGGTTCCAAAGAGCCTGTCACCAGAGAATGGAAGATTTTGCAGAATCTTCTTCGATGTGGCATCTGAGTCCCAGAGACGCAGCCACAATAACCTGCGGATCGCAACTGCATTGGCCGAGGCCACAGCAGAGCGGTTGGCAGTCTCCAAGGCAGCCGTCCTGGCGTAGTCCGCGTAGGCCCGAGCCCTATCGGTAAGCGCCAGGACTTCTGAGTCGGCCCCCGCCAGGTCAGCGATACCATCCAAACAGGTGGTGATCGCCTGCAGGGTCCAGACCGTGGCAAAATTGGGGGCGAATGAAGACCCCACAGCCTCATAGGAAGACTTGGTGAGTTGTTCGACCTGTCTATCCGTCGCGTCCTTCAACGAGGAGCTATCAGAGGCAGAGAAAAGGGAGCGCGCAGCAATACTGGTCATGGAAGCGTCCACCTTCAGGGACTGCGACCACTCCTGAAGCACCTCCTGGGGGAAGGGGAAGCGAGGGTCCTTAGATTTGCGGACATAACGCCGCCCAGGATGAATCCTGGGTGCTCTGACCACCCTTCCGAAATTAGTGTGGTCCATAAAGGAGCCACGTGGTCGAGCCTCCGGCTGCAACCATTGATACACCTCCTTCGGATGGAGTGCAACCTCCTCAGGGGGTGCCACGAGATGCAATGTCTCGTTGATGGAGGATACCAGGTCCTCCACCCCGTCTGGTGGCCCACCGTCGGACACAGACTCGAGAACAGTCCCACCATCATCCTCGTCACTATCGGAGTGACGCTCCTCCGCAGAGAGGGTCTGGATCTCGGGGGATTCATCTCGGCGAGCCCGCTTAAGGGGTCTCGCGACTGGACCGGGGGACACCCGGGGATAACTTGAAGGAGCAGCTGGGATGTCCAGTCTCCTCGTCAGTGCCTCCAGGGATTGCGACATGGAGGACAGCTTGGATAACACAGATTCGTTAATCTTATTCTGTGTTTCCCATGGCCCTGGGTTCACCTGAACCTCAGGGTACAGCACCGGAGCTGCAGCTTCTGCGGCTGCACTATCAATCCGGGCATCTGGGCGTCCGCAGTTATTGCAGGACCCCCCAACCAGCGTCCCGTTGCACGTAGCGCAGGTAGTGGTTGTAGTGCCTACCTTAGCAGCACCCTTCCTTGCTGAGGACATACCGACAGCAGGGGAATAAGCCAATCTGAAAACCGGTACACCGGTGGCTTACCGACCGCTAATGCGGTGGAGAGGAGCGGCGCGTGTGTGGCCTCCGAAAGGGTTCTGCAAGGTCTCCCCGGGAGCGCAGCAGTGCCCTCGACCAGTCCCAGTAGGGAAGTGAGGAGAAGATGGCCGCTGCAGAAAAAAACCCGGGAAAGCACACACACACGCCCAGCGTGACGTCACCGCATGGGCTGCTCCTCATCTCTCCAGGCAGCCATCTTAAGAAATCCGGCGCCGGAGCCCGCAGCGCGGGAGATACAGTGCAAGCACCATACCCAGGGCTCAGACAAAATCTGCGGCCCACAGCCTCAGCCCCTGTGACACACAGGGCGGTCAGCCAGGGTGACCCCAGCACAGGGAAACACCGCCAGACCCGCGGACCCCGAGGGGTGCGCGCGGTCTGAGTGTCATGAACACACATAGTGTCAGACACTACCCCCAGGCACACAGGAGACACACGGAGTACCTCAGTGCCGGTCCGGTCTGTAAGCACCATTCAGGGAGGCCTCGGACGGGGGTGCAGCACCAGTCCGGTCTGTAAGCACCATTTAGGGAGGCCTCGGACTGGGCTGGCTCCAGTCCGGTCTGTAAGCACCATTTAGGGAGGCCTCGGACGGAGCGGAGCTGTGCAAGGCTCCTGGCTCCCACTTCACCAGAGCCCCCGGGGGGATGGGAAGGAGCGCGGCAGCGTACCGGGAGGGCACGAAGTGCCCAGGCTCAAGGCCCTCCGGTACCTCGACCTGCGTGTTCCCGAGGGTGAGCAGGGAGACTGCCGAAAAGTCCCCGACCGGGACCTACCAATCTTCAGACGCCATCACGTAAGCTGTGAGAATGCTGTGATGTGCAAGCAAAGCGTGTGATCCTCCGAGCACACTAAGGTTAAAACTGAGGATATCTCCTGCGGTAGGGGTTTATAAGCGGAGGGGGCGGTTACTACAAACTTGTAGTACCTAGTGTGGCCTCCGGAGGGCAGTGCCCTAAAACCCCATTATCTGGGTCTCCCATTATGATGATCAGAAAATTCTTCGTGCAAACAGGGCATTTAGTAGACTTCCCAGACCCTTTTTTGGAGACAGCCTTGTCTCCCTAAAAAGAAGCACAGTACAAGCACAAATCAGAAAACTGCCCTTCAGGCAGAAAAGGGACCTCCCCCCGATCCTACAGACTCACTGTGGCAGGGGGAACACTGGGCTCTGCAGATGCAGGGAAAGACATGACGATATACCACTGTACAGCTTTCCTTACCGTGGTCAGAAGTCTTCAGGGCAGCCTTTATGTCCAAAGGCCTGCCCCCCCAGTGTCTCCATGTTCCCCGCCCCGTCCTGGCAGGCCACTGCTCAGCAGTGGTGAGCAAGCACGGTCCCACCCATCGGAACCCGGAAGAGCTACGCTCCCACCGAGAGAGCGCGTGCCAAGACGTTCCGCCCACCAGCATCACTTCCGGTCGTGCAGGCAGCGGCCAGCGGGCTCAGTCAGTGGAGGAGGCCGCTGCTCAGTGAGCATCACCCTAGATGGGGATCCGGAGGGCCAGGGCCACAGTCCCACCACGGAAGTGAATGGGAGCAGCAGGAGGAGGAGCAGGGCCCAACCACCGCTGCCCGGCTGGGGAAAATCCACAAAGAAGGTATGCTGCAGCTCGCCGGCTACCACAGCATAGAGAAGTAAAAACCCTCTCTATGCCCCATGGGGACAGGAAAGACACTGGCTAATGGGAGGTGGGAGGGTCCTTTTAACCTCTCTTGTGCTTCCTGCCCCTATTAGGGTGTGGAGATGCAACCTCCTATGCTGTCGTGGAAGGTGACTAGAGAAGAGAATGAGGTCAACGAAAAGGTCATCTTGTCCAACAAGAAACAACCTATTATTCAGCTCTGTTGGCAACAAAAATAAACATGTTATCTCTCTATCATCAATGCAAAAAATTATTTTTTTGGATTAAATCGTTTGCAGAGAAAAAATAGTTGTTAGCATACAAAAGTAGCACAAAACAAACAAAACCTATACAAAATATTGTACAACTGACTGTACTCAACCAATGTTGGATTTTTGGTTTTACTGTATGTTGAAGGCCATATAATAATCATTAACTGCTCTCTGGAAAGGGGGTGGGTGGGCTTTCTCTCTGCACCCAAAAATCTGGGATAGAAAAAAAAAAAAAAAATTAATCCATGAAAACCTTTAAAAGTAAAAAAAAAAAAAAAAAAAAAAAAAAAAAAAGCCTCTACACAGCTCTTCTGGTGGTAAAATAAAATCTTAGCTTCCAGAACTTGGTGATGCAGTTATGTTTTAATATGCAAAAAAAAAAAAATTATATTTGTAGATAAAGTTGCTTTGTCATATTAATTACATGGGGGGGGGGTGGGGGAATAAAAAAAAAAAAAAAAAAAAAAATCCATAAGTAAATACAAAACAATCCCTGATTTGCTGTTTATTTGTTCCATATTTCCGCCCCCCCCCCCCCCCAAAAAAAATCTAAATAATAGAGGATTACAAAAAATTAAAATGTTCTGTAGCCCCCAAACGATGGCAATAAAAACTTCAACTATGGTTTAGGCAAGTTGCAGGACTCTTGTTTTTGCAAGATGAGTTGAAGTCCCGTACGGATGGGGAACGCCCAGCTTCATTGTTGTGTCCCAATTTTATACATTTTAGCAAAGCTTCTCTGGGTCCAATAAGATCCCTACACCCCTTGAAGAATTCTTTGCCGTTTTGACTCCTCTTGGGAGATGGATTAGCAAACGCTCCAAAAGTCAGACATCGCGGCCTTCCTGCATTGCCGAGTGCTTAGCGCTATCCCGCTACATAAGGGGGATCGGCGTACAGCTTTACTAATTGGTAAGATACAATTTTTTCTACTTATCTTGTGAAAAGGAAAAGTTTGGGGATTAAATATTTAAGTGTAAACACGTGATTTTTTTTTTAATCTGCATTTCCCAATTTTGTATATTTGCAAGAAAGATCTGTCGAGAAAGGTCATGATGAATTCCTTGAATATACTAAAGAAAAATTCGGCGTCCTCACTGGATACGGTCCACACCCATCGCGCAGAGCAGCCCTGATCCGGCCGCTAGAATTCCAAAGACAAAGTAAATCTGCGGCGTCAGGCAGGGCAGGAGTGTAAAACCAAGATCTTTACTGCATCGACTAAACCATCTGAATGCAGGGCAGTGGGTACCCCAGTGGAAAGAGGTGGTCATCCCACACATTTCCAATTTAGCCAGTTTAAAGGCCCCGTTACACGGTACAATACCCTTAACGATATCACTGAAACGTCACAGGTTTGGAGTCGTTCAAATGACCTCGTTAGGACGTTGTTTCGTGTGACGCAGAGATACGACTGCGATAAATCGTTGGATTGCTGATCGCAGGTTTGAGAACGTTCTCAAATCGGACGATGTGTGTGACACCGCGATAACGATGTCGTTAACGACTTTGCCTATTCACAGAATTGAGCAGGTATCGTTCACTGGGTTGTACGGACGATACCTGCTCACATCATTGGTGTGTCGTCCACGATATCTGGAAGTATGACATCTGACCAACGATGTCAAAATGATGTCCTAACGACCGCGATCCCCCGAGAGCGTTGGTGATATCTTAACGACATTGAAACGTGTAACGGTACCTTTAATAATTGATTCCATGTTTAAGGAGATTTACGGTGTTCTTGGACAAATTCCTTGAGGGCGTAGTTTGCAAAAAGCAGTGTGATGTGACAACCGGTTACGTTGCAAATGGCCGGTATGTATTCTAGACGGAACGGCCTGCTGTGATGTGAACCTGGGATGGTTTCTTCACTGTGATACCTCTGGAGAAGTGCATCCAAACCTGGGCGGGTGTACCCATGAGTCAGGTTAATGGACTTGAAATCCATATCTGAAGACTGACCAGGGTCAGTGGAATCTATATGGACATTTATTTAACTGCCCGGACTAAAGTGAGAAACTGTTCCTGTGTGTCTTAATCCCAGTGCTGAGCGAGTATCCCCAGTACGTTCAGTGAATGCTATATCACAGCGGTTGCTGTATTTTGCGGACTATAAGACGCACGTTTTTCTCAAAAACATTTGGGAGGAAAGTAGGGGTAATTCATAGTATGGATGTAGCTTACCAGGGGCTTCTGGCAGAGTAGGGTCACTGCTGCAGGAATGGGGCAACGTTGCAGCAGGCCCTGAGCTGGGAGGAGGAGGTGTCCCAGTACTACAAAGCAGGAACCATTGATCTCTTAGCAGTGGGCTTCAGGGAAATGACATCAGAGGCTGGGCATGTGCAAATGTAAATCTTGGGTCAATAATCAACAGATCTTACTTTCTGCCCCATTTTCCTGAAGCCGACTGCGGGGAGATCAATGGCTCCTGCATTGCACTGACAACACACCTCCTCCTCCCAGCATCTACTCACTTTAGCCTCCTATGTCCCTGCTCAACCGCCACCCCAGTAAGATAATTTTGTACTATGAGACGGACGCCCAGTTTCACACATTAATCTTTTTTGCCATTTGCCTCCTCTAAATTTGGGGTGCGTTTTATGGTCCGATAAGTCTTATGCATAGCAAAATATGGTACTTATGGTATGCAAAATCTATCCCAAAACTCAGATATTGTTTTGTTGTTTTTTTTACTGCTGGAGCAGTGCTTTAAATGGATGCCGCCGTTCTCCTTCCTTATACTCGCCCTCCAGTGGTTTCATCCTTTTCCAGCGCCGCTCTGGTCCCACGACAGCTTCTTGTGACAGTAACGTCTGACTGGCCGGAAGTCACGTCATAAGCTCTCAGGGTAAATCTATGAGGACCAGAAAGCGGCCAGAATGAGGCTCTCAGAGATGTATTGAGTTGTGACCACTGGCGCACTTCATGAAACTTTGGAGCTGCCGGCAAGTTATAAATCACCGGAGACTTACAGGAGCGTCACTGGAAAGGGCTTAACACACCGGAAGGAGAGTAACACTCGGGGCAGAGGACTTACATTTAATTAAAGGGAACCAACCATCCCAAATGACCCCCCCGGACTGTTAATATGTGTCCCTACACCCAGCACACACATTTGGGGCAATCGTTTTTGCTAAAAAAACTGTTTAGTAGAAGCTAAGATATAGCTTTATGAAGTTTAATAAATTGAGACGGATGGGTGTTACCTAGCTTTGTCCACGTGCAGTGTTCGTGCCTGTGAGCCTCCTCTCCCCCCTCCCCTCTCACTTTCTAAGAGCCTGGCCGTGTCATGAAAGGGGGCGGGGCTCGTCGCGATTTAGTCCCGCCCCTTTCATGACGCGGCCAGGCTCTTAGAAAGTGAGAGGGGAGGGGGAGAGGAAGATGACAAGCACGAACACTGCACGTGGACAAAGCTAGGGAACACCCATCCGTCTCAATTTATTAAACTTCATAAAGCTATATCTTAGCTTCTACTAAACAGTTTTTTTTAGCAAAAAAGATTGCCCCAAATGTGTGTGCTGGGTGTAGGGACACATATTAACAGGCAAGGGGGGTCATTTGGGGTGGTTGGTTCCCTTTAAAGCACCACTCCACCGATGGAATAAGAAAAAAAACTAAACTCTGATGTGGGGATTTAAATCATCTATTCTGCATCAAACACCTTCACACATCTGCATAAAACATGTACATGAATACCGGTACCAGTGTCAGTGTTTTGGACTTGCGCGTCATCCGCGTGTCCTTTTTATCATCAGTGTCATCAGTATATTTCCAGTATGGATCAAGAAAGAATAAGATGACAATATTTCTCCTATACTTTGCAATGTTAAACACATACAGCACATGGATTATAAATCGGACACCCTCCATATGCGGTCTACATTTTTTACAGCCACAGACTTCTATTGTCCCTGGTCATCCGTGCAGCCAGAAACAAAAAAAATGGCCATCTCCGTGTGGTTTGCACAAAGACACAGTCTATGCAAAAAGAAGAAAAACGGACGTGTGCAAGCTCCATAGGTTATAATGGACATGTGTGATACAAAAAGGATGTGTAAAGGAGCCCAAAGTATTCCAGGATGGCTGCCCGCTCTCAGCCCAGTGGTGAGGATTAATACTCTGGTTTCCAACACTGACGGACGCCTGTAAACACCCATTTCATACAGTTTGTATTTATTTTTTTGCACTGAATAATGATTTAATCCCTGGCAGGAGCGGCACGTGAGCTCGCAGGCTGAAAACCCTTCCCGTCCGCTGTCTCTCAGCATTTGTATAGACTTTGCTCTGTGTCCAACACACATTATCTGCACCTCCACAGAGGCGAGACCATTTACATAATTGATTCACCCATTAAAATGTCCTTTTCGACTATATCAGAAAATATACAGTGCGCTAATTGCTCTTCATTAGAAAACAAACACCGGGTTCCCCCAGACCCTGCTGCACGATGAGGAGTACAGGAAACTGCCAGTGGAGGGGGCCGAGGAGAGAGAGGGGCGCAGAGGGGGGCCCGAGGAGAGAGAGGGGCGCAGAGGGGGGCCGAGGAGAGAGAGGGGCGCAGAGGGGGGCCGAGGAGAGAGAGGCGCAGAGGGGGCGCAGAGGGCAGGAGAGAGAGGCGCAGAGGGGGGCCGAGGAGAGAGAGGCGCAGAGGGGGGCCGAGGAGAGAGAGGCGCAGAGGGGGGCCGAGGAGAGAGAGGCGCAGAGGGGGGCCGAGGAGAGAGAGGCGCAGAGGGGGGCCGAGGAGAGAGAAGGCGCAGAGGGGGGGCCGGGAGAGAGAGAGGCGCGAGAGGGGGGCCGAGGAGAGAGAGGCGCAGAGGGGGGCCGAGGAGAGAGAGAGAGGGGCGCAGAGGGGGGCCGAGGAGAGAGAGAGAGGGGCGCAGAGGGGGGCCGAGGAGAGAGAAGGTGGGCGCAGAGGGGGGCCGAGGAGAGAGAGAGGGGCGCAGAGGGGGGCCGAGAGAGAGAGAGAGGGGCGCAGAGGGGCCGAGGAGAGAGAAGAGAGTAGAGAGAGAGGCAAGGGCGCAGAAGGGGGGCCGAGGAGAGAGAGAGAGGCGCAGAGGGGGCCGAGGAGAGAGAGAGAGGCGCAGAGGGGGCCGAGGAGAGAGAGAGGCGCAGAGGGGGGCCGAGGAGAGAGAGAGAGGCGCAGAGGGGGGCCGAGGAGAGAGAGAGAGAGAGGCGCAGAGGGGGGCCGAGGAGAGAGAGAGAGAGAGGCGCAGAGGGGGCCCCATGGTTCTCCCAGACCCTGCTGCACGATGAGAAGTACAGGCATCTGCCAGTGGAGGGGGCCGAGGAGAGAGAGAGGGGGGCGCAGAGGGGAGCCGAGGAGAGAGAGGGGGGGCCGAGGAGAGAGAGGCGCAGAGGGGGGCCGAGGAGAGAGAGGCGCAGAGGGGGGCCGAGGAGAGAGAGAGAGAGAGAGGGGCACAGAGGGGGCCGAGGAGAGAGAGAGGCGCAGAGGGGGGCCGAGGAGAGAGAGAGAGAGAGAGAGAGAGGCGCAGAGGGGGGCCGAGGAGAGAGAGAGAGAGAGGCGCAGAGGGGGGCCGAGGAGAGAGAGAGAGAGAGAGAGGCGCAGAGGGGGGCCGAGGAGAGAGAGAAAGAGAGAGAGAGAGAGAGAGAGAGAGAAAGAGGCGCAGAGGGGGGGGCCGAGGAGAGAGAGAGAGAGAGGGGCGCAGAGGGGGGCCGAGGAGAGAGAGAGAGGCGCAGAGGGGGGGCCGAGGAGAGAGAGAGAGAGAGAGAGAGAAAGAGGCGCAGAGGGGGGTTGAGGAGAGAGAGAGAGAGGCGCAGAGGGGGGTCGAGGAGAGAGAGAGAGGGGCGCAGAGGGGGGCCGAGGGGAGGAGGAGAGAGAGAGAGAGAGAGATGAGAGAGAGAGAGAGAGAGAGGCGCAGAGGGGGGCCGAGGAGAGAGAGAGGGGCGCAGAGGGGGGCCGAGGAGAGAGGAGAGGGGGCGCAGAGGGGGGCCGAGGAGAGAGAGAGGGGCGCAGAGGGGGGCCGAGGAGAGAGAGGGGTCCAGGGGGGGGCACGGAGGGTTGAGTGGAGAGGAGTGTGGAGGGGGGCCCCCAAGGAGAATGTGGCGCGGAGGGGTGAGTAGAGAGGCGCAGGGGGGGGAAATCAGAGGAGAGGTATGACATGGCTCACCTGCTGTGGTCGGCTTCTCAGCTCGGATACAGACAGCTTCAGCTTCTCCTGCTGCTCTGACAGGTACGTCTGGTACAGGCTCAGCAGCTCCTGGCACTCCCGGTATTGTTGTTGTAGAGGTGGAAATATTCGTTAAGGGATTTCTTATACTTTTTAAAAAGTAAAAAAAATTAAAAAATTATTAAAACATTCCATGTCAAGAGAGGAGCAGTGTGTCACTGCCCTGCTAACATAGAGCTGAGCCAGCTAACCGGAGACTGCAGCGCAACACAACACAAGGGAAAGAATACTGCAAAATATCACCCTGTATAATGAAGGCTGTGCAGGGCGCCCCCCACAGCTGCACCATGACATTACAGGAGGAACAGACAATGCAGCTTGTGGGTATTCTGCAGGGGCGCCCCCCCAAGGCTGCACTGTGACATTACAGGAGGACCCGCCACATCACAGCTTATGCCATATTCTGCAGGGGCGCCCCCTACTTCCAGGACCCAACTGCTGGTGGCAAACGCAGTGTTTATGCTTTAGAAAATAAGTTTGGATGAGGCAAGGGAATAAGAGGGGAAAAAAAACAAACCAATAAAAACCTCCACACTATTAACAGCAGTGCCCCCTAGTGCTACACTATTTATTACAGGAGGATCAGCATCACTACAACTGCTATGCTACACTAGGAGCGCTGCTTCTGTTCATAATTTAGGGCTAGGAATTACGATGAGAAAGAGAGAAAAAAAGGGGGGGGGGGGAGGAAAAAAAGTTTACAAGAGTACCCCCTGCTGTCCCCTCACCTCCATTACAGTAAGGGCGCCCCCTGCTGTCCCCCACCTCCATTACAGTAAGGACACCCCTGCTGCCCACCTACCTCCATTACAATATGGGCGTCCCCTGCTGTCCCCCCACCTCCATTACAGTAAGGGCGCCCCCTGCTGCCCACCCGCTTCGAATGCAATAACGGCACCCCCTGCGACCCACCCACCTCCATTACAGTAAGGACGCCCCCGCTGATGCGCCCCCTCCATTTCAGTACAGCGCCCCCCTGCTGCTACGCTCCCTTAATTACATACGGCACCCTGCTGCCGCCCCACCTCCATTACAGTAAGGGTACTCCCTACTCAGCTCACCTAGAATACACTAAGGGCGTCCCCCCACTGCTGCTTTTTCTGAAGTGCTTTTTATTGTAGAATCCCCACGAGCACCAGTTACACCCCAGATGTTTATTACCCTGCAGGAGCGCCCCCTTTCTGCTGGGCCAAATTTACAACAAGCAGCGGCCACAACAGGACATGTTATTACAGAAAAAACACATACCGGCCCCGTAGAAATCTACGGGATGTTACACTGCACTCCACTATGGTGCCGCAATGACTGGTATTGGCAGGAGTTTTTCATCCCGTCACTGTGTAATCCCGGCCATACGTCTCACTCTGTGCCTGCCGGATTCATGTGTAGGGACCCGGTGCATGGGGGGGCTCACACAGGACACAGTCATGTAATGGGGGCCTTCCTTGGCTGTGGTCGGAGCTCGCTTGCAGCCAGATTTTCATCTCTCCAATCAAGTTAAAGTTTCAGTAAAGCCGAGCAGGAATAAAATGCCATTTGTGACTTGGACACGTCCTACCTATGAAGGCTAAATCATTCTCGGAGCGAGCGGCGGTGCTGCCAGTGGCGGCGGCTGCTCCTTTCTGACTTTCGGAAATGTGACAAGTAAAATAGATGACATGACTGCTATACGGAGGTAACCGGCATGTAATTGTGTATGTGGCCGGGCTGGGAATAGGCCAAGGTGAGCGCGGCCTCCCAACGCCTCATGTTAATTTCATGTTTGCATTTGCCCAAATTCAGAATGTAAAAGTAAAACAAATAAAATGAGAGCGGTATAATTCAGCTGTCATTTCCTCCAATTGCTCATAATTGTAACTATAAAAAGATAATATTCCGCCATATGTGCAGCCGCACAGCCGAGGATTGGTCAATTGTCACAGTGAGGATGGATGAGGCAAGCCCGCCCTCTAGTGGATGGATGGGGGCAAGGCACACAGCGTATCATGGGATTTAGAGCGAGCGTTACTGTAATGGGGATGTATACCCTCTATGGTGAATACTGTGAATTCATCTATATAAAAAAGAAGAAACACCAAACGGAAAAGAAAAAGAATAGACAAAATGAACATGAATGGGTGAGTGAGCAATTCTGGTCTCAGGGGCCGGAAATCGAATTGTGCAGCACTGTGGATGTCCCAAAATCTGACCGTGTACAGAGGACAGCGGTGAATACTTCCACCCCTAGTAAGTCGCTTTATTCCACAGACTTCACTTTTGCAATTCAAAAGGAGAAACGTGAAAGTTTTTACCACTGTAGGAGGTCCAGAGCTGGAATGGACCTTTGTGGAGGCAGCCACATTACCTGGATCAGCTGCAGTGTCCTGCCCAATATCTGGAGGCATATTTACCCCTTATTTGTAGTAACATATATTTTAAGAAAAAAAAAAAAAGTCACCAAAGCTAAGGAAAGCAGTCTATAGAAGTCTAACAAGTAACCTGGTTGTGCGCTCTAGCACTCAACTTTCACGGTCACAAATTATCTGGGCGCGCTGCGCTCCGTGCAGCTCCGCCGGATGGAGGAGGGGAGCGCACAGTCGGCCATAGCTTCATCCTTGGGACTTGGGTCCCAGAAGTCAGATAAGCAACTAACAGCCTACCCAATGGGCCAGCACAAACTACAGACATGCATCAATGGGTCTTATGACACCCCTGCAAGTTGGATCCACACACGGGAGGGGGGGGGGGGGGTTATATGACCCTGCAAGACCGACCCATACACGGGGGGAGATGCCCCATACACAAGGGAACGCCCCCGAAAGCACCAGTCTATACCAGGAACGCCGCCGCAAGCACCAGTCTATACCGGGAACGCCCCCGCAAGCACCAGTCTATACCGGGAACGCCCCCGCAAGCACCAGTCTATACCGGGAACGCCCCCGCAAGCACCAGTCTATACCGGGAACGCCCCCGCAAGCACCAGTCTATACCGGGAACGCCCCCGCAAGCACCAGTCTATACCGGGAACGCCCCCGCAAGCACCAGTCTATACCAGGAACGCCCCCGCAAGAACCAGGGTATATTGGGAACGTCCCCGCAAGAACCAGTCTATACCAGGAACGCCCCCGCAAGAATCAGGGTATATTGGGAGCGTCCCCGCAAGCACCAGGGTATATTGGGGACGCCGCACATGAACTTAAAGTTCAGACTGTTGACTTGCCGCCAGAGATTCCCCCCAGGCAGACGCCATTGTAGGGAGATAATCCATGCTACAGACTTCAGCAGTGATGGCTGCACACAGCAGACTGTACCAGATTCCTCTCCTCACTTCCCATCTTTTGGGTTTGGCTTGTGCTCAGACCCCTCACTTCGCCAATGTGCACATCTCTGCCAATTCCTCCATATCAACCAGTATGTTGGTGCATTTCAAGGCAACCCAATGAAAAATTCATAATGAAGTAATTAACTAGTAAATTATTGATGTAAAGTCATTTTTTTTTTTTTTGCATTCAAGAGATTGGTCCCATTATTTAAAGATAAAGATGTCAGCGGGGAGGATGAGGGGTCCTTGCCAGGGTGGGCGCATGTTTCCATACGGTGACACCTAAAGCTGGGAACAAGCGCTCAATTCATCTGAGGAAAGTGACACGACTCCTTAGTATTCATGGAAGTGTTTACTGTCACATTCCCTCCGGACGGAGCGGAGAGAGATGGACGCCGCTAATCTCCTCTCTACACCTGCAGAGTATTATAGTCAGAATGGCCCAGAGTCTCTGGCTGATATGGGACGCCGGTAACAATAATCCCCCTGCTACATTTACATCTTAGACAGGAGTGAAGGATCTCGCTGGCAGGTGTCTGCCGGTAATGAAGAGGAGGATGAGCTGGTCTGGATGCAGCATTAGATGACATGTCTCCATATGAGCGGCACTACAACCAACACAAGTGTGAGGCTTTACAGGAACATACAAAGAGCGCTCAGAAAGGACCTTGGCTTAAAAAAAGGAGAAAATAAAACATTTGGCTGAACCGCAATACAAGAGAGAGCCATCTTATATTGCACACCAGCAGTTTATCACTTACTGATCTTGGCTTACAATATTTCTTAAACTCCAGTTACATCAAGAGCTGCATTCGGAAAGCTGCTGGCTGAACCGCTACAACTGGCGCTGGTAGGTGCAACGCTGACAGCTGTGCTAAACTTCAGCGACTGGCACCACTCATGGATAAGGCCTGCCTACTGGACTCCTAATGTCAACAGTAGAAGGAATTAAAGTTACTAAAACCCAGATTATATTGAATTTATTCCCATAAAACTGTAAATCAATCTGCCCGGCTCCTCTTGCTTCATAATATGCCACCGTCAGACTGAACTGAATTCTCAAATGTGATGGGATCACGTAGTGCTTCCAAGATTGATAAATTGTGCAAATGCCAAAAATGAAATTTATCTGCTGTAATGTGCCACAACTGCACAAGCGTCATAAAGACATAGGGACATTTGTTAGGTAGCAGGCAGGTGGGAAATAGTGCGGCCTGAAAGCCAAATCCTAGGAGGCAGCTTTGGCTACGAGTGGATTATTATAATACAGGTGATATATTAATCACTCTGCGCGATTCGGAAGATATTGGAAAGCAAGTAGTGGCATGATTAGTGTGACCACACACCACTGAAGTCCTCACAGCTTGAGATGCCCCGTTAACTTACTAGCAATCACAAGGAAGGTCAGAAGGCAACTCTAGAAGACTACGACAACGACAGCGACGACCCTGGAAGACGACAACGACGACGACCCTGGAAGACGACAACGACGACGACCCTGGAAGACGACAACGACGACGACCCTGGAAGACGACAACGACGACGACCCTGGAAGACGACAACTACGACGACCCTGGAAGACGACAACTACGACGACCCTGGAAGACAACGACGACCCTGGAAGACGACGACGACCCTGGAAGACGACGACGACCCTGGAAGACGACGACGACCCTGGAAGACGACGACGACCCTGGAAGACGACGACGACCCTGGAAGACGACGACAACCCTAGAAGACGACTACAACCCTAGAAGACGACTACAACCCTAGAAGATGACGACCCTATTAGAATACGACGACCACAACCACCCTAGAAAAAGTCGACGACCCTGGAAGATGACTACGACCCTATTAGAATATGACCACCCTAGAAGAAGACTACCACCACCACCCTAGAAGATGACCTCCCTAGGAGAAGGCAACCACCACCTTAGAAGACAACGACCACCATCATTCTAGAACAAGACGATCACCAGCCTAGAACAAGACGACGATGATGACGACCACCCTAAAAGAAGTCATGTCAAGAAGCCAATTTAACACACAGTAAATATTTGGATGGATCTGCATGAAGATTAGCCAAATTCAATAGTGCTTCCTCCAAGGGTTTTCTGAGCAAAATGTTCTAGACATATCATGGACAAAATCTTCTAAGATCTTCTCCATAGCACGTAAATGGATACTTTCATTTTTTTTTTTTTTCTTACTCATCTATTGGGCCAAAAGATATATTTTTCAGCAGACACACTAAGGTCAGTATTGAGATATACACGTGGTCAAAATTGTTGGTACTCCTCGTTTAATGTAAGATAAACCCACAATGGTCACAGAAATAATCTGACAAAGTAATAAATAGCAAATCTATGAAAATGACCAAATTGAGTCAGGAATTGCTTTTCAACCCTGAATCTAAAGAATTTTTTAATAAATTAAACTCATAAAATAGGCCTGAACAGAAATGATGGTACCCCTGAAAATAATGTGACAAAAGGAACATGTTAAATCAAGGTGTGTTCACTAATTAGCATCACCGGTGTCTACAATCTTGTAATCAGTCAGTGGGCCTGTATATAGGGCTACAGATCCTCACTGTGCTGTTTGGGGACATTGTGTGTACCACACTCAACATGGACCAGAGGAAGTGAAGGAAGGAGATGTCTCAGGAGATTAGAAAGAAAATTTATAGACAAGCATGCTATTGGTAAAGGTTATAAGATCATCTCCAAGCAATTTGATGTTCCTGCGACTACAGTTGCACCATATTGTTCAGAAGTTTAAGATCCATGGGACTGTAGCCAACCTCCCTGGACGTGGCTGCAGGAGAAAAATTGATGACAAATCAAAGAGATGGATAATAGGAATGGTAACAAAAGAGCCCACAAAAACTTCTAAAGAGATTAGTGGTGAACCTCAACCTCAAGAAACTTCAGTGTCAGATCGCACCATCCGTCGTTTAAGCCAAAGTGGACTTCATGGGAGACAACTAAGGCTACTTTCACATTACGATTTTAGGGAGCCGATGCTGTCCGATATAAATCGGACAGCATCGACTCCCTTCTGATGCCTGGAATTGGATGCCAAATAGGCATCCGATTCCGGCATTAAATCGTAGTCTCCCGCCGTCTTCCTGGTGGCTCCCGGTATCTGCAGAGGTCTTCTTCTGCAGTTCAGGACCTGCGGTGATGTCACAGTCACGTGACACCAGGTTACACCATGGTAACCCGCGGTCACATGACTGACATCACCGCAGGTCCTGAACTGCAGAAGAAGACCTCTGCAGATACCGGGAGCCTGCGGGAGCCACCAGGAGCCTGCAGGAAGACGGCGGGAGATGGCGGGGGCTCGGGGGGAGGTGAGCATGAACTTTTTTTTTTTTTTTTAACCCTTGTGCTCCCAGTTAGGAGCAGTTTTACTGTACTGAGCATGCTCAGTACAGTAAAATCGGGTCCGAGGAGACACATGTTATAGGGATGTTATAGGGATCGGGTCAGATCGGATGTGCACTAAATGCCATCCGATTTGGTCCGATCCGATTCTGTTAGATTTTATTTTCGGTGCAAAAATCGGAGCAGTCTCCGATTTTTGCACCGATAATAAAATCGGACAGAATCGGATCGGACCAAATCGGATGGCATTTAGTGCACATCCGATTCGGTCCGATGCCCATAGGGCTACATGGGGGCAAATTCGGATCCGATGCTGTCCGATTTTGATCGGACAGCATTGGATCTGAAATATCCGTAATGTGAAACCAGCCTAAGGAGGACACCATTGTTGACACAAAAATCATAAAAAAAGCCAGACTTGAATTTGCCAAACTACACATTGTCAAGCCACAAAGCATCTGGGAGAATGTCCTATGGACTGATGAGACAAACATGGTAGTTTCAGGCAAGGCACACCAGCTCTATGTTCACAGATAGAAAAATGAAGCATATCAAGCGAAGAACACTGTCCCTACTGTGAAACATGGAGGAGGCTCTGTTATGTTCTGTGGCTGCTTTGCTGCATCTGGCACAAGGCGTCTTGAATCTGTGCAGGGTACAATTAAATCTCAAGACTATCAAGGGATTCTAGAGAAATGTGCTGCTCAGTGTCAGAAAGCTTGGTCTCTGTCACAGGTCATGCAACAGGATAATGACCCAAAACCCACGGCTAGTAAACACCCAAGAATGACTAAGAGGCAAACAATGGACTATTCTGAAGTGGCCTTCTAGGAGCCCTGACCTAAATCCTATAGAGCATCTTTTGAAAGAGCTGAAACGACCTTCAAACATGAGACAACTGGAGCAGTTTGCTCTTGAGGAGTCGCCAAAACCCCTGTAGAGAGGAGCAGAAGTCTCATTGACAGTTACAGGAATCGTGTGATTGCAGTGATTGCCTCAAAAGGTGCAACAAAATATTAAGTTAAGGGACCATCATTTCTGTCCAGACCGATTTCATGAGTTTCATTTTTTTTTTTTAAACATTCTGTAGCAGCAGGGGTGAAAAGCAATGTCGGACTTTATTTGTTCATTTTCATAGATTTTTTTATCATTACGTTTGTCAGTTTCAAGTTATTTCTATGACCATTGTGGTTTTTTTCATTAAATGAGGGGTACCAACAATTTTGACCTCATTCAGGTGCTGGTGAAGTTCACATGAGCGTCCTCACACACAGGCTGAGGTTCCACATGTAAAATATGGTCTGATTCCTTTTCCGGACAAAGGCTCAATAGCATACAGACACCATGTGAATGACACCAATTTTTTTACTGTTTCCTTTGTTTATAGAGTTTCTTTTACCCCAATTACCGTACGAGTCACAGGTATCAGATTCTGCTGGCTGTAATACACTGGATGTCCACTAGTGGGACCCAAGCTTCCAGATCTCTGCTGTGAAGATGCCTTTTAGAATGTTCAAATTGTATCTTCAGAGAGAAAGAGGACGAACTCTAGCGCCACCTATTGCAAGTAGCAATCCTATAAAGTCAGTATTAACCCTTTAACGAGCCTTGACAAATGGCTTACCCTTTATACCACATCAGAACCTCAAATTGCAGACACTGTGCTCATCAGTGCAAAGTATGAGATCTGATCTGGCTGTATGAGAGGCAAAACGGGGTCTAAGGGGTAAGGATTCTCCAAGGGGAAAGGTTTAAATTTTAGAATATAGTCAATGGGGCCGAAAACAGATTCAGGCGGATTCACATGGGTACCGACACCAGGTAGTGTGAAGCCAGCCTAGGGTGATCTGCTTATTGTTGTAGATTTGAAGCAGTTTCTAATCTGCAGAATGCAAATTGTCAGTGTCTTTGCAGAGTATTTCACTCAGTCAAATGCATGGGAAAAGAATAACAACATTGGAAACGCAGATATTTTTCTGCACGTACCATACGGTTGGGGTCCCCGATGTGAAGGACAGGACCGGCCCTGTAGATGGGTTCACTTCCAATAACTCCATGAATGGAGACATCTCCGTCCTTAGTAGATGGCATCTTGTTATTCTTTTGCCGTTTATCGGGAGGCATTTGCCAGTCTCCAAATCCATGCAAAGTGCGTTGCCTGTGATGGCGGCACCGGGCACTGGAGTGGAACCTGGAGTAAATCTTTTCTATTACTGTGAGCAGATAACGCCGGCTCACAGCACTTTAGCTCACGCTGTTCTGTGTGAGGGATGCCAAGTTCATTAAACTATTCATCTCGGAGAGAGGCCGGTGGCGCGGCGGCCGCGTGCCCATAAACTCTGGTGACCATGCTGGGTATTTAAAGGCAGACTAAACCCATTTTTTTTATCATCTAAATGTGCTCACATCTCCTATTCCATTTACAGCGTAAAAAACATGAAAGAGGAATAAAAGAGGGGGAGGCCGTGTCAGCGGGCGGCTCCTCCGACTGATGTGATGTTACACCGAGCCATCATCTCAAAGGTTTACATGTACAGGAGCTACATAGAGCTGCAGGGGATCAGCACCGCTCTCCGGTATTGGGATATACCCCCTGGAACACAGCACTAATTCTAAACCTATAACATCATATTGGCATTACATCATTTCATTATTTAAGGCTAGAAAATAATTTCAGCAATACGATTTCATTAAAAATTTTGGACCCTTTAGATTTTGCCGGTTTAGTTTTCTGCACGGGCAACTTTGACGTGGTCATAAATCATTTAAGAGAGGGGAGAAGTAAGAACTCTCAGACTGGATCATCAGAATGCGCTCACTGATGGATTCTCAGTTAACTCACTCCAGTGCAACAGAGAGGCTATACAAGGCAAACGGTGACATCATGTCAATGACTTCCGAGCAGGGTCCTCACCCCTCCTGTAACTGTTGAACTGTGTGGTTACTTTGTATCGTCTTCACATTGCCCCCACTTAATTGAAAAGTGCTGCAGAATATGTCAACGCTATATAAAAACTTACCATGTTTTCATTATTAGATTTATTCTAATTGTTATAGTATGATATATTAGCTTTAAATAAAATAAATTATGAAATATTAAAAATCAAATAAAAAAAATGAAGTTTTAATTTTAAATGAAATTATGAAATAAAAAAAAAATCTAATAAAAAAATAAGTAGTATTTATTAATTTAATATAAAATAAATTATGAAATTAATAAAATTAAAATAATAAAATAAGTTTATTCATTAGTAATTTAATAATAAATTATGAAATTAAAATAAAAATCAAATAAAATAAGATTATTATTATTAGCATTACCGTATTTTAATTATATATTATTGGCACCCAATTACAAAAATGATTTTTAGCTAAAAATACATGCATTTCAGTGAGGAAAAAAAAAAAAAACTGCCCCCAAAAAGGTGAACAAACCCCATATCGGATAATATGTAGATTTTTTTTTTTTAATGTAATTGTGACCCACAATAATTTTAGGCAATTCGGTTTTATTAAAACTTTTGCTTTCTACAGACTATGAACTCATTTGCCGGCCACCGCTGGGGTCATCTGGGGACGAGGACCATTATGGACAAACTTTAATGTGATGCACAGGATGAAGCTGAAGAGTAGCACATACATCTTTCAATCACAGCTTCCAGCAAGTTTGCAGAAATACCCCGTTTGCATTTGATATTTTGAAAGTAAAAAATTGTTGCAAAGGGAGCATGTAAGGGAATGAAACATCCACATTGTCCGGAGTAAAGGCTGCGCAACATTAAAGGCCCGTTTAGATGAGGACGGATGAAAGTCTTCCTTTATAAAAGGCAACAACAAAAAAGTTTAAGTGCAGCCTGATTTATCAATACGACTCTGGCCAGAGCGGCAGAGGGGGGAGTAATCCAGCGGCATCACCCTCCCGCTGGGAAAATTGGGAGCCTAATGTCACCGCAGGCGGCGTCCCTCATTGTCCTTGACTGCACCTACAGGATCCGCTGCGTGCAGAGCTATTAGGAGCGCCACGATCAGGGACAAAATTATTGCAATCAGGCAAACAAATCACCGCCGTATACAAACTATCTGCAGCTCCAGGAAAAAAAAAAAAAAAGACCCCTCACATCTGACTAGTCCACTCTCCATCAGTAGGGATCCAAATTGTCTATCTGCATGTAGCAGTCTCCGAGTGTCAGCACCAAAGGACTATTCAAACCAAGCACAGACACACTGTGCAGCCAGAGGATAAAGGAGGCGATCAGGGGGCAACTTCACAACCTACCGGGGGAGAGGAGAACTAGGTGGGAAGGGCACTCAGCTGGTGGCACCACCAGGGGAGCATTGTATGCCTTGGCTTTGGACAGTGGCGTAAATTGAAGCTCATGGGCCCAGATGCAAAAGCTCTAACAGGGCCCCCCAATTATTGCAAATTAATAGCAACAGGCTTATTCTATAGACGAAAGGGACTTTTGGGGCCCCCTAGGCTCTAGGGCCCAGGTGCAACTGCAACCTACTGTAGTTACGCCCCTGGCTTTGGACAATCATTTTCTTCTAACATATTGTAACAGACAGTTAGAAACACACTCTCCTAGTTGCATCCGAGTTTGACGGACGACACTCGGAAGAGACTGGAGCAGTGACCCTGAACGGCCTCTCCCTGTCTGGACGGCACGGTCAGCTGATTGTGGTTTTGTGCAGCTCCAGACTCCCCGTCCTGACAGGGAGAGGCCGTTCAGGGTCACTGCTCCAGTCTCTTCCGAGTGTCGTCCGTCAAACTCGGATTTAACTAGGAGAGCATGTCTGAGCCCTTAGTGTAGGAAACCAGTAATGTGAAACGCCGTGATGTGGCTACTAGGAAGATATAGAAATGGCCTTTCTTGTATATGCAGTAATACATGTCTATATTCTTACATTCATAGTTTGCATGTTTTAGCACTACAGAGTGCAGCCATCTCTTTGTTATGTTCAGTTATGCACATGTTCACACTGCATGTCAGGGAGTGGCGGCAGGTTTCTTTTCTTATTCACTTTCTGCTGACCGGCTCCAATGCCGGACCTTGCCTGTGGTCTCATATCGCCGGCTTGTCACGGACATACACCCACCATCTTGGCTCTAGTGGTGCTGCTGGGTCTGTAACACAGTCACTCAGATGCTTCGTCTCAGCTCACACCGGACTGAAACCATCCATTCCCCTCGTTTTGTGAAATATGGTCTGGTATCATGAAATCAAAGGTTTATTGAGAAATACGGTAATACCCTTTTACACACATTAGCCAATACAACCGGGTAAGCATTTGTAAGAATGATCGTTTCGGATCATCAGAGCTCATTCACACCAGCCATTTTGACCGATAAAGCTTGTACTAGAGATGTGTCGGCTTATGGGGCCCTTCACATGTCCAAGATTTCTGGCGGACCATGCGGTCTGTGTCAAAATTAGACCCAAGGGTCGAATCACAATTGGCGATGCAAGTCATGGGGTCTGCGAGAAAAACAAATATTCATGTACGATAAAAACTAGACACCCAGATCAGAAAAATGGATCAGTTTTTCTTATACGTGGGAAAATGGGATGTGTGAATGATCATCAGCCCATGAAAACATGGCGGCAATTCACTGATAGAGGAGCAAACGTGGCGCCAAGCAGACTTCTTTCTTTTTTAAGTGTACGTGTTGCGTCTAGGTTTTTTGTTGACTTCTGTTGCATGCAGTACTTGATTCGCAGCCATGCTAAGCATCCGATGTGGTCAATACAGAGCAATCAAGCATTGCCATTTCTGGCACAGGCTGTGGTGAGGCCAGGAACCATGGGAGGATACACGTCCCGCGCTGCGCCTCCTCTCTGCTCCAGCCACGAGTGACCGTCAGCAGCAGAAGTGCTCCAGACGTGCAATGGATGGAAGAGACAACCTCCACTTCAGTCTCCATTGTCCTCTGAAATACTCTGTGCTGCGGAGAAAAGGTTGAATTTAAGACTAACTGCAGTTTGCCTTGTAATCCCATAGCATTCACACCAGACCACAGTTTTGGGTTTGTACAAAATCCAACACTAAACATGTACACAGAACTGAGTACGCTCCTCGTCCTTCGCCCGCTCCTCCTCCCCCCCCTTAATGTCCTATTTAGGTCACGGTTTGCCTTCATCTTTGGGATTACACAGGCGTTTATGGCGCTATCCTTGAAAGATAAATAACAATAAAAGAAAATTCTAGAAACAGATCTCATCTAAAAGGGACCAGGGGCTGCGCACCAAGAATTAGCGGGTGCATGAAATGATTTTCTTAAGAAGAGTGGGGCTTTGAGGAGCGGGGCGAGGGGCGAGATGTGATTATACAGGGCAGGACGAGCATCTTCAGACGCAGCTTTAAGCAGACATGAAAGCCTTCAGCTGCGGCTATATTACTTCATCTACAACCCCCCCTCCTCCTCCTCCTTCATTCACAGATACAGAAAGCTTCAAAAGAGCCTCCCAGCTGCATCACGTACACACGCTCCCCGCACCGCACACAATGCGCCCATTAACTCCTAGGATCCTGGAGCACATCGCACTGCTGGAGCATCCAGGTACCCACTGGAAGCCAACAAATGGGACCAAAAACTACCCAAAAATGAGGCTAGGCTGCCCTCTACTGCCCATAGGCTGCAACTACAGGCGGACAATGCTGAAACTGCAGAAATCAATGTTCAAATCAATGTACCGGGATCACCGATTGGGGAAGTGTTATTCCGGATTACATGGTCAACACCAAAATTGAGAAATACTTCTAGTAAAGAAAAAATTAGATTAAATAAAGTCTTTATATTCCATCATCACAGCCACATCTCACAAGCTCAGCTGCCATTGAATAGCATTCGATCCAGCTGAGAAAACTGTTGAAAAGAAAAAAAATATATAAAAAAATATCCTATTTATTTGCTTCCTAAATCCCAAATTACCCAACTTTCTAAGTAGTCTTCACTGAAGATTCCCCACCTCTGCTGTAGTGTGTGTAACTCCTCAATATAACCGACTCTCCTGTTGCTTCTGATAGACAGTACAGAACTCCCGATTGTTCCAGCTCTCCGTTCTCTCCCTCCTTTCCCTGTTCTCTCCCTCCTTTCTTTGTCTGATGCCAGAGGTTCACACATCCATTTTCAGACTGGCTGCAGATCTAATGACCAGAACAGGTCAGCGTCTATCTATATAGATCTCCCTATCAGACCGTAGAGTGTGGGTCAGGACACCAGCATCCGGTCAGTGAATCAGATTGGAACACAAAGATGTGTGAATGAAGCATTTGGCTTAAAGGGGTTGTCCAATCTAAATCCACAAGTCTGCAGTCAATATTTATTCACTTATATAGCACCATTAATTCAATTTCACAGCGCTATACATACATCAGCATGTGATTGCTGACTTGTGAGGATTCACCGGCTTCAGAGCCGAGAACAGCGGTCACGTGGCCACGAGTATACTACATACATACCCCTAGCAACAATTTGACTACATGGGCGCGACCTCGCTCAATGCAAGTGTACTGAGCGAGGCCACGTCCATTTGTCAGATTCTGACCAGACGTGTGCATATAGCATACCCGAGATCATGTGACAGTCATTCCTGGCTCTGTACATTGAGATAAATGCAATGAGTTGCCGGGCTGCACAGCTAATGCAGGTATAATGAAAAAAGGGAATATAGCAATCACTGCTCTAGAATACAATGCAAATAGGAAGACTTCAGGTACAGTCACACGCGGCAATATTGCTTGCAATTTCACTGGCAATGTGCTGGTTGCAGTGAAATCATGGACACATTGTTCCATTTGTACACAGCAAGAAGATAGAACAATGTGTCCATGCTTTCACTGCAACCAGCAAATGTCAGTGAAATTGCCTAGCAATATTGCTGCGTGTGACGGTACCTTTAGCTTCAGCAGTGGCCACTGCGGAGTGCCTGATAAGACGGGTGCACCTTGGCGTTGGTTATCGAGTCCTAACACTATGACTAGCGGAGTTGTGTAATGTGAATGGGTTTATATGCCTCTATTTGTAATGAAAACCATGAAAAGTGTGTGCTGGACTCCAACAAGATGGAGGTCTCAGCTGGCTACAGGGCGGGGGAAGGGAAGAGGGAGCTCAGTCAGAAAAAATACTAATAATGGTGTGAATGACTGGCATCACCTTTAGAGTAGTTGCAAGCAGAAAACCATAATGAAAAGGACATGAGGATTGAGAGGGGGAAAAGCAAAAACTCCTCAGCTTCAGAGAAGAGACTATTCATGGGCCGTTCAAAAAATTACTAGAGATATGAAGTGGTGCTGATACAGGAGAGCTAGCGAAGGCAGCAGAAGAACATTTGGATGCCACAACATCACATACGGCAGGTAATCCTTGAAGTGACATCCACCGAAAACCAGGAGCAGGCTGCAAACTGAATATCTGGGGGGACTGGATATAAGAAGATTGCAGGCTGAACATTTTTTATTCAAAGTAACTACTAACAAATTATTATATAGTAATATATCAGTTTGTAAACTCTGTAAATTCCACCAGTGCGAGAGCTGCAAGGTGTACAGAGAAACAGAACAGCACCGTGTACAGGGTGGCTCAGGGGTTGGCACGGCACGGTGGCTCAGGGGTTGGCACGGCACGGTGGCTCAGGGGTTGGCACGGCACGGTGGCTCAGGGGTTGGCACGGCACGGTGGCTCAGGGTTGGCACGGCACGGTGGCTCAGGGGTTGGCACGGCACGGTGGCTCAGGGTTGCACGGCACGGTGGCTCAGGGTTGGCACGGCACGGTGGCTCAGGGGTTGGCACGGCACGTGGCTCAGGGGTTAGCACTACAATCTTGCAGCACTGGTCCTACGTTTACATCCCACCAAACACAACATCTGCAGGTAGTTTGTATGTCCTCCCCAGGATCAGTGAGTTTCCTCCAGGTTCTCTCTCTTTTTCCTCCCTCACTCCAAAAGACAGGGAATGTAGATTGAGCCCAAATGGCGACAGCATTTCTGATGTATGTGAAGCGCTGTGGCATTAATGGTGCTACAATTACTATTACTGCAGCTCAGATTAAGTTCAGCTCAATACGAGCTGAACTGCAGTACCTGAGAACAGCAACTACTCTGTGCACGGCCCATGAAGTACCTGAAAACGCCACCACACCGTGCATCACTCAAGAATGGCCACTACATTGTATCCAGCACCGTGCAGTACCTGAGAACGGCCACTACACTGCATACTGCAACGTGAAGTACCCGAAAACGGCCACTACACCGTGCATTACTCAAGAACAGCCACTACATTTCATCAGTCACCGTGAAGTACCCGAAAACGGCCACTACACTGCGTATGACACTGTGCAGTACCTGAGAATGGCCACATCACTGTACAGCATTGTGTTCTTTCAGCACTGTACATTCAGCCGCTGCATATGCTGTGATGGCTGATTGGAAGTCTCTGCACCCTCAGCAATCTGAAGGAACATTTATAAAGCAAGATGCTGGAGCCTTGTTGTCCATGGATATGTCAGGGATCAAACTTGTTCATATGTGAGACTAAGAATCTGTAACAAGTCCTCTCCACGTGCAAACTTACTCCTATGCCATGGGGTGGTCTAATACCAATTGCTGGGATACAGAGGGGTCACTTAGCACAATTTCCAGGACATTTCTTCCTGTCTTCTCATTTTTCAGAATGGATAAAATCCAACAAAAGCTGAACAATTAGCCTCTTGGTGTATGGCAGGACATCTGCAGGACTCGACTCTTAGAAGACATGAATCACAACGTACAATTTCCCCAAGCGGCAGAAGTTAATAATATGATAAAAGCTTCTTTTGAAGCAAAAAGTCTTTCCCACCAATTACATGAACAACTTGGAAGAAAGTGAAGAGACGAGAAAGGAAGGGACGCTGGGAAAAGAAAAAAAAAAAAAAAGTTTCAAAACATATTACCAAAGAAAAAAAAAAGAAAATTAGCCTGCACTCCATTTCACAGTAGGTCCATCACAAATCTTTCAAGTCGTATTCTAAGCTCCAATCTTCAAAGTGGCACAATCCCCTTTGAAGCTTTGCTCCGAGCAACTTACACTGGGAGGTGCGGCATGTGGACTTAACGCCTGCGAGTCACTCAAGTCTGCAGTCACGATGATAAAGCTGTGTGCCGAACACCATGGAGAGCGAGCGGCACGTACACAATACGAGGGACGAGGAGCACACACACCTCTCCGGCACAGTAACGTGCCAAAACTGAGGAAGGAGGCTACACTGGAACATCGGACGGCAGCTTAGTGATCGTTGTGTTTATAGGTCCCATGATGAACTTGATAAAGCCTTTAGCATATAAGAAAATAGAGTTGTCTTGCCTTACTGTGCCCGATAGTCCGGATCGGATTCTCAATAGAGAATCCACTGGAGGCCTCAATGACAGACCTTCATCTTGATCTTCATTATGGAAAATTCACTTCGACCTGATGGCAAAAGGCACTTTCTGGTTAGAAAGGTTTCGATCCAGTCTCCACATGGATTTCTCATCATTGTGTGCCACCCAGGGCACAGGAGTCTGTAAGCCAAACCTCTGACTAAGCCTCCTCAATTTCCATGAATCCGACATGGACAACGACTCCAAGCCACTAAAATGAACAGAGACGCCAACTCCGCAGCCCTGATGCGACCAGAGC
This sequence comes from Allobates femoralis, assembly GCA_033576535.1. Lineage (NCBI taxonomy): Eukaryota > Metazoa > Chordata > Amphibia > Anura > Aromobatidae > Allobates > Allobates femoralis. The sequence continues at coordinate 822,328,431 of JARQOC010000003.1, forward strand.
AGTGATGTAAGACTGCCAACAGGCGGCAGCGCAGGAACAGACAACACTTTGTATGGGGAAGGGTCTGGTGGTTGGCCACCATCTAATGCCACATCTGCCACCGATGCAGGTCCGCAGACTAAAGGGCCAGTCACACGCTACGATATCGTGAACAACATTGTTGGTACGTCACGGCTTTTGGGGCGGTGCAACAACGTCGTTGCGTGTGACACGTAGATACAACCAACGATAAGTCGGCTGATCGTTGATCACAGGTTTATGAACAAGACCATAAATCATCGTTGGTCATCCGGTCAACCTGCAGCATCGACGTGTGTGACACCTTGATTACAATGTCGTTTACAACTTCGCCTAATCAGAGCTGAAGAACATAGGCATCCAAATGACTGCTGATATCGTTGCTTGTCGCGGAGTCGTTGCTTCATTGTTCATGATATCTGTATGTGTGACACCTCACTAGCGATCAATAAACGATGTACCAAGAACTTGGCCAGGTCGGATCGCTGGAACTTCATAGCGTGTAACGGGCCCTTAAAGACAGGTCAGATGGGGTCGAGGCCAAAACACATTAAATCGCTCTCAGCCAAAGGATGGTTCATCCAACAACTTAGTGTACTTAGACATATCAAACACCAGCATGATACTACCGGCGGCTGGTTAACTTCACAGATTGGCAGTTGTTTGACTGCCAAAGTCAACGACGCGCACTAGATCTGTGCAGCCATAGCTCTCCACAGTGCGAGGTCTGGATACATAGGACATGCACCTCAGAACCACAAAATTGTGCTGCACAATAGATATTTCCCAATAACAAGCTTTTGCACTTTCATCGAGTGATCGGCAGCCTCTTTGCATGGGAAGATAATAGTGAATGAGCTTTTTTAAACAAACACTCGTTCACAATTATCTACAGCATAAATTCTATTTACTTCTCCCAACTCATTCATACATGGGTACACTCAGCCGTACGCTCCCATGTTTGTCTATAGGAGACTCCTTGTTAGGCCCTCACTAGGTGAGGTAGACCCTCGTAGCCAAGGTCACGGTGGAAGCACACAGTGGGCCAACGACTGGCAGAGGGACTAGAGACTGCAGGCAGAAGTTTGATGCTGGAAAGAGGGCAGGTAGAACAATGCTGGAAAAAACAGGCAGGCATCTGTGGAACTAGAAGCCACAGTTAATCAGGAAGACGTCCTGGAAACCACAAGCAGGTTGCACAATACTGGAAACCGCAGATAAAATTGGTAGCAATGCAGAAAATTGCAAGCAGGTAAGCAATTGTGAAACAAACTGAAGCCGTGGACAGGTTGTAGAAATATGAGAAGCTGCTGGCAAACTGGAGGCCACCTGGAGAAGGCAGGCAGGTTATAGAGGTACTAGAAGCTACAGGCAAACAGGAGGCGTCCTGGAAACCACAGGCAGGTTGCAGTGTATAAACAAACTAAAGGTCTTAATACCAAGACCAAAGTGCAAGTCTTGAAAGCCCTTATACAAGTCTAGGAAGTTCATTACATGGATGTGCGTCGGGCTACTTGCAAAGCTAGACGTGGCACACAAGAAAGCCTAGACCAGGATTGGAAGGAAGCAGGGCACTGACCCAAGACAGGTGTGTAACACTGACAGCGGTTTAAGTCGACCATCAGAAATCCGACATGCAAGAACAGCTTTCTGTGAAGAGTCGGGAGGCCTCCCATACATGGTATCAGCCCGCTTGGGGCCTTAAAGGCAACCTGTCAGCTTGTTTTTACCCCAACGCTATCACTACCTATCCCTGCACCTTGCTACTACATCCCTAAACATCCCTGCCTGACCTAAAACTGTCCCATAATGTTTGTAAAAAAATGAGATTGATACTTACATGGCTGTATTGTAATCAGCCTTCTGGACTACATATGTAGTCTGACTGTGCGGTCTCCACGGTTGCCTTCTAAACACCGTTCCCCGATGCTGGGATCACGCCCCGGTGGGTAAGATCATTCATCCTGAAGCGTGATCAGTCAGCAGCACGCTCCCCATTCAACATTCTTGTTCCTCCTTCTAGGGTATGACACACCGTTGGCCGAGCGTCATTTCCATCATATAAATCGTCATATAAATAAATAATAATAATACATTTCCAGTCCTGCGCAGAGTGGGGGTGTATTGGTGTAAAGGGCCGACTCCGGAGCATGCGCAGTATGCATTCTGAAGCCAGCCGATAATCCCCCACAATGCACCAGAAAGAAATGCACAAATAAGGCATCCAGGCCCTTCTTAAATGTTAGTAGTGAGTTACTCATTACAACATCATGTGGCAGAGTTCCATAGTCTCACTGCTCTTACAGTAAAAAGTGACTGAATGATTGAATGATTGTGCTTCAGGATGAATGATCTCGCCCACCGGGGTGTGAATCCAGCATCAAGGGGGAGGGGGTGGGAGGAGGACCGCCCACTCAGTCTACATACTGTAGTCTAGAAGACCAATTACCATACAGCCATGAAAGTATCAAACTTATTTTTTACAAACACAGGACATTTTTAGGTCAGACAGGGATGGTTAGGGATGTAGTAGCAAGGTGCAGGGACAGGTAGTAATGGGTTTGGGTAAAAACAAGCCGACAGGTTCTCTTTAAGACAAACAAAACCAGCAGTAATCATCTTAATCTGAGGTTTGCAAGACAACTCCTTTAGCCGAATCTATAAAGGTCGGGCAAGAGATGATTTCAACCATTTGCCTGATGTCATATGATTACGGTTGTGAATGTTCTACATCAATCTGCAACCTAGATCTAAGAATTATATAAGAGTAACTTCTCTAGGAAACTAGAAACGTTCGTAAGTAAAATGTAGTTCCAGTCCACAAAACATCACATGAGCAACTTTGGATGAAGAAGGTATCTTCTCCAAATCAGAAGGGGGGAGGGGGGGGGGAATTATTAAAAACTGCACTCTCAGACCACTTCAGTTCATTTAATAAAAAACTTCCCATCATTAAATCCCTTTGGCTGTATGCAGAGGGGGTGGGATGGCTGTGGATTCCATTGGTGAGAACTAATCTAAAAAAAGAGATATATATTAATGAGAATAATAACAATCATGAGTGGTCTCCATTCCGACAAGTCAAAGTGGAAATAGTTCTGCCCTCCAAGAGCCGTGAGAACGAAGGCGGATTTTGCCAAAATATATGTTCTGTTCAAACTTAAATAGATTGTCCATTGAAAAACACTTCTCACCTATCCACAGGACAGGATAGAAAATTGTTGATCGCAGGGGCCGATTGCTGGGACCCACATGGGACAGTAAACTGGGGCACTTTGTGCATCCTTCCTGCTTCTGCCCTCATTCTCCAAGAGGCTGTCATGCACTTTTCTCCAGTAAACAACGAATGGGGCAGCGTTTCGGTATTCACCCCTCTATCCATTTTAAAATCCACATCAGTTATAAAAACTCCATCTGCCAATTGGTGCAAGTCTCAGCAGTCGGTCTCACCATCCTCCTTATAGACTATTTAGGTGCAATTATTTTTATTTGAGAGGTCAAAAGGAGTGACTGTGGCCCTAAAGATTCACCATAATTACACCAGAAAATGGCAAAAATGCAATCAGAAATTCACAACACAGCCGCACTCGAGCTAGAGACTGCCACGATTTTACCACGACTTGATGGAAGGACCTAAGATCAGCCGAACATGTGGAAGGAACTTCCTGGAAAAATGCCTTGCGTCATTCGTAGGGTTCGATTATTGTGCGTTTGGGTCTTCATAGTTTGGCTACCTTTATTCCAAGCATAGCAAAATCCTAAAGTGTTCGGAAACTTAAATATCCTTTTCCTTCCAAAGGATCAGGCTTCATAGAATGAGAGAGGGGAGGGGGACAAGAGGCGCAATAGTGCCCTTATCACAAGACACTAAATTTCTGCGGTGAAAAACTTAATTCGCTCACCTGCTCCAGTTGTGTGACCCACAACTGGCTTGTGCGCATGTAGTATAGTGTCCTGATGGCTGCCGCTGGACCTCCACCGACTCCACGCACGTGGGGTTAAACCAGGAATTTCAGGAAAGAAAGGTGTGCTACGGTCCGCGCTGCCAGGAGGTGAATAAAGAAGGCTTGGATCAAAACTTTGTCTTGGTTCTTCCTTGATGTTTCTGGCAGCGCGGACCGTAGGCTTCACAGAATGGCAGCGTTGGATGGGATCTCCTGGGTTGATGGTGTTGGGCATTTTCTTGAGTTGGGCTTGGCAGAAAGTTCTTGTGTTCTTTCAGCTCATCTCCTGGGAGAACAAAAGGTTCGGCCATACATCCATGGCGAAGCTGAATGGAAGACACAAACTGGACTGCCATATAAACTCTGACCGCAAGAGGTCGAGCTTCTCCAACCTGAGTTTTAGCCACTGCAAGGCTCTCAGTAATCCAAGAATGTAGAGTCCACTGCAAAAGGAATCGCTCTTAAGGTACTGTTACACAGTACAATATCGCTGAAACGTCACATGTTTGGAGTCGTTCAAGCGATATCGTTACTACCTCGTTGCCTGGGACTCAGATATGCTTACAATAAATCGTTGGATCGGTGGTCGCAGATTTGAGAACATGTTCTCAAATCAGATGATCCTTGATCAGCCAACCTGCTGCATGATGTGTGTGACACAGCGATAACTATGTCGTTCACGACTTCACCCATTCACATCAATGAACAAGTATCGTTCGATGGGTTGTGCGAACGATAGCTGCTCACTGGATCGTTGGTGCGTCATGCACGATATCTAGGCGTGTGACAGCTCACCAACGATGTCAAAACGATGTCCTAATGACCGCGCGCCACATGATCGTTAGTGAGATCGTTTCAATATTGAGGCGTAACCGTACCTTTACAAAGAGCTCTCGAGTCCCAGCCGACAATGGGATCGTTAGGACCCTACCGGGAATATGGGTTGACATTTTGGTCAGGACTAGTGATGAGTGAGCACTATCATGCTAAGGTGCTCGGTACTCATAACGGGGGAGCGCAAGCATTTTTCAGGAAGATCATCCAGAAGAATGCTCAAGTTCTATATTTACTTCCATTATAATTGGGTACTTTAATTGCGCCCATCCGAGCACAGCGCACCAAGCATGGTGGTGCTCACTCATCACTAGTCAGGAGACAATCCTTTTTACAGGAATTGTCCAGAACGCCTCTTCTACATACTCCCAAGAACAGCACAACAGGGGTTTCCTTGCTCTGGTTCCTGATGGATCGTAGTGCAATCTATTTCACGTTTCGACAAAAGGTAGGAGTACTCAAGAGGTGCTCAGAGCACCAGTGGGGCAATGGGACGAGGGAGTTGTATATTACAGCATCAACATCTGTCCTTCTGATGGGATCCAAGGGATGCAGATTAGCATAAAATGTAATGATGTCAAATAAGCGTCTGTGAAATAGGGACTGCGTCGAGGCACTACTTCCGAAGCCTGACAGCGGCATCGCGGTTTAGAAATGCAAATGAAACCATTATGTTCAATAATTATATGAAAATATGAACAGTTCAGCATGTTTTCCAGCCCTGATGGCGGTTAATGGGATGTACGCTTATGTAAATAACTACTATTAAAGCTAATGCCAAAAAAACCCTAATAAATTCATAGTAAAGCTACTGATTTAGGAGGCTTTTAAACGCCAGCAGTGCTCAGTTATTAGAAAGGAGTGCATTATTACGTTTAGACCTCATTACTGCGGCAAGTCAGCGAAACTCCATCAATTATTTTGCGATAATGAAAATGAGAATCATTCAAGGTGGGGGGAGGGGGTACAGAAAAAAAATATATATAATGGATCCCTACTTGGCAGTTTTCTACAAAAAGGAAAAAAAAATGTAGGGGTATTAAAATACTGGAGGCTTGGTGGGAAAATGTAAGCGAACATCATCCATCCAGAAGCTCGGTGGTGTCTGGCACCTCGGGGGTTACGGCTGAACCTTGTATATAGGATGGAGAAATCTGCATGGAAATCAGTGCGCTTAGCATCGGGGTGAAAAATATACAAATATATACAATGGCATCGATGGCGGGGCTGGAAATGTATGATCATTTGTATTTCTCCTAGGAGGGAAAAAAAAAAAAACATAATTCAGATTGAGAATACTTAAAGATAGTGGGGAAGGAAAAAGCCCAAAGACACATTTACTTACACCAGGGCTTCAATAGGTTTCTCAAAGGGAATCTGTCAGCAGGTTATTGCTGCCTCATCTAACAGCAAGATAATGTAGGCAAAGAAACCCTGAATCCAACAATGTATCACATAGATTACTGGCTGCGCCGTTCTCACACAATCAAAGCATTTAGTTGTAGGAACACAGCAGAGCCGGGAGAGCTGCCCCCCCCACACCAGGCTCTCTATAGAGATTGTACATTCACAGAGGTGTCAATCACAGGAGTGGGCGCTGGACAATGCAGTCCTGTAATCATAATCACCAGGTGATAAGCTCCCATCACACTAAACGAGACCGCTAGCGAGATCGCTGCAGAGTCACAAATTTTGTGCCGCAACAGCGACTAACAGCGATCTCGTTATGTGTGACACGTAGCAGCGATCAGGCCCCTGCTGCGAGATCGCTGCTCGTTTCAAACCGTTCTGGACCATTTTTTGGTCGTTGCGCTCCCGCTGGGCAGAATGCATCGCTGCGTTTGACAGGGACAATGACCAACATCTCAACACTACGCCCGAGAGTGACAGAGTCCCAACGATCGCTGGATCGCTGCTGCATCGCTGGCGAGATCTGACTGTTTGACATCTCACCAGCGATCCCGACAGCGACCACCAGCGATCCCGGCCAGGTTGGATCGCTGTCGGGATCGCTATTGCATCGCCAAGTGTGATGGTACCCGTAGAGTCTTTAGATTACATCAAACAATAGCACACACACTGATAAGAGAAGCACAGTTACATTTTGATTTGTCCCAGCTCACATAGCAAAAACCTGCTGACCAATTCCCTTCAAGACCTCCACACGCAATAAACTAAATGGCAAGAACCCACAGATTTTGCCATCAGTCTGATACGTCTAGGGGAACCCTTACTCTTCCCACAGATGATTTTATTGTAGAGCAGGATTTCAGCCTGGATCCTGGGCAGATAAGGAGTCTGGTAATGGCCCTCAGAAAACACTGACATGCATGTCCGAGTGCTCATGTATCGGACGGTGGTTACAGTTGTGGGCTGAAAGGAACGGCTTTCTGATGTGCACAAAATATTTAGCAAAATCTGAGGTTAGATATTTGTACACAGCAGATTGCTGACGTTTCCGGCCGATCCAACAGATGGCACCGCATCTGCCGCCTAACGGCCACCTTGCGACACCAATCCGGCAAGACGCATGCATTCTTTATGGGGCTTGTGGTTGGGTGCAGCAAGTGTGGTTTATCGGATCCGACAAATCCATCCAGCACTTGCGGCGCGGGAAAAAATAACTGCTGCTAGCTGCGCTTTTTTGACCCGACACAACTGCCGCATTTGCCGCACCTGCCGCAAGCCCCATAGATAATGAATGGGGGCTTGCCAGACCGGTGCCACAAGTCGGCCGTTAGGCGGCAGATGCGGTAAATCTGCCAGATCTGCCGCATTCAGTGAAAAGCGCTGATGTAAAAGCAGCCTTAGGGTGCTTTCACATCTGCGTTTTTCGTAATTCGCGGCAGATGCGGTGAAAAAACCGCATCTGCCGCGTTTGCCGCATAACGGTTCCACTTGCGGCACGGTTGCGGTTTTTTCCATAGGAAGTATAGGGGGACTTGCGGCAGATGCGGCAAGTGCGGTATTGCACTTGCGGCAGGTGCGGCAGAGAAAAAAAACCGCAGTAAGCCGCGGTTTTTTTCTCTGCCGCACCTGCCGCAAGTGCAATACCGCACTTGCCGCATCTGCCGCAAGTCCCCCTATACTTCCTATGGAAAAAACCGCAACCGTGCCGCAAGTGGAACCGTTATGCGGCAAACGCGGCAGATGCGGTTTTTTCACCGCATCTGCCGCGAATTACGAAAAACGCTGATGTGAAAGGGCCCTTACAGACCAATTCGTGCATTTTTTTACCGGGGTCATATTCTAAGAGCAGCTGATATCAGCCATATACATGGAGGCAAAGAGTTGCGACCTGGAGACAGGTGAAAGGGTGATCATGGGGCGGCCCACAGAATTGCAGAGCCCAACCACGGCCCTCAGGAAGCCTGAGGGGATTGGGGGGGGGGGTTGTCACCCGAGCTATGATCAGAGGTACCACAAAGAACAGCACTGTCATAATAACAAGAAGGTGAAAGGAGCGGTTAATATAGACCGGCGGAGATATGAGAATAATGTAGATAGGAATCAGCAAGATGGCACGACTTGTTTTCTATTGTCATTCTGACCAGTGGTCCTACTAGTGGTTGTGGTATCTTGCCAATTCCCATATCTCCACCGGTCTGTAGTAATGAGCTCTTTCCCAGGACACATCATACCACACACTCACCTACTATAGCCATCACACGCAGGCTCTTAGAAGTTGTAAAAGAAATTCCACCTTAAAGTGATATAAACAGTTGATACAATATCCGGCCTCCTTGAAGTTTTCTGCTGTGTCGTGTAGAAATCAAATGGTTACCAAGAAACAGTCAACAAGCAGGAAAACAGCTGCAAAAGGCAAGTACTATGGTATCAATTATACAACTATGGCTCATGCTGATGGTTTTCAGTAACTTATTTATCCTTTACATGGGGTTCTTCAGTGATAACTTACTCATCATTGGATATCGCAGTGTTTCCCAACTCCAGTCCTCAAGGCACACCAACAGGTCATGTTTTCAGGATTTCCTTATCATTAGGCAGATGATGGAATTAGCCCCTGTGCAAGTGATTAAATTATCACCTATGCAATTCTAAAGAAATCCTGAAAACATGACCTGTTGGTGTGCCTTGAGGACTGGAGTTGGGAAACACTGGGATATCTGACTGTAGGGACCTACACCGATCGAGAGAATGGGACATGTTATCCCCGATGGAGCACTTTACAAAGTTTTGCAGCCCAAAAGCCTCTATTCATTCTCTATGTTGCCACTTAGTGGCCCCTTAATGGAGCGGTGGTCAAGCACAAGCATTGAAGCTCCACTATAACAGGGAGCTGGCATTCAGACCCCCACTGATCAACAAGATACAACTAATTATAAGCGAGCACTACCATGCTCAGGTGCTTGAAACGAGCAGTCGGACAGACTCTACTGGAGGACCAAGTATAATGGAGCTCAATGGGAAATTGGAGCATTATTCCAGGAACTCTTCTAATGGACTACTATTATATCCAGTACACCAGTCACACCCATCCGAGCACCAGAATGCTTGTTTCGAGTACTAAGCATCCGAGCATGGCACTGCTCGGTCATCACTACCACCCATCTCTTCAATTAGTCATTGTGTTTAACCCTTTAACAAGAAATCCCACCCAAGATTGTGAATAGTTACCATTTTTGGACCACTCAGCCCTCCCATATAGCCAGTCTTTTACTTTGCACGGATGAGGAGCCCGAAGCAGACATGTGGAGAAGAGACTGGTTTGGCTTTATAACATGCAGAAAGGCTGTTAAGTTGTTAATGTTGACTTGTAGAATAGCCACTGCCTATACGTTGGAGTAGAGATCCTATACGTTCTCTTCGAGAATACAAAGGTAACGTCTAGCTTTGGACCATACTGTATATCATCTTATAGAAAGGGGATAAAGATATGGTGAAAGTTTCCCACTTCTCTATAACTATGAATGCATATTGCAAAAACGAGGCCAATTCCTGAATATAACCAACCGCTAACCAGAAACAGACGCAGTTGACCAGAACAAGTCCATTTCAGGCGACTACACACCGGACATACCTAGAAGCGTCGGCTTCCCGGTAAAGTGTCCTGTGATTTACAGTAACACATTCCCAGGTCACGGTCAGCCGTAATAGCAGCAATAAAGTGTCAGGAGAGCCGCGGGCCGATGGCGGCTGTGCGGAGCTGTGGACCCGCCGTGTAAGAGTTAATCAGATTAACACTTGGCAGCCTGCGGGGTGTTCTGTGAATGGACCCGAGAATCCGATTAAAACGAGGCAATGCAGAGCGATTCGGAGGCCACCATCCTTATGGAAAGTGTTCCTGTTCAGCAGGCGGGAATGGGAAATTCATGTTGACAAATGTAGATTTCATAGAAGGGAAGCATGGAGGGAACAGCTGGAAGGACGCTTCCAGCCGAACGCAGGCAGCATCCCATGCTGATAAGTCATGCTACTGAATGGAAACACATGCAGATTTATTCCTCTCCATAAATTAGTACAATTATAACTCAGAGCAGAGTGAGAACGAGAAATGGTGGGTGGTGGGGGAGAAGGAAATATGTGAAGACTAAAAGGATATCTTCCCTCTCTGTAGCAATCAGGCTGTTCTGCTCCTCCAAATGTCGAATCTTCTTCTCGAACGACTCGTGCTCCGTCTTTAATCGCTCCTCCGTCACCTCCTTCTCCTCGCTCACCCTGGAAGGAGATGGATCAGGTTAAAGAAGTGAACACATAAAATATGCAGACACGACAAAGCGGATAACTGATCCGACACTAAATACATGGAGATGGTGACAGTACAGTGTTGTGACCTGGGGAACTATCTGCACCATACTACAGCCATCAAAGTGAGAGGAATGGAGACGATCCAGGGCCATAAAGTTAGGAGCGGCCATCACTGGTGCTGGTGTGATCCAATCAAAGGAAGAGGGATGAGCAATACCAGGCAGAGCTACACATATATACCATACAGGGTGTAACCCAGGATGAGGAGTGTATACAGAGCATGTTATAACCCAGAGTTGCACTCACTATTCTGCTGGTGCAGTCACTGTGTACATACATTACCAGGATCAGTACAGGATAAGCAATGTAATGTATGTACACAGTGGCTGCACCAGCAGAATAGTGAGTGCAGCTCTGAGTATAATACAGGAGGTAACTCAGGATCAGCTAAGGATCAGTAATGTAATGCATGTACAGTGACTGCACCAGCAGAATAGTGAGTGCAGCTCTGGAGTATAATACAGGAGGTAACTCAGGATCAGTACAGGATCAATAATGTAATGCATGTACAGTGACTGCACCAGCAGAATAGCGAGTGCAGCTCTGGAGTATAAAACAGGAGATTACATTACGGATCCTGTATTGATCCTGAATTATCTCCTGTATTATATTCCGAGCTGCACTCACTATTCTGCTGGTGCAGTCACTCTGTACATACATTACCAGATCATACAGATAAGCATGTAATGTATGTACACAGTGGCTGCACCAGCAGAATAGTGAGTGCAGCTCTGGAGTATAATACAGATGTAACTCAGGATCAGTAATGTATGTACACAGTGACTGCACAGCAGAATAGTGAAGGCAGTCTGAATATAATACAGGATGTAACTCAGATCATAATGTAATGCATGTACAGTGACTGCACCAGCAGAATAGTGAGTGCAGCTCTGGAGTATAATACACTGAGGTAACTCAGGATCACTCTGCACTGGACCTGAGAAGGAGCTTTTTTTTCTAAAAAACAACTACAGCTTCTGATACAGCACACGAGCGCGCTGCCCCCCTCCCCACTGCACTGCCCCATAGAGCTGCCCTGCCTCCCCATGCACTGCCCCATAGCACTGCCCCACCTCCCCATGGCACTGCCCCATAGAGCTGCCCCACCTCCCCATGGCACTGCCCCATAGAGCTGCCCAACAGCGCTCCCCGCCTCCCCATGGCACTGCCCCATAGAGCTGCCCTGCCTCCCCCATGGCACTGCCCTCCCCATTACACTGATAGGTCGCCAACATAAAAGCTAATTTTATTGGCAGAACACACTAACGTTAGAGGGTTTTTCCACCCGGGAGCTATCGGATGCAGAATTTCCTCAAAAAGAAAACCTCAATATTGGATTTTCTTAACATTTCACAATTTGTATTGAAATTAGCTGAAACTGCCATTTTGCATATTTTCAAATCCACTTTTTCTCATTATGTAAAAAAGATTTCACAAAGTTACTACCATAACCCGCAGCTTGTTAGATGTCGGCAGATGATGCTCTGCGTATACGCCCCATTGTGCACGAATCTGAAGACTGATGATATAGTGGCTACTAGATCTCTCATATTGGCTTTTTTCCTAAACACACTGAAATAAGTCTCAATCCCGGTGGCGGTCTGTGCATATCCGCAGCCAGCAGTGAAGAGGTTAATGATTGCACGATACTGTTCCTAAAAGCACCTGGCGCCCGGCACAGGAGAAGGGCATCTGAATGGTAAGGCCTCTCACAAAGCAATGATTCCTTTATGGAATTCGCATGTCACTTAATGGTGCATTTTATTGCTAACTAAATATTAAGCGCGGAGTTAATAGCGTGAGAGATGGCCGCGCCGCATAATCTATTGCGCTGTGGATGCTCAGCCGAACTCCCTCATCTAAATGAGATCATTTCAGCTGCGTCTCTGTATCCAACCTGGAAGCACATAACTCAGGCAGCGTATTAAGCAGGGTTATCCATCACGACCGCTACCTCTCGCCACCTGTTCCAGCAAAGCGCGCGCGAAAAGATCAATTATGTGCTAAATATGGGCATGAAAGAGCAACCCGTCTTACTCTTCTGACAGCCCAATATTAGGAACCTAATGTGTTATTTGACATCTTTGCCCAGATCTAGGTCATCGTTATGCTCCTGGGGTCCGGACGAAATCTTTCACAGGACGCTGGTCACAGGACAAGCCGAGAGGGCAAACTGGAAACTTTCTCTACAACTTGTGGCACTGTGAAGGTACGCAGCCCTCAGTCATGATGCAAGATCTTAAACCTATCAGACATAACTCCCTGACAATGTTGTGTGGTCCCCCTCGTGCCACAACAGCGGCTCCCACTGGAGATGGTACCAATCACCGCATCACGGACAGCCTATCAGCCACATCAGTAATCTGTGGTTGCTGGACAGGTTCCTCAAGAACCCGATCCAAACATACATATTTTATTTTTTTTTTTTTTTTTTTATTAAGAACTTAAGCCAGGCTCCTTATCCTGAGAGCCTTGGGTACAGGTCAAATAGGAGGGCAATCTCAGGGCTCCTACCCAGTGGAAATAAATCATTGGCGCGGCTGATGGATCAATTGGCACCAAATCAAGCTCCGACTCAATGTGGCTTGGACACCATAGGACGTGACAAAGACCCACAGTATCGGCAGCAAGGCGTCAGCCAAAGATGACAGACATTTCCTAACCAGAAGGAAGGGGGTTAAAACCCTGCGCTGCTGTGGACAAGGACAAACTTAAAAGGTATCAGAACTGTGATGTTAGGTCTATGTGGTTCGGGGAGGGTAAGCCACTCCTTTCAGGAACAAAGATCATGGACATCCTCTACATCATGAGTCCCCAACCTGTGTCTCGCAAGCCCATGATGTGTGGCTCGTAGCGGTCCCCCAGCTTGGTGCATTATGGCAAGGTTTAGCAAACAGCTATAGGGGGTCTCCAGATAAACACTGCAAGTAGCCGTACACAGAAGAGCAGATCTGGGTGTGTGTATACTGGTGGAGGGATGAATATAGGAAGCTACAGATGGGATAATACAGACAGAGGAGTGGTGAACCATTGAGGAAAAACTGAAAAGAAAGGACAAGAACTAGCGATGTGTTCATTGTCTGGGAACGTTAGCTGTCACATCAGGGTTCTGGGGCTCTTGGAGTCAATATGGTGTAAGTGATGTCCCACTAATGTAGCCCGGGTCTGACATCCTGCCGGTGCCTCTTGTAGCTTCCATGCATCGTGTTTGATTTCTAGCTTATTCCACAGATGATCCATCGGATGGAGATCTAGAGAACGTGTAGACAAGTCACCACTGGGGTCTTTGTCAAGATCCTCAATCCGTTCCTGCATTGTGGTAGGGAAAGGCCCTGCTGTAAGGAATCCCGCTGGCATGAGGGAGGGCACTTTATGTATGGCTCACATTGGTCAAATTAAAAAAATAAAAGAACACATCTCACAGAAAAAAAAAAAACCCATTCCCATCACCGGGTCTCAATACCAAGGTACAAACAGGATGCAGCAGACCCCATGATAAAGATGGGAGCAGCACAGAGGCAAAATATTGATGAACTACTCAATCTACCAATTCATGGCGGAGGGGCTACCTGGTATTAGAATAATGGAGTTCATCAGTCTGTAAACCCGACACTGATCACACATACCTGTGTGACTGGCGCCCTATACAAGCCTCATCTGTGTGCATTTATAATAGCAGGCAGCCCCCCCCTGTCGGTTGTGAGTGGAAGTTTCATCAGTATTTTGCCACTGTGCTGCTCCCACCTTTATCATGGGGGGTCCGCTGCGTCTCGTTAGTGCATTGGCACTTTGACCTGCTGATAGTAAGGCAGTTTCTTTTTTGGTGGGTACTTGGTCCATACATTAGGTTGGTGGCAAGTCTCATTCACATGACTACAGGACACAAGGCTTCCCAGCAGGATATTGCCTCTGCCGGACAGTCTTCTTCATTGAGTGCATGCTGGTGCGATCTCCTCCCTGACTAAGTGATGTATGCACCCGACTGTCCATATGATGCCAAGACACAAGGCTTCCCTGCAGGACAGTCCCATCACACCGCCTCTGCCGGCCTTCTTCCTATAGGGCATCCTGGTGCCATCTCTTCCCTGGTTAGTAATGTATGCATCTGGCTGTCCACATGATACAAAGACACAAGGCTTCCCTGCAGGACAGACCCATCACACCGCCTCTGCCGGCCTTCTTCCTATAGGGCATCCTGGTGCCATCTCTTCCCTGGTTAGTAATGTATGCACCTGGCTGTCCACACGATACCAAGAACACAAGGCTTCCCTGCAGGACAGACCCATCACACCGCCTCTGCCGCCTCTCCTATAGCATCTGTGCCAATCTTCCCGGTAGTAATGTATGCACTGGCTGTCCACTGATACAAGACCAAGGCTTCCCACAGGACACGCCTATCCACCGCCTCTGCCACCTCTTGCCATAGGAAGGAGATTACGCAGGCTCTAAATAAGTGATGTATGCACCCGCGTCAACATGGCAGGATACCTGTCCAGCACTCAGCATGGGCAGTGGCCAGTCTGTAGCTACACAACCCCAAATTCAGAGGCTGCGATGCTTTGCATGTCCCGACACATTTCCATTACAGTCACTAGGATTTCTTTCAGTAATCTCTGCTATAATAATAGGATCAGACTTTGCTCCACACACTCTTCAGGGAGACTTGGACGCCCATGACCTCATCGCTGGTTCACCCGTTGTCCTTCCCTAATCACTTTTGGTATAGTTATAGACAGACGCAGCTGAAAGTCTATCTACATATCAAGGAGAGATGTAGCATCACTTTGAAGTGACAGCCCCCATTATTCAGGTACAAATCTGCATAATTTGCACATGAAATTTACATAATGAAAAAAGGAATAAAAAATCTAAATCCGACATCTTTCGCACTCCTCTATGTTCTCAGGATTGCGGAACCTCTCATTGCCCGCATTAAAGAAATGTCACCCTTAGATAAGAGCAGGGAGCCGGAACAGCTGGAGACGCTCCGTGTCCATGGTGGGAGGGCGACAGCTAATTCATCAGGTGACCCCGGCAGGTAATGAGAGGTCAATATATTCTGGGCAGCACAGATCACCAGGATCTCATTAAACCTCCCCTGCACCCAAATCACAATACAGAGGGACGGGGTGAGGAGCGTCTGCATAATGACATCACGTCTGACATCAAAAGAGACGATCACATCAGTATAACCCACCGCCATATAGTGGCAACCCCTCCATAGATGGCACACAGCTGCCACGATGATCTTGGCCACAAGGATACTAGTCACTGGCCTGAACTGGTTGTCTTTCCCAATTTAGCAACCAACAGAACTACAACTCCCAGCATGCTTTCAGCTTAGACATAGATTACAGCAGATTGATGGGAGTCACATATAGCTGCAATTATCTGCTCCTCCGGTAATACTAGACTCAACAGGCCCAATACAGAGTGTGCAGGTGCCCTGTCCGGAAGGGTGACCTTTTACGAATCACCATTTTTAATAATATACTGCCTTCTAATTCTTCACATAGCCGTTTGCAGTGAAGCGAGCTGAAAAAACTAAAAGCTGAAACCTGGCCTAGACCCAATACCCCTCACAGCTGAGGATTTGTTACAATTGTATCTAGTCTAGACACTTCTGTATCAAGTGTATGAAGCACAAATCTCTCATCACTTTTCAAGGGGGAGGTAAGAGAGGGGATAGCCGTCAGGATGGGTGTGCCATCGGTGGGCATCCCGCACCCGTCATTTGTTACAATATCCTCTGATGTAACCAGCCCAGCTCGTCTCTTCATGAATAACTGAGTAGACACAGAATACCCCTAAAGTAGGATTATTATTGCAAAGGTAAAAACCCTTCCAAGTTTGTAGCAATTAGCGATATTGCCTTTTTTTTAAGTCCGCTTGTTGACCAGGACACAGACCACAGCTGCTGTCCATCAGCAGGGGCCGAACATGCACCGTGCTGACAAGCTCTTTTCTAAATAGCCTGTGAGCGCGGCTCTGAAGCTGGTCAGGATCGCTGAAGTGCGCTGTTACCTCCTAATCTTTGACAGCTTTAGAGCAGTGCTCACCATCCTGAGAGCAGAGGTGGTCGGTCTGCAAGGCAACAAGAGTTAATATCCGAATCCCTGCTGAAAAGACATGGTAAATCTCAAGTGTTTGCATCTGACAACATGCATTTATGAAGATGGGTGTAACTCTTAAAAGGGGAGCACACCAAAAACAACATTATTCACTAGCCACAGGATAGATGATGAATACATGATTGGGTGTCGCTTGTGTGAACGGAGCAGAAGTGAGACTATGTGACTGACACTTTTATATACAGCGACAGGGACAATAGTTGTGTTGAGGAGATCCATAGGATCAAATAATTAACCTTAAGACATAAGAGGTTGAGAGAAACAACCCATAGGGTACCTTTACACGCCGCTACTGGCGGATGGATACAACCAGCTACTTGCGAGAAATTTATCTTGCATCGGAAATATACCCCGTAGTAGCGGCGTGTGAAGACGGTAGTAGCCACCCGGCAGTAGCGGCACCTGTTTCCGAGCACTGCCCTGAAACAGGTGGCTACACAGCCGATTGTAGCGACCTGCATCGGCGTGTAAAGAAGGAACAGAAGGGTTGTTTCTACACCATGCTATGTACCTGGTATGTAGCTGGGGCGTGACACAGGCTCCGGGTTACCGCGCCCCATCAGCGATCATTGGAGGAAGCTCCTGCATGACGATTGGTAGTCGCTGCATAGGGATGCATATTCAAGGAGCTGACCAGTCACACTACACAATTGCTCGAGCGTCATGTATTAGTCAGCCTCCTGCGATGCCTGCCCAATCATGATGTTCTGGCTTTGTCCTATCAGCGTACGGACGTCTCGTAATTCACAATTGTGGCACGCCTATGTGTTGTCCCTGCTGCACCAGGTCCGCCCATATTAGCTTGTTGTAGCGGTGTGTAAATGAGGTAAGGTGAGCTACAGAAGGTAACTTGAGACACCCGGCGGTGTATCTAGAGATAGATGTAACCTACTGTAGCGCACCTTGTGGCGGCGTGTAAAGGTGGTGCGATTACCATTTGTAACCGTTTGTGCGTGCTCGTGCACGTGAAGTAGCTGGTTGTATCCACCCGCCAGTAGCAGCGTGTAAAGGTACCCATAAAGTAGTATTCTATATATTTAGCTTAATTGTGACTTAAACATGGCTACCAATTCCTGTTTCAACACACCATGCCATGGTGTGCAAGACGGTGAATGGATCTATGACTACATCCTGTTCTAATAAGAAGTTCCTGGAGGAAGCTGAATTCCATAGAAGTAATGACCAATCACAGAATGCCACATCCCCTGGAGACCTTCGATCAAGACCACACCCCCTGATGACCTCATGGCTCCGCCCATGGACTAGCCCATTATCCAACCCACTAACCAATGAATACATCTGAGTAGGGCTGGCTGAGCCCCTTACTGAGGTTTTATATTTTCATGTCTGTTCAAATAAACCTCACTTGGAGTTGACCAAGGGAGAGTGTACATCTGACTCTGTGTGTCTGGTGTCATACTTTTCACGCTGGCACTTGGTCCATATCGATTAGGCCAGGAGCAGGCAACTAATATTATAAAATATTAATCCATAACAGTTGAACATGCTCAGTACTGCGCCATTCATACAGACGCTCATGTGGCTGGTCTGGGTCCCAGCACTAAGCTACAACTTGTCTACTTTGGACACATCATATGAAGAGAGAAATCACTGGAGAAGGACATCATGGAATGACCTGTAGGTTAGGCCTCAGTACAGGGGGACACGCCTCGACGTGGCTACTGAGTGGTCATACACATGGCCATATGTACTAGCTATGCGTCTCTATTTTTCATATTTCCTTAGCTATAATGCAGTTCTATATTTACATAAGCATGTCTTAGCGTTTGAGTGCAGCTGACTTTTTGTTCCATTGTATACTCCTTTCAGTGTGCACCAGTAGACACTGGGACAATGTGCCACAGTTTTTTTTCTTGTCTAAATTATGGGGTCACACCCTCTGTAATGCACCTTCCCCCTTTAGCCACAAGGTGCTGTTGTCTCTTATCAGGTCTTCTACTCGCCCATTCCAGGAAATACTTTTAATCCAGAGAGGGGCCGAGACTGATAATACAGGTATAAAAGTCGGTTAGGACCCACTACAGGGGGCATGCCTCAACGTGGCTTCTGGGTGGTCGTACACATGGACATATGTATTAGTTAAGTGTCTCCATTTTTCATATTTCATTAGCTGTAATACAGTTCTATGTTCAATTAAGCATGTCTTAGCGTTTGAGTGTCAAAAGTTTATTTGTTGTCCTGATACGGTCAAGAACAGGGCTTTGCGACGGGCCTTGGAGCCATCTAGGCACAAGACTGATCTTCTTACAGAGTTTATCCGACAAGTCGCAATGGCTCAGTATCGAGTTGAAGGCCGATTATTAATAAAGAACAATAATAATATTATATAATGGAGGGTTCAGGGGAGACGACTGTACTTAATGTCTATGGCAGCTGTCTGGCAGACATCAGGGGAGAGAAAGCTTATTTTAAAGGACCCAGAGTATCAGGAAGCAGCTTGAAGCTTGATCCACTCATCAATGAACACTCGAATGACTTGAGCATGCATGACAGTCGACAACAGTTATCCAAGGTGTTTGTGCCTATTTATGCATTTTTTTCTGGGTTTCCCTATTACGCTAAATAACAGGTATGAGAATCCATTATCACATTCAGCACATCTAGTACGTTGAAGCTTCAGATTCTCATTAATATTAAACCTAAGCCGGATTGTCATCTTCACATAAGTAGAAGTCTTCTTCACTATTGCATGCCCCTTGCCATTGCGTTATCTCCATCTGATATGAACGTGCCTGCTGATCCTCGTACCCTGGAAAGCCGTGTAAAACCGGAGATCAGGCGGTGGAGGGACGTCTCACCTTGCAAGCTCTTTGATTAGATTTGCAATTCGTCTCTTGTCTTCCGGACACAAATCCTTCAAAGACGCACTTCTTATCCCAGCTTCTGGCTGCACCACCTGGAGAGAGAGGAGGCGAGAGGACACTTATTAGTGAGGCTGCGGGTCACCTGAACCAGGGGCACACAGGACGTAATCCTCTAGGATAAAATTACTAGGAGACACAGCACAAAGGGAGGCTAAAGAAGCCTGAAAGTCAGCGTCACACTCCGGACTGATCAGACACGTCTACACTTATGTATAATCCAATGTGGGGGATTTCTATTTCACAGCTTCGCAAAGGTGAAAAATATATTTAGGTTGCTCTGATCACTGCTGTTTAACCATTTAGATGCCAATCTCTAACACCAGCATTTATAGATGGCTCAGCTCTGCACACACGTCAAAGCAGCCATCTTTGTATACCTATGACGTATGGCCCACGTTAGCCTTCATGGCAGTTTGTCAGTTATACTACAATGCTAAGCCACTGATATTAGACAAGTGATCACAAGTTTAGAGGGAATCTGTCAGCAGGTTTTTACTACCTCATTTGACAGCAACATAGACCCTGAATCCAATGATGTATCACATAGATTACTGGCTGCAGCCGTTCTCACAGAATTAAAGCATTTAGTTTAGGAACACAGCAGAGCTGGGAGAGCTGCCCCCGCCCACACCAGGCTCTATAGAGATTGTGCATTGACACGAGTGTCAGACTGCCATGTGTGTCACAAAGGAGTCTTTAATGCCAATCACAGGGTGATAAAGCCTTTAATTTAAGTAAACAATTGCACAGCCTCTAATAAGATGAGCACAGTTGCTTTTTGATTTTTAACCCTTACAGCATGCGGTCCTCAGCTTACATAGCAATCACCTGCTGACAAATTCCCTATAAAGTGAACCAGAAGTATATTTTTGCACATAAGCTGCGACCACCAGCAGTAAGGCCTTATGACATTCTGGAAAACTGTAAATAAGTTCCCAGCCTGATCTATATAATGTAAAAAAAAAAAAAAAAAAAAAAGCTTTAATTATACTCACCTGGGGGTTGGCCTGGTATGACGGGTATCACAGCTCGTGGTCTGGCGCCTTGTTTCTTTTTGCGATCGCATGCTTCTTCTCCTCTGCTTCATGCCAGTGATGTGTTACATGACCCAGTGTCCTCTGTTCTGCTCCAGCGCGCACACTTCTCTCTGTGCTGCTGAGGGCAGAACAAAGTACTGAAGAGCGCATGTACAGGGATAGGTCAAAGAACGCCAGTGTAGTGCGTACAACATGGGTAGGCATTGACCTATCCCCACACATTACAGTACTTTACTCAGCAGGACAGAGCAAAGTGCGCAGGAGCGCTATGGTGGAACCTGTGTGTGGGCGACACGAGACACATCACCCACAGGAAGCAGAGGAGAAGGATGGCATCAAAGAGGAAAGGAGGCACCGGACTAGCGATACACATCGGACCGGACCGCCGCCGGGTGAGTAGAAGAAGCTGTTTTTTTTACATTACACAGATCGGCCTGAGGTCTTATATTCAGTATTCAAGAATGTTGTATATAAAGGTCTACTGGTGGGGGCCGCAGCTTATATGCAAAAAACTGCTGACAGGTAATTTAAGATTACTAAATAAAAAAAAACAAACTGCTCAAACCTCCTGACAACATATACCAAAGACACTACAGCTCAACACAAGACAACCAAACCTTCAAATAGTTTCGAAAACAGCAACATTGTTATTTGCAAAGTTCACATTTTTTCCCAGAAATAAAAAGGAAGAAAAGGCTTGGTATTGCTGGAATTGTAGTTGACGAGAATTATCTTGCCAGTCATTTGTATCTCACAGTGAATGCTTTTAACCTCTTAGGGTGCTTTCACATCAGCGTTTTTCGTAATTCGCGGCAGATGCGGTGAAAAAACCGCATCTGCCGCGTTTGCCGCATAACCGTTCCACTTGCGGCACGGTTGCGGTTTTTTCCATAGGAAGTATAGGGGGACTTGCGGCAGATGCGGCAAGTGCGGTTTTGCACTTGCGGCAGGTGCGGCAGCGAAAAAAACCGCGGTCAGCCGCGGTTTTTTTCGCTGCCGCACCTGCCGCAAGTGCAAAACCGCACTTGCCGCATCTGCCGCAAGTCCCCCTATACTTCCTATGGAAAAAAACCGCAACCGTACCGCAAGTGGAACGGTTATGCGGCAAACGCGGCAGATGCGGTTTTTTCACCGCATCTGCCGCGAATTACGAAAAAC